>OX419347.1:2027571-2030071 GCA_948470475.1 Galaxea fascicularis
TTGAATGAATGCGGATGAAGGAAAATAAAGGCAACTGGGGTTGAATGAATGCGGATGAAGGAAAATAAAGGCAACTGGGGTTAAATGAATGCGGATGAAGGGAGATAAAGGCAACTGGGGTTGAATGAATGCGGATGAAGGGTGATGAAGACAACTGGGGTTGAATGAATGCGGATGAAGGAAAATGAAGGCAACTGGTGTTGAATGAATGCGAATGAACGTATATGAAGACAACTGGGATTAAATGAATGCGCATGAAGGGAGATGAAGGCAACCGGGGTTGAATGAATGCGGATGAAGGGAGATGAAGGCAACTGGGGTTGAATGAATGCAGATGAAGGGAGATAAAGGCATCTGGGGTTGAATGAATGCGGATGAAGGGACATAAAGGCATCTGGGGTTGAATGAATGCGAATGAACGTATATGAAGGCAACTGGGGTTTAATGAATGTGGATGAAGGGAGATGAAGGCAACTGGGGGTGAATGAATGCGAATGAAGGGAGATGAGGCAACTGGGGTTGAATGAATGCGGATGAAGGGAGATGAAGGCAACTGGGGTTGAATGAATGCGAATGAACGTATATGAAGGCAACTGGGGTTTAATGAATGCGGATGAAGGGAGATGAAGGCAACTGGGGTTGAATGAATATGGATGAAGGGAGATGAAGGCAACTGGGGTTGAATGAATGCGAATGAACGTATATGAAGACAACTGGGGTTAAATGAATGCGGATGAAGGGAGATAAAGGCAACTGGGGTTGAATGAATGCGGATGAAGGGAAATGAAGCAACTGTGGGTAAATGAATGCGGATGAAGGGAGATGAAGGCAACTGGTGTTGAATGAATGCGGATGAAGGGAAATGAAGGCAACTGGGGTTGAATTAATGCGGATGAAGGGACATGAAGGCAACTGGGGTTGAATGAATGCGAATGAACGTATATGAAGTCAACTGGGGTTAAATGAATGCGGATGAAGGGAGATGAAGGCAACTGGGGTTGAATGAATGCGGATGAAGGGAGATGAAGGCAACTGGGGTTGAATGAATGCGAATGAAGGGAAATGAAGGCAACTGGGGTTGAATGAATGCAGATGAAGGGAGATAAAGGCATCTGGGGTTGAATGAATGCGGATGAAGGGACATAAAGGCATCTGGGGTTGAATGAATGCGAATGAACATATATGAAGGCAACTGGGGTTGAATGAATGTGGATGAAGGGAGATGAAGGCAACTGGGGGTGAATGAATGCGAATAAAGGGAGATGAAGGCAACTGGGGTTGAATGAATGCGGATGAAGGGAGATGAAGGCAACTGGGGTTGAATGAATGCGAATGAACGTATATGAAGGCAACTGGGGTTTAATGAATGCGGATGAAGGGAGATGAAGACAACTGGGGTTGAATGAATACGGATGAAGGGAGATGAAGGCAACTGGGGTTGAATGAATGCGGATGAAGGGAGATGAAGGCAACTGGGGTTGAATGAATGTGAATGAACGTATATGAAGACAACTGGGGTTAAATGAATGCGGATGAAGGGAAATGAAGGCAACTGGTGTTGAATGAATGCGGATGAAGGGAAATGAAGGCAACTGGGGTTGAATGAATGCGGATGAAGGGACATGAAGGCAACTGGGGTTGAATGAATGCGAATGAACGTATATGAAGTCAACTGGGGTTAAATGAATGCGGATGAAGGGAGATGAAGGCAACTGGGGTTGAATGAATGCGGATGAAGGGAGATGAAGGCAACTGGGGTTGAATGAATGCGAATGAAGGGAAATGAAGGCAACTGGGGTTGAATGAATGCAGATGAAGGGAGATAAAGGCATCTGGGGTTGAATGAATGCGGATGAAGGGACATAAAGGCATCTGGGGTTGAATGAATGCGAATGAACATATATGAAGGCAACTGGGGTTGAATGAATGTGGATGAAGGGAGATGAAGGCAACTGGGGGTGAATGAACTCGAATGAAGGGAGATGAAGGCAACTGGGGTTGAATGAATGCGGATGAAGGGAGATGAAGGCAACTGGGGTTGAATGAATGCGAATGAACGTATATGAAGGCAACTGGGGTTTAATGAATGCGGATGAAGGGAGATGAAGGCAACTGGGGTTGAATGAATACGGATGAAGGGAGATGAAGGCAACTGGGGTTGAATGAATGCGGATGAAGGGACATGAAGGCAACTGGTGTTGAATGAATGCGAATGAACGTATATGAAGACAACTGGGGTTAAATGAATGCGGATGAAGGGAAATGAAGGCAACTGGTGTTGAATGAATGCGGATGAAGGGAAATGAAGGCAACTGGGGTTGAATGAATGCGGATGAAGGGACATGAAGGCAACTGGGGTTGAATGAATGCGAATGAACGTATATGAAGTCAACTGGGGTTAAATGAATGCGGATGAAGGGAGATGAAGGCAACTGGGGTTGAATGAATGCGGATGAAGGGAGATGAAGGCAACTGGGGTTGAATGAATGCGAATGAAGGG
>OX419347.1:2032571-2062571 GCA_948470475.1 Galaxea fascicularis
ATTATTACTATCTTTGTTTAACATCATGTTCTGGCTGTTGTCATTGCCGTGATTACTTCCATTAGGTGAGTCACAACAGATGGCCAAGGGCTAACGGAATTATCTCTTCTTTATATGCCTAAAAAAGAGTAAAATTTAAATACAATGTCCTAAAATTTACAAGAAAGGCTGGCAACTGGTTACTATCGATTTTGCCAACTATTTACAGTCCGTCTTAAAGTCAATTAGGCAGCAACCTTGAACGTCCAAGCGATGTGGAGCGTACTTGAAATGACCGATCTCTGCATTAGCCTTAAGATTTTTCTGCAATTAAATCAGACAGATTTTTCTACTAATTAAATCAGACTGTGCCAACTACCAACCGTTGACAATGCTCAACTTGAACAGCAAAATTTTAGAGGATATTGTCTGCGATTCTTTAGATTATCACCTTGGAACTAATGACCTTATACACTCAAATCAGTGGGGCTTCAAGAAAGGTCTCTCCACTGAATCACTACTTTTGTACTTAACTGAAACAAGGAAAAAGGCAATTGACGATGGGCATAAAGTTGGAGCTCTTTTTGTCGACTTTAAGAAGGCATTCAACACTGTAGACCATGCCATCCTTAAATCCAAATTGTCAGATGTAGGAGTCTCTGGTGCATTCCACGAGTGGCTTGCAAGCTACCTTAATGAAAGGTCCCAATATGTAAATGTAAATGGCACTAGATCGAAGCTACGACAAACTGGCATTGGTGTCCCCCAAGGTTCTCTACTGGGACCCAGATTGTTTGCAATATATGTCAATGACTTACCGAATTCGTCCCAAACTGGATGTATCCATATGTTTGCAGATGATACTACTATCTACTACATTGGGAAAGACGTTGAAGAAATTATTGATGCGTTAAACCTAATTTTAAACGATTTTAGAGTATGGTGTTGTAAGAATCATCTGACTGTTCATACTGGAAAGACTGTGGCTATGCTGATTTCCAGTCACGCTTTTGTTGGTCCATTAAGACCTCTTATGTTCGGAAATTCTTACATTTACTTCTCCACCAAATCCACTTGCTTAGGGGTTGAAATTGATTATAAACTGAACTGGAAACCCCAAGTTAAAACACTGCACGCTAAGTTTGGTGGAAAAGTAATATTCCTGAAAAAGTTCAAAGCCCTTCCCTCAAGTGTCTTAGAAGAAATATATTTCAAAGGGATTGTCCCAAGCATCACTTACTGCATCGCTATCTGGGGATCTTGTTCACCGTCTACATTTAATATTCTGGAACACTTACATCTAAAAGCAGCCAAACTAATTCATAAACTGCCCAGCGAAATTTCTGACAATGACGTTCTTGACCTTGTAAAATGGAAACCTCTAGTCTATATCTATAAACGTAGGATAGCTTCCATAATGTACCAGGCCTATCATAATAGCTTACCCAATCAATTCTCAGCACTATTTGAAACTCGTAACATCAATACTAGTTATACCCTAAGACGTATAAATCGCTTCTCACATGTACGGTACAACAGTAACATTGGCAGAAATAGTGTAAGGTACAGAGGACCCATTGTCTGGAATACTATACCTAAAGCCATCAAGGATGCTTCCTCCTATCAACTTTTTAAACAAAAACTTAGACAGGCCTCAAAGATACTGGACCAAATTCAATTCGAAAAAGAGGCCTGTATGATATCATCAAAACAATCAGACTTTTTATACTTTTAGTCTTAAATTTTTAGAAGTTTTATTATTTATATTTAAGTTTTGCGTGTAAATATGAATTTTAATCGAGTTGCTGGCAGGTCCACACCAGCCTTCGGGTTGCCACAAACCGACCTGCCTTACCAAAAAGTATATGTATGTATGTATGTATGTATGTACTGGAGCATCCTGAGGGATCTTTCCATGTCCACACTCCAGCCTCCCAACACATCTATGATCACATTGTACTGGTTGATCTTGCATGTATAACCCTTGTACTGAGCTTTCAGCTCCTATCGAAGCGGTATTATTATTATTATTATTATTATTATTACTGCTGACCAATTTACAAGAATCGTCATTTTGTTGGAGGCAAATTAATGGTAGATAGATTGAAGATGAAGATGGCAGTGAGCATTGACTCCCACAAAAGCCTGGTTTTTTTTTTCAGGCTTCATTTTCATTACTGCTCAAGTGCTCAAGCAGTGTTTATACATGTAACTATGACAATCACTGACATAGATCTTCATTCATTTATCTGCAGTTCAAATATTATATGATTTTATTTTCAAACCCATTCAAAAATTAATGCAAGCTTTGATGTTATACAGGCATCAACACTTCTTGAAATCTGGAAAGACTACAGAGAGGAGACTGAAAGAGAAGAAAAAGGTAAATTCTCCTGAAATTTAGCACTCTCGAATCTCAGGGCCACCATTAAGGGTTGTTTGCCGGATACTTTTAGTTATATCATTCAGTGACCTTAGTCTAAAACATGTCTCTTTTCTCAATGGATTGCTTTACTGTCAACAGAACAAGCTCTACAAAGGCACTTAAGGAGACTTCCTGAGCCACCAATGATAAGAGAAAACCTTAAGAAGGAGATTAAAATGTTTGTGGAAATGCTTCAGCAACAAGCAAAGGAGGAAGGGAGGTATGAGATCAGGATATTAAATATTACAATGCACAGTAAATGTTACACAGGTAGTCACAACAGTCACTATTTAGGAACGATCTACATACAGTCTTCGAAAAAATCTCTCGGCAAGGTTGACTAAATTCGTGTTGTTCCTGCTTCTTCCTCTCCCCCCTTTTTGGTGCCAGACAATTTGCGTGCTTTTTAAACCTCTACACATTCAACATGCATTGAACTAGTTGGCAAGAAGGAGAATAGATCCAGAAAAATAAAGAATTAAAGTAGTGAAAGGTGGCACATACTGTCAGTCCAATTCAATGATCAAATTTCCCAACTACATGTACTTTTGTTGAAGACTGCAGTTCAAGTGTTCATAAAATGATGGTCCCAGTTCTTTAAAGAGTAGATACCCTACATAATTATTCAGCGGATGAGTGAGTCACTGTCGAGCAGGAACAGGTGCAAATACTGTAATATTGACTTTATCTGCTGGTACAAGATATCTGGTCTTTGAACAACCAGGGGCAAGTTGAGCAGTTGATGTGGTGAATCACTAAAACTGAAGAAGAATTTGATGTGCTGAGCTAACTAACAAGGAACTTGATGTGCATCCTGTGTGAGAAACAGGCCATAAAATTATTTCTTTCGCTGGTGATTAGAGTAAAATCACTGAACATGCCAGTCCAACTTATGTGTGGCATGTTTATAATAGGGGCATGCTCAAGTTCTGGGAAATAGCTACCTTAAGGAATTATCTTTAGTCAGGAATTATTTTTGCACAGTTTATGACTAGGTGCCATGAAAGCAGATCTTTGCCTTGGCTATTGGAATGCAAAAATCACCATTCAGATTATTCATATTGTTGAGAAATTAATATGTACTGCTCTCACTCAATCAAAATCAAGTAATTAACTGTTGGGTGTACTGTGTATAAAAGTAGAAGTGATCAATTGCACGCTACATGTAGTTCGTACAGGATCCTGTAGTCTTATGTTGTTTTCTTGTATTCTCCAGGAATACAACCTC
Source organism: Galaxea fascicularis (assembly GCA_948470475.1). Lineage (NCBI taxonomy): Eukaryota > Metazoa > Cnidaria > Anthozoa > Scleractinia > Euphylliidae > Galaxea > Galaxea fascicularis. The sequence continues at coordinate 2,036,204 of OX419347.1, forward strand.
CATTTTGAGCAAAGAGGAATCAAACATAGTGGAATATGTCTATGAAAATAGAGGTACTTAAAGTAAATGGATATCATTCATAAACATACTGTAAACGCATTCCCTCAAGTTCCATTTGTCCCTCTCCACTCTTAGTCAAATACTATAAAGGAGGGAAATAATATTATTTCAAAACCTCTAACTACAGTCTGTACAATGACGTTCATAATCCCTTATAAGAGAGTGCTGGTCATTTCATATAGATTCTGAGATTCTGAATATGTCTTTTGACTTAAGATTCAGGCAGGAATTGTTGAATATGATTGCTTTAATCCTTTAAACCCTAAGAGTGAATCAAATTTCTCGTTGTCATATCAATGCTTTATAAAACAAAGTGGACACAAGGATTAAGGACAGGATCACATAAGATGAATTTGCTTGATATTTTAACAGTTTCTCCCCACTATTTCTGTAGGAAATTTGTAGGGGTAACAAAATGAGAATTTAAATTTTAATCTCAGAATTTAAAGGGTTAATAAATGGCTGACCAGAGAGTTAACATAAAGTTACAAATGTTTCTTGTTATTCCGAGTCAAATTAGCCATTTGGCGGTGTGAAGGGGATCAACTGTTATCAATGTTCTATTTTCAGGTGAAGCACGGCCCTCAAGCTCGTCCAGCCGACCGCCAACTTCACATTCAAGAGACGGGCGTCAGACCCCCATGAGAGCCACGCCCAGTAGTAATGGCAGTAGGTGAGGATCAAAAGCAGTAATTATTTTAAGTTAGAGTGACTGCTTTACTTAAAATTAATGACTTTTTTAAATAAAGTTATACCGGTACTTAAAGCATGTATGTGCAACAGTTCATTGTAAAGCCGAAAATTGTGTAAGTTCTTCTTGAAACTGAGAAGCAAGGGTTGCTACATTGTAATATGTTGTCTTGAAATGAAAAGTAAAAGTCCCCAATTTTTTGTATCCAGCTCTGATGAGTGGCACCCTGTATGCCCAGATACCAGTACCAGATACCGCCGACCGGTTGGCTCAGTTGGTTGAGCATCGGACTACGGTGCGGGAGGTTGTGGGTTCAATCCCCGGCTGGACCAACACTCAGGGTCTTTAAATAACTGAGGAGAAAGTGCTGCCTTTGTAATGACATCTGCAAATTGTTAGACTTTCTAGTCTTCTCGGATAAGGACGATAAACCGGAGGTCCCGTCTCACAACACTTCAATGTTCATAACCTTGTGGGATGTTAAAGAACCCACACACTAATCGGAAAGAGTAGGGCATGGAGTTCTGGTCTGGTCTTTGTGCCATTTCATGATTTCATGGGTTGGGTGGGTTGGATGATGTAAACCGCATTTGAACATATATAACATAGAAAATGCGGTATATAATTACCATTACCATTACTTTTTTTTTTTTGTAGTTTGAGCTATAAAGTAAAAATCCCATTCAGATATTTTTAGATTGGATTTCCAGGATCTATACCATGATTGTGTTTGTGTCTCAGATGTACCTCATCTCTCAGTGATCATCTGGACTCCATGAATGACACACTAAATGCTCTTGAAATTGACAGAATCACTGATCATTTGAGGTATTACAGTGTATACCATTATAGTAGTATTGAGAGTTTCTCGACCAATTCAGCTGCCTTTAGTGATTCATTGAACCTTTGTATTCTATAATCTTCTAACTTGCTGTTACAAACAGAACATTATTCTTAAACTTCACTGCCCAGGCTTTTAGTATTCACAAACTCCAAGTGAGCAAGTGAAGGGTGATGATGATTGGGACAGTCATCACTGCCAGCTAGTGCCCTTCCACCCTCAGTTTGCAAATTCCTCAGGTCTAATTCCTCTTCACTCTAGTGTACCAGTGTAGCTGTTATTGGGTCACACAGCACTGTTCTCTTGGGGCTGGATGAAGAGATGCAGGGGATGAGGCCAATTACAGCTTAACCATTCATCACCCATTTACTCGATCATCTGAACTGAAAGAAATATTTAGTAGCACATCCAACGTAATGTTACTATAGTTCAATAGATGTTGGGTTAAAATTGTCAAAAAAAAAAAAGAATATTACCACATTTAGAGACTGGTTTCCTACTTTTATGTTATAGACAGCTGTTAACAGAAGAAAAGGAAGGTCTCCTTGGGGACATTGCTTTTTTACAGGTACAGTTAAATTTGTAATTTAATAAAATTAATCGTTGTAAGCATTGTAAATGGGGTTGCCTAATAACATAGTGAAGCTAGAAGAATTTTCTAAGACTGATTCATGGCTTATTAGTACATTGTATTATAAGATCTTTGAAGCAATCAGGCTGAACTAGCGTTGTTATCTTCATTGATATTACTTGCACAATAAGTAGTTACATGTAAATATCTGAATTGATTATTTTTTCATAACAAGATGCTTGCTTGATCATACATTACAAAGTCACTTTAAAATAGGTGTTACAGTCTTTCCTGTAAAACCGTGAACACCAGAAATATCTATGGTCAGGAATGTTATTGTGTTTCAAGTAAAAAGCCAATCACATGTGAGAAAACTAAACCACAAACAGTAAGTTTGTAACGGTAATTAGATTGTGGTTTCATGTTGCTTCTGATTGGTCATGAAACAATAAACATTCCAGAAATTTTTTCTGGTGTTCCTGGTTTTACGGGAAAGACTGTAATAGGTTACTACTCCTGTGTTTATCAAAAATGGCAAAAAGACATGTTCAAAGCATGGAGAAGTATCAGTCATAAAAAAATTGATGTTAAAAGATTGAATGAGAATTAAACAGTTGTAGGGCTGCATAGAGTTGTTGTAACAAACACTTGGCTGGTTTTTCCACTTACTTGTCTCTTTTCTGAAGCCCTCCAATAACTGATACAGACAACACCCCTTTTTAGAAACCACTTAGGTGTAGTCCTCTTTTTAAGTTCTTTGTACGTTTTCTTTTAGGATTGTTTGATGGAAGAATCAGATTACAGAAGGATTGTAGCATCTTCTCCTGACCCTGAGCCATCTTTACGAGGTAGAGCCATTGGTACAGAAATCCCTGTACTGCAAATATGTACAGAGGAGTGTTAGCTGTAAAAATATAATCAAAATATTCCTTGACTTGTAGAATTGCGTGAACTGGGGACCAAGCTTGAAAAGGAACTTCTTCACACTGATACACCAGTTGTCAGGTACGTTTACTGTCAGACTAGTCAATGACTAGTCTCTGCAGGTGTAACACTGTTACCCTTTGCCAGTTTAAGTTCCTTGCAAATGATGCAAGTACATCACATCGCTATCTGAAGAGGAGCAATTTACCTTTACTGTATTAAGAAATTGCACCAAGTGGTAATGAAAGTCAACCAGAGTTCATAGGTTTTGACTAATGTTGACAGCTCCAGGGAAAGTCATGTTTTCCTCAAAGCTAAGTGAAAATTCAGTCAAGGGGTTAATTTCTTTTACCCTGACAATACAAAATCATAACTCAGCAAGGCACGATAGTCTGGGTGGCCCTAGTCCTAAGAAGGACTGTTTAATAGAGATGATGACATTTCACTGACCTGACCGACAGTCATCTTCATAGTCGGAGTTGAGTTGTATAACATCAGCAGATTGTATAGGCTCTATTGGTTAATTGGTTTATTGTACGGTGCTCCTGAGTATCAAATTAAGAAACTTCAAAGAGTTATGAATGCCAGTGCTCGATTAGTTTACTGCGCACCTAAGTATTGTCACATTACTCCTTTGCTAAGAGAACTCCACTGGTTACCAGTGCGCTTCTGCGTAGATTTTAAGATACTTCACGGTGTTGCGCCTACATGTAGCTATCTTAAGGATCTAGTCTCTGTCTTACCGGACTCATATTACCAACTATGCCGTAACAAATATGGCATATTGTTAGAAAGACCTTGGCTAAGAACAAAGAAGACTATGGGAGATTGAGCGTTATTGATAGTTATAACCCCCTTTTTATGGAACAGTCTTCCTCTACCAATAAGACAAGAAACATCAATCGACTCTTTCAAATGCTCTGTTAAAACATATTATTTATTTAAAAAGGTTTTTAGTTAGATTATTTATTCATTCAATTTAATATTGTTATTTTTAAAAATTGTATATGTTACTAATTACTCTGGAATTGTTGTAAATATTGTAATTATGGTAATTTTACCGGGTAATTTTACTGGTTTTTATAATTTAGTTTATTAATAATATTGTAATGCGCTTTTGAGTATTTTTATAGAAAAAGCACAATATAAGTATTAAATATTATTATTATTATTAACATCATTTTCGAAGTCATTTGTTCCTTGTGATCTCTCTTTCTAATTTAATGCCTACAATCTTTGTGTTATACCACAGGCAGACCAGCCGGAAACTCTCACACTCAAAACGGCAGTTTTCTTTGGAAGTGAAACCCTCATTTCATAACAGACAAGTATCTGGCTCTGAACCGCATATTTTACCCCGACCTCCCTCAACTCCACATGATCATCACCTTCATGGCCTGATACCAAACCGAACTTTCACCAGTAAAAATGCCAATGTACGCAATGTTTCCCAGGGACAGTTCTCTCCATTGCCTTCCTCTTCTGCTGGTCAATCTAGAATGATACCATCACCACCCAGCTCAGGGAAAAGTGGTCGGCCCAGCTCAGCTGCAAGGTTTCGAAAAATGGTTGTCGAGTGTCGAGACAGTGGTTGTTAGCCACAAAATAAAGATGGAGATGTGACTTGACACAGGGCATTGGATGAAAGAAGTGCATTTAATACCCAGCTAAGCGGTTGCTTTAATGCTTCATGTGATGTTGTGGGACATTGATGTTGATAGCTTGTGGAACATTAGGTTAAAACATTTCTGGTTTGAACTGAGCACAAATTTATTGGAGAGTGTGACATTCGTACACTGTACTTTGTGAACACTGAAAGGTTTTCCAGATTGAAATTCTTTCATAGAACATTTAACGCAAAATTTTGAAATGCAGGATGTTTTTTTGCAATTTCAAGTTACTGTGTTACAGTGTAGCTATCTGTGATTTGTTGAAATTTTGAAACGTTTTTGGTAGCAGTGCATAAAATAATTAATTGTGCTATTAAAATAGCACAGGCACTAAACCTAACATGCCATCTTTATCTGTTGTACACATCTTTCATCCTAGTGGTGTGAAAAATTGTCTTCAACTTGGGAGGCAGCAAAAACTATTTATATACTTGGTCTTATTCGAGTGAATAACTACCTGTAAGTTATATATATAACAATGTACATAGTATAATTTTATGATTTGTTGTATTTTATTCTTAAAGTACATTGGATACTGTTTGAAAATTGGAGTCGTGGTGAAGTCAAGAAAAGGTTTAAACTGTTTTACTACGTTTTTGCTTGTGGTAATTTATCACCTTTTTGACGGCTCTCTGTTTCAATTTTCCTTTTTGTTTTCTTTGACAGCCAGCTTTATTGTTCTTTTTGAGTGCCAAGTGGTAGGGTTTTTTTAGGGCACTAAACATACAATGCAAACAATTTTAAACTTCCCATAAGCAGAAACTCTTGGGAACAAGCGTAAGTGTCCAGTTAGAGGAGGTTGCTTTAGGGTTGAGTGACTATCGAAAGAATGCTCTTGAAAACAATATACAAACAGCAAAAAAGGAACAGAAACTGAAGGCTTGAAACTTTTGAGGAACTGTACACTTTTAAAAAATTGACATAGGTTGTTGCTCTTTCCATGTAAGGGAGGTTTTTTTAGCTTGAAGTTCATACCTACAGAAGATTTTTGTGGCCGGATAGTCATCACCCATACCAATTTGGTGTCCACCTCAGTACTGGAAGCATCCATTTACAAAGAGGTACCCACAAGCTGAGGTTTGATGGTATCTCCAATGTCCAGGTTTCATAATGATATTGTAACTCGAGTACGGGATATCGCACAGCTCTGAGACTTTGGGATTTTGTTTAATTTATTGATTGATTAAATCTTTATTGATCAAACTAAACACTTGCAGACATACATGCAAGTTTACAATGCATCCCTACAAACATTAAACTAAATAAAGGTAAAAAGAGATCTATTTATAAAACAGCGCTTAAAGTGCTCTGTGCAAATACGTGGCCACGTTGTCGTAAAGATTGATATGTACGTTTGCTCGGTAGACGATCTGTTGAACAATGTTTATCTGTATGTGTGATTTTTTTCCCATAGTTGTTTATCCCTATAGGATTACATGGTTGATGAATATGTGATCCTTGGTGTAACCATATTTCCATACTCGCTTACAGAATTTATCAATCTTATAGAAGTATTTACTACCATAAGCACATGCCCATACTTCAATTGGGTACTGGTAAATACAGACATAATTATAAGCTATGAAATAAGATCGTAAGCTCTTCTAAAGTGTACCCATAGTGCTTAAAGAACGAGGTCAATTTGGGGTAGATAAATGTCAGCGAGGTGTTAAGTGGCTCACTAAAGGTAGACGAGGGTAAACGTGGTAGAACTAGGTTAACTTATGGTAGATGAAGGTTAGCGAGGCATAAAGTGGCCAACTTAGGGTAGATGAGGGTAAACGTGGTTAACGTAGAGTAGATGAGGGTTAACAGGGTAGAACGAGGTTGGTCAAGAGTAACTTGGGGTAGATAAGGAGAAAGAGGGTTAACGTAGGTAAGCGTGGTAGAAGGAGGGTGTACAAGGACACTTTTTACGGTGTATATATAAAGCTCAAAGGTTGTAATGTATGGGACGGCTTGTGGGCCTAACATAAACGCTTTGCCCAAGAACGAAATGCTTGCAACTGCAGAGATTGACCGGGACGCAATAGTTCTCGGGTTGACGTCACAACCTAACTGGACCCAGACTCAATTTTACTCGGTTTTGCGACAAATTGATGAGACTTGGGCAGAGCATAAAAGATCGAGGATTCAACCAAATCTAATAATTTTTTCGCAGAACGTCTTCGGAAGACACAGACTGACCAATTGGCGCAATTAATCAAAGAACCTACGAGAGTTGATGCGAAATCGCAAACTCTTATTGATGTATTTGTTACGAACAATAAGGAAGATCATATTTCTCATTCAGGGGTATATACGCTTTCCGTTAGCAACCACTATTAAATTTGTGCTGTTAGAAAAATTGGTGTACCCAGGGGTCAACCAAAGTTTATTCAATCGAGGAATTTGAAACATTTCAATGAAGAAAACCTCTTGTCAAATCTGGAAAATGCCTCATGGCCTGTTGTAAAAAGCTCTATGGAAGTGAATAGTGCGTGGAATGCATGGAAAAATATATTCTTGAATATAGTTGATAAGCATGCTCCGAGAAGAGTTATGCGAGTCAGAAATAAACCAGCTCCTTGGTTAAATTCTCAGTTAAAAAGAGGAATTGTATGAACGTGACTGGTTAAAGAAAAAAGCTTTAGAAACTCGGCGGCCAAAGGATTGGAAGGCATATAAAACTAAGAAGTTAGCGGTTAACAAAAAAGCAAAAAAGACAAAGAGGGATTATTACAAACATCAAATCGAGGGGGCCTCTGGTAACCTGAAAGCAACATGGGTAAGAAATCAGAGGGCATACAGATTAATGATTTGAAGAGAGAAAATTCTGGGCCTTTATCAGATCCCCTAAAAATTGCTGAATGTTAGAATGTTCACTTTGTAAACGTTGGACAGAAACTTGTATATGAAATTCCTACGGAGGAATGTGATGTAAATCCTGTTAGTTTTTATCCAGTTGATTCCCAACAGCGTGTTAATTCTTCTTTTGAACTGAGGCAGGTCACGATCTCTGACGTGTTAAAAAGCTGCAGGAAATAAACGTTGCAAAGGCGGCTGGTCATGATAACATCCCAAACAAGATTTTAAAAATAGCGGCTCCAGTTATTTTACCTGACCTGCTCAACCTGTCGATTACTCCACTGAAATACTTTACCAGATGACTGAAAAGTTGCAAAGGTCTTTCCGCTATTTGAATCAGGTGAACGGAATGACCCAAATAACTTTAGACCAATTTCTGTCTTACCAACTATTGGCAGAATTTTGAATGATTACTTTATGAGCGGACTGGGCTTCTAGATCGAGACAAATCAATGGCGTCATATGCATAACATTGATAGAGGTATGGTCAGTAGTCAGTTATTCTTTCTGCTCTTGATAAGGCATTTGACGCTATCTTGTTAAAAAAAACTGTCTAACTATGGGGCTCAGGGTCAAACCGCTACTTGGTTTAAGTCTTACCTAAGTGACAGGCAGCAATTTTGCATGGTAAACGGACTGTCGTCTCTAAAGAATCGTATCATATGTGGAGTTCCACAGGGTTCCGGCTTTATAAGGCCCACTCGTGTTTGGCTTATTGACATTAATGGCTTATATTACCAAATTGCTTGGATCATAGTATAGGAAGGTCATACGCGGATGATACAAATTTTACGTTCTCTGCCATGGTTTATCGGTCCTTCAGACTGAAACGGGCAACGACCTAAATAGAATTTTTAATTGGCTCTGCTCTAATAAACTCACATTGAATATTCTAAAGACAGATTTTATGGTGATATGATATCGGCAGAGAATTTCAACATGAGATGGAAATATTTTTGTAAGTGTAAATGGTTTAACGTTACATCAGGTCGATACTACAACGTGTCTTGGCCTCACGTCACTATCTACCAATTTACGCTTACTTCGTGAGCGTATGACGGCAAAATCCTCTTTCTTTTTCATTACTTTGACGTCGTTCATACTATTTAGTTCCTGGCGGGTTCGTCAGCATTTTCTAAGTTAAAAAAAATTGTATGGTTTCGAAAGAGTTACAAAAACGAGAAGTTTTATTTTTAAATGACGTTCCCGTTGTCGTTGTTGTCCTCGTTTCTTAAAGTCCCTAATGTCAAGGGCACCCAACGAATCTGTTCCTCACTTTATCTGGAATCTTGCTGGCTGGCATAATCATGATGAGGTGCTCCGATGAGCTGGCTGGGAAATTTCTTACTGCTGAAGGCTTCCAACCAATTTTATATGAAAAAGGAAGAGAATTTTGCCGTCAAACGCTCATGAACTCGAGAAAACTTAAAATTTGGTCATTTCAAGTTGTTGTTTTGCAGAGGACGATAAAGAAATGTACCAAAATGAAAACGCACGTGCAGAGCGATTGTCTGAGTTGCTTATTAAGCCTATTGTTTTGTCGCATGGCTCGGTTGCCGTGGCCGTCCTCGTTTCTTCAACTCCCAATTTAGTGTTTTGCCGTCTGCAGTTGACTTCCGGAATATTGTTTAAGAGTCTCTTAAGCGATCCACCAAATGGTCTGCTAAGTATTATGCTCGTCCGTCATCATATTATCCTGTACCAGAGCAAGCTCTTACGCGAGAATGGGTGGAACCGCCCACCAAGGACAACTGAAGTCGGCGCTCTTCCCCCCAGTGTTTATATGCGAGAACCCTCTGCATATTGCCTGTATTAGGCGGAAAGGGCTGACTTCATCAACTTCAGATACTGAAAGTTGTGAAAGCTCTCTGAACTCCAACTACTCGGCCTACGACACATACCGAATGGGAACAAGTGTATAAGACGGACAGTGATGGCAGTGATTGTGAGTCTGGTGATGATACGAATGAGGCTCCTAAGTAAAGATGAATTGGCTATTCTGAGGCTTCGTGAAACAACTGTGTCGGTGGAGATCTGAAAGAACATCAAGGGCATTGGTTAGACTGGAAATTTAACGTGTACCGTTAAAGGTAGGTGTGCAGTATCAACAACGCCATAGGATTTTTAACGATAAGGTGCGCATTATCAAGGTTTGCAATATTTACTGTAACCTTTCATTTCAGTCGTCACAGAGAAAATTTAACTGTTAGCTGTTAAACAGCCAAACACTTTATTGCTAACTGCGAAACAGCAAATTTTTTTACTGTTGACTGTTATACGGACCCTTCCCCCCCCCCCCCCCCCCTTCATCTAGACCCTCGTTCGCGTTTCAAGCAATTAAAAATCCCTCCACTCATTACACGAAGTTATGTTGTCGGATATTTTGTGAACTTTTTCGGTATATTTGGGAAGAGATATTTTTTCTGAAAGGATTAGTTAAATTTAGGAAAAAAGGAAATATTGAAGATTTAATGAAGGTTTAAAATTGGAATTTGAAGTTAGACTGAAATTAGTGGATGGACACCAAAACAGTTACACACTCAACCTGGACTGCCCTTGTGGGGTGTCAACTGTCTGGTGGTGTTTCAAAACAGTCGATACAATCGCTTCTTAAAACCCTTATAAATAAATAAATAGATAAATAAATAAATACTGTGTTTATAGTGGAAGTGCACTAAGTTATCCAAGCTAGTTTACAGGCTCCCCTCTTAAATCCAAAGAAACAGACAATTCAAATAAACTTAACACGATAAGAGTCCTAACTGGTAGAAAGCAAATGACTTGGCTATTTACAAGGTTAACCAAGGAGTTGAACCAGGCACTTACCCGGAACAACAACAGCTAGCGGTCAGAGCGGAATTTGAACCCGTGTCACCGGATTGAAATCAAGCACCCTCACCACTCGGCCATTCTGCCTTCCTTGTCACAATTTTCTCAAGCCATTTCCGAAATTTTCTCAGTGTCAGCGATGGAACGATCTCGTTTCCGCTTCAGAAGCCCCCAGCCTGGCATCATCAAGCTGGTTTGGGGGTAGAGGCAATCCTCTGAAAGAAACCAGAGGTGAAAAACAATTTCACAGCGATTTAGCCGCCGAGAGTGTGTCAGCGAGTTGAAGATTGAGGTTGTCTTTCTGGCCTTTCTGAGGAGGGATTCCAGGACTTAGCCTGGCAATTTTGGCATGTTTCGACTTCTAAATAATGCAATATTTTGCCACCAGGACTGGGTGACTAGACACTTATAAAAAAGATATATGAAATAGAATTGGCGGACTTCCACGTCGCCGTTATCAAGGAATTACCCAGAATTCATTTAGCGGGTAAAGGCGAAACGTGGAGATAGCTCTACTTAAATAGCTTTTGCTCAGCGTTCGAAAAATGAGAGCAGAAATTTTGGAAGAGAATGAAAGTTCTAGAACTAAGCTTTGCTAGAAATATTGACTTTAAATGCTTGGAGAAAGACAAAAATACATATTTTTTGGTGTTGTTCCAGAACGTTCAAAGCAAGCGTATCGGTTCTGTAGCAACATAAGCAGTCATTTTCAATAGAAATCAGCAGTTAAAAAACGTGTATTGGATGTTAAGGGCCAAATACCTTACCAATGGGCAGAAACAAGGGATTATTTCAACTTTAAAGATAATCGTCAGGGTACAGCCCTCCAAAAACGGAGGTACCATTACCGGCTAAGTTTGTTGTTGTTGTTGTTGTTGTTCGAATTTGATTTTAGCACCCAATTAATCGATTCAGCAGAGCTCTGGATTTTCACCACTGAAAATGACCGTTTGTTCTGCTACCAAACGAAGGTAGTAAAGTCTTTACTTTGAACGCGCGCGCTCTCGGACAACACCAAAAGATGTGCAATTTTGTTTCTAATACAAACTTCGTCCTTAAGCCCAAAGTAATTGGTAGCCTTTACACCACTGAAAAAGTAAACTTAGGAATATCTCAAGTCAAGTACATTTTCGATACCTGGAATCGAAGTAAATGTTTCCGACTTGACTCTTCACACACAAGTGACGTTTTTTTACTTGAAGATGTACCTTAGAGTTTATTTTCCCACGCAGTGAATTAAGATTAATCCTTTAGAGCGCAGTGGCCAATATATCGTGTAGAAGCACCACTTGTGCTTTACGAATTGGAAGCTTTCCCAAATCATCCTTAGAATGGCTGAAATGAACCGTTGTTACCATCAAATGCTTAGTTGTTTAAAACCCCGACTTTCATTGAAAATGAGCGTTTGTCCTGCTACAGTACAGAACCAAAAATGTTTGCTCTAAACCTCCTTGGTCGACAGCTTTTTGTCTTTCTTTTTTCTGTTTTTTGTTTTTGTTTGTTTGTTTTTCAGTGTTTTCTCATGGAACCCGCGCGAGGTCATTGCAACTGATCTTCACATAGCTAGAGAGTCTTCCCTTCATGGACATCGCTAGGGGCTAACAGGTAACGTATCCGTTTTCATACCTTCAACCCTTTTAAACCCTAGAAGTGATTAGCATCGAATTTCTCCTTGTAATATTTATAAAACACAGTGGTCACGAAAATTAAGGGCAGGATCAGACAAGATTAATTTGCTTGATATTTTAACAATTTCTCCCCATACTCTATAGCAATTGTGTAGAAAACAACAAATGAAGTAGACAATGATGCCTCTAACTTTGCCTGTAGAGCCGAACTTGGAAGATTGCCCGACTAATTGTCCCGATTAATAATTGTCCCTGACTTTAAAAGGAAATCAACATCAGAAAGGATAAAACTACTCATGAACTCTAACGATCATCATGTAAATAAGCTAGTAATGAAGTTCATTCACCTCATGCAAAGATGTACGTGATACATTGTTATTATCAAATGGAAGTGACGTAAAATCTTGCGGACATGTAAATAAAGCGCTTTACTACTCACTTCAGGATCTGTAGTGAGTGTTAGCACCTGTACTACTCCAGGTGCTGCTAGTACTACACCTTCTACAGCTACTACAGCTACTACACGTACTACAGGTACTATACATATCACAGGTACTACAGCTACTACACCTACTGCAGGTGCTATAAATATTACAGGCACTACAGCTACTACACCTACTGCAGGTGCTATAAATATTACAGGTACTACAGCTACTACACCTACTGCAGGTGCTATAAATATTACAGACACTACAGCTACTACACCTACTGCAGGTGCTATAAATATTACAGGTACTACAGCTACTACACCTACTGCAGGTGCTATAAATATTACAGGTACTACAGGTACTACACCTACTGCGCATTTTTCAGGTTGTATATAAGCCATGCCGTACAGCATGTAACACATGCTTATGTTCCGGGACATTATACGTAGGCTTACATGAGGTACTAGCTTGGGACATTTCGGTTGGTGTTACATCAATGGGTAAATTGGTTTAATTTGTAATGCTTGCTATGCTTGCTGGGATTTGAGGTGTTTTCGGCGTGGTTATGGCCGCGAAAAATTGAAAATATTTCTGCGGAAAACTCCCCGAAATTGGGTAAGTTTAGACTCTGGGACAAAAGAAAGAAGTTTAGCTGTGCTCTACTCACTGTTTTTAAACCTATTGGTTTAGTAGATCCTTTTTCTTCACTTTAGACTGGTTTTGAGCTTCCCGAAGCCCCGAATGGGTGAAATGGCTTCTTTCGGTGGTTACTTGCGCAAAAAGCTTTCCTAAGTAGGATTAGAATCGGTTAAAATGATTTGGTGCTCTGAAAGGAAGAGGAATTGATATTTGGTACAGAGAATTTGATATGCAAGTTACCCCAGGAGTAGGTTATGTATGTAGTTTTCACCTTATCAATGTTATGCACAGTTCATTTACATTTTCCAGGTGGAGATTGGAGATGCTTGTTCATCCTCAACATTCAGCTGTGATTAAGGAGGTGAGTTGATTACTGGAAATGGTTTTACTAAACAATCCTTGAGAGTGGACTTGGGTGTGCAGGGAAAATGCACCATGGGCACTATACATCCCCAGTCCCACATAAGGAGAATGCCTACATGATGGACTACTTACAATCCAGTCACGAGCTCTCCATGCCTACAATGAGATTTGACAGTAAAAAGAGTACATGTATGCATAATATAATATTACAATATATTATAATTCACCAAATGTTTTTCTCAAATGCGAATAGTAAAATACTTGGAGGAGAAGGAAGACAATAACCCTCCATGCTCGGATATTTTAATGTGGCTTAGTATCATTCAGGCAAAGTCAAACTCAAGCGAAGCCCGTCAGTGGTTCCTGCCCTTGCAGTACATGACCTGTGGCGTGGCCCTTGGGGCTTTGCAGGGCTTCCTTTGCATTTGTGGCTAGTGTTGCTTTTTCATTGTTGCTTTGCTTGCTGGTTGTATCGGATCAGTTTCACAATAAGTGCTTGCTGATCATTTGGGATCAACTTTGCTGATAGTTGATTTATTTATTGATTTATTTAGTTGCAGATTCTCGCCCCTTCTCCAGCGTCTCTTTTGAGTGGCAGGCAGTATCGTAAATACATGTATTCTTGTCAGGTAAGTATCTTAACTGAACGTTTACAGTGTGACAGTGCCGGTTAGTGGGCTGCTCGAGGGGTGGTTCCCACTTCCAGGATTGCCATGGATACCTCGTCTCTGCTTCTTGCTTTTGGCCCCCCCACTAACCTTTAAGGCACCATCTCCCAAGCTCATCATTAGCAATGAGTTTAACCTTGGATATTATCACTTCCTTGAATCTCACAATATTTTTCTTGAGCTTTGCTCTTGGAGAACTGTTTGCTTCTCAGAACAAATTATGTCTGTGGACAAAGTATCCAAGCATAATTATTTCCATGCCAAAGGAGAATATTGTTTATATTGTACAGTAGCTATTATAACTGAAAGGATGGAAGGAGAAAGTGCAAGTAATGAAGAAACTTCTTACTGGTACAGGTGTACATCTACAGTGCCACACATAAAGATAAGCTGTTTTACAGGCACAGTGGTACACCAGCCTTAGCCACAGGGAAGGTTGTTGCTAGGCATGGGAACACAGCAACCAAAACTGCTGATCACCTGGTGAAATGCACACTAAAGCCTGGTTTTCACTACCAACACAAGCACAAGTGCAAGTGAAAACAGCAGAAACATAATATGAACAAATCCACTTATTTTGATCCTTGTGCTTGCGCTTGCACTTGTGCTCATTATTGCGTCAAGGTCATTTTCATAGTGAAATAAGAGCTGTATGTTTGCACTTGTGCGTGTGTCATTAGTGAAAACCAGGCTTAAGGGGCAATAACATAATTTACTACAATGCTTGCTGTTAATTGCCTGCGAAGGCCTGCCAAAGACTCTAAGGGACGGTTCATTATTAATTATTTTATGAGGATGGCCGGGTCAGGAAAAAAATTACTGGTATAGCTTTCCTGTTTCTTTCTAAAGCTCGCCAAAAAGGCATTTTGTTTTTTTGTAGCCCGTTCAGTATTTGGCATCAAATTTTCCAAAGCCCGTTCAAATTGAAGTGAGTACCTTGTGAAAATCATTGAATGTTTATTTACGACTAGAACAACTAGTGCATATTCAGAACAAATACACAACTGTTAGCCGTTTGAGTCAGCAAATGGCCATCAACCTAGTTCAGCGATTACAAACAATAATATATTAACATCTGTGAAAAGTGCAGGTTAACAAATGCCATCGAGCTTGAGGCATTTCATCGTTTGCAAAATATGTTAAAAGCCTAAGTATATCTTTGAACATGAATATATAACCTTTCATGTTAAATGACTTGCAAGAACCGTTTGGAGTTTTCCAGCCTCTCCAAATAGAACTTCTTGTGGAGTAACGTTTCCCTTGAAAGTGTTCGACGTTTTGTTATTAAAGTGAATAAGTTTTCACAAATGTGTTTTTAACACATTCACAAGACATTCACGAGGACATTGAATACTCTGAATAAAGAAAGGTTTTTTTCCCGAAGACATGGTCAAAATAGATGAACGACTTGAAATCATGCGTGGGAAAGAAAAAACTTTTAAGGTATCATGGTAGGTGGATTGACAGTGTTTGGAAATCGCGCCCTTACGCTGACGCTTTGAAAGAAAACCTGATCAACCTATACATTTTCTGAAAGCTTAATAGTTATACAGTACAATCATATCTTTGAAATTTTCTAAAAAGTCAATGTTGCAGTGATTTTTAAAAGAAATGCCCAGAAACACTGCTGCGCTTAAATTGGTTCGTTTCCGCGCGTGAATTATCGGATCGGCGCGATTAATATCGGAAATGTTTTCTCACACATCACCCTCAAAAACCGTGTCTGCGATTTTCCAGATGCGGTTTGGTTTTTTTTTTACAACCTCCTAAACTTTGATATTGTCCATGCGGACGTTCCTTTGTACAAAAGAGGCCATAACTCGGAAACGGAAGCGAAATTAAACAAAGCCCGACACGGTTTTTCCAACAAAGTATCCTTGAACATGGCTGCCGATTTTCAGCTAATTCCGTCGGAAGACGCGCGTAAACGAACTAAAAATGTTCACCCTTATATGCAGTTTTATGTTATCGAGAAAAAGACGAAAAACGTTCATGAAATTTCTGTGATTAGGTGTTAAAAATCCCAATAGTTTTCTCTTTATCTTAAAAAGTAAAAAAGCTTTTTTCCCCATTCTTTTTGCAAAATATTTATCTCAGTCTTCTCAATTTGAACAGCAAAAAAAAAAATTTTTCCTATTTTTCGTCAAAATCCACCTACCATGATACCTTAAGGGATATACTTCCGCTTCCCAGGCTTCAGACGAAGATTCTGATTAGCTTTATCATTGTTGCGAAAATATTTTAACACAAGACGCTTGGCATCAAAGACTATGCGGACTGCTCAGTGTTTTTTAAGTATGAATGAACTGCTTTATAATATTGCCACAGCTTGTCACATTTACAAGATACAAAAATTGTTCATGTTTTTAAATAATAAAAGGTTATTTCAGATAAGAATGTAAACCTATTTTCGCATGAAATAAACAGACTCCGTGGCACCACGGTGCGTGACATAAAAAAAAATTTCAATTCAGTAGGAGTTGTAACTTGAGATCCTCAAAACATCTTGTCGTCTTGTGTACAGTCTGGCAGAGTCTGAAGATTTAGTATTCCAACCCGTTGAAGTTCACTTTAAAAATAAAATCCTTGTCCATGCATCATTTGGAATTCTTATTTGATTACAAGCTCTGAAATGTCAAGGAATATAAACAACAAAACAGCAGCTGACAAAGAACATTTGTGTCGTTCCATGGCTTGTCAAAATTCTTGCGTGTTCAATCACACAGCGTGAGCTTTTTCATGCGAGTATATCCCTGCATTACCAAAAATATTGTAGTAATATTTATTTGATATGAACGCACAGCAATTTACCAGGTGAATTTCAACGACGAATACAGTTTCCAAGTGTTGTTCTCATCAAACGACTCCCGCATTTCTACCACAGTTTTAGTTTATGTTGAATTTTTTTTAAAGCCTGGTCTCTTTGTTCAAGAAAAAAATACAAACCCTGTCGCCGCAGCGAGAAAAATTTCCAAAAGCCCATTCAGTTTTTTCCTGACCCAGTTATCCTCATAAATAATGAACCATCCCTAACCACTAACTGTCTTATACCATCAAAAATGCAAGCATGTTACCTGCTTACAACCACTGAATGCATTTTATTTACATTGTCTTATCACTTTCTGTTGTGAGATTTATGTATGCTGAGTTTCTTTATGAAATAAAAATCAAAATGTATTATTCTACACTTTACGAGGAGTGTTTAATCAGGAGCTGTGTTAAGGGATGGGAAAGGGTGGGAGAAGTTGTAACATTTCCTTGATGTTTTATACAGTACCGGTATATACATGTACATAATGGAGACATATCCTTCATCTAACCAACTTGCTAATTGAAATATTACTTGTTATTTTCTAGGAAGCATGAACTGCTAAACAGAACTGTTAAAAGGAAATCGTTAGGCATGATCAGAGGTCATGGTGAGTGGTCATTTATATATGACAAAAACTACAAACATTTATGCTGCAGTTTCATTTTATGGGGGACAGGGAACATTGTGAGATTCAGCAGCTGAAACCTAGTTTCACTATAGAGAAGGACAGGGGGTCATCTAAGCAGGACGGTCCAAAACCTATGTTTGATTGTCTGAGTTAACTGGAAATATACACACTGTAGTTCAGACATGTTAATCTTTGACATGAATTGTCCTTGGGATGTCCATTATCTCAGTATTGCTAACCAAACAACTACAGAAACCAGTACATGTAACAGTTGAATTCAAATAATTTTATTGCAAATTTCTGACTTTATAAAATAAGTCAACTGTGTTAAATAAACATATAATACAGGGGTTTCAATAAGTTTTGAAATAGCCGTCTGAGCTTGCTAAAATAAGCGGCGACCTGATTAATTTCTTTTTAATCATATTAGTGAAATCTGGACAAAGTAGGCGGTGGTGAGAGGCAAATTCTGACAAACTAGGCGGCGATTTTCGCCGGTTGCTGGCTCCTAATGAAACCCCTGATAATAGTTCCTGTAAATGACTTTGTTTGCTATTCCGTAGCCATTGAATTTCTTTCAATGGGCTCTGTATCTTGTGGCTTACAGCCTTAGGAACCTAGCTTTTCAAGTTTTTAAGTTTTTATTTACGACAAATGCTTAAGTTATTACTAGGCTGGCTTGCAAATAGCGAGGAGCTAATCGCGGCAAGCCAGACTGCACACACAATAATATAGGCATTTTTTTACAAAAACTGAACTGAACAACAATAACAATGTGTAAAAGGAAAACTAGACTTAACTTCAGTTGGAATTACATACAACAATACATCAAGTTTTTCAAGTTTGTTATTATATTGTACTTCACAAAGTAAACAAAATGAAATAAATAGCCACCCGAATGTAGCAAAGCTAATCGAGTCGGGTGGTTTCAGATAATATTAAAATACAACAAGAAAGTTGGAAATGAAAATTACAAAGAAATTACAATATTATTAATTTAGAAAAGTGAAATCGATTCAAACAAATATATGATTACAAGTGACAACGACGCAAATAAAGTAAGTTAAAGTACGTATAGTTTACAGGAGGTTCAGTATTAATGTAAATAAATAAATATGGAAGGTGCTATTTTAGTTCCATAAATCCAGCAGTCATTCCAGCAACAATGTTTTTTTTAGAGTCATACTTGTTTTCATTATTGAGTAATTTTAACAAAATTGCATGGATGTTTTTGTTAAAAGACCTTTTAGGCAAGGAGCGCAAGCTACGTGGAAAATTATTCCAAACTTTAGGCCCAAGTCTTGTAAATGAAGAAAGTTGTTGATTAAGCCTTGATTTGTTGACATGATAATTACCAGCATTAGAAAATCTTGTATTATATGAGTGGATTTCCTGAGATTGAGTAAAGAGATTTGATATTTTAGAGGGTGTAATGCCAGATGATACATCATGCATTTGGGCAGCCACAGTTTTAAGGTACAACGTATTAACCGGTAAAATATTTGCAGAAATAAATAGCGGTATAGTATGAGCTCTGTATTCCATGCCATATATAAATGGAGGAACATGCTTTTGTAAAAGAAGAATTTTGTTCATATGAGTTTCAGCAGCTTGACCCTAAGCAACTATGCCCTAGTGTGTATAGGGAAAAATCAAAGAATAATAGATTTTGAGAAGTATGTCAGACGGTACAAAACGTCTGATGTTGGCGATTACACCTACAGTTTTACTTATTTTGCAAACTATATAATCAATACGATGTTTCCAACTTAGAGTACTGTCAATAAGGACTCCCAAATACTTCACGTATTCCTTACATTCCATGGAAGTGATAGTGTTAGTATTGTTATCAATTATTTTTAAATCAATGGTTGAATTTAGTTTCTTTTGTGAGGGGCGGAAGATTGCATAATTAGATTTCTTAGTATTCAAAGTTAACTTGTTAGCATTTAGCCAGTCAGTAACGTTTTTCAGCTCATTATTAACAACAATCTCAAGTGCAGGGTTTTCATTAAGAACTGAAGTAGCAGGAGGATATTATAAAGTAACAGGAGAATCTGGCCACTCGGACAAAAAATTACCTTCAAGGCTGCTACAGGCCATCGAAATTTAGCCGGAGAAATCCACACAGTAGCCGGAGAATTCTCCGATCTCCGATGCCCAATGAACACCCTGCAAGTGATTGCAGACTTTTATCAGCATAAATTAAATTGGTATCGTCAGCAAAGAGATGAAAATCAAACATTTCAGAGCAATTGGGGATATCATTTATATAGATTAGAAAGAGAAGTGGGCCGAGAACAGATCCTTGTGGCACACTGGAAGAAATTTTCCTTTTATGTGAGATATTAGAGTCAATTTGAGTGGATTGAAAATGGTCGGAAAGGTAAGAGGAAAACCAATCATTCACAATTCCCCTTATTCCGTAGTGGTGTAATTTATATAAGAGAATGAAATGATCAACAGTATCAAATGCTTTTTTGAAATCTAAAAATATTCCACATGAAAATAACTTATTATCCATGTTAGTTTGGATTCTGTTGACAATTTCGAGTAGGGCATGATGGCAGGAATGCTTCTCGCGAAATCCGTATTGTGATTTATACAGTAGGTCATTTTTTTCGACAAAGGCAATAAGGCGATTATACATTACTTTTTCAAAGATACAATTGAATACTGAAAGCAAGGAGATGGGCCTGTAGTTTCCCGGCTCTGTATCGTCATCAGACTTGTAGACTGGAACGACTTTGGCATGTTTCAATTGAGGTGGGTGAATACCACAGCTCACAGAAATGTTAATTAAATCAGCAAGTGGTTGGCTTAAGATACAATAAGCGCATTTAATCAGGTGAGTTGGGCAAGAATATAATCCATATGCTTTATTAAAGGGCAGTGACAAAATCTCGTGCTCTATTTCAGGTTGAGTGACAGGATCAAAAAAGAAAGAATTAATAGAATAACGATCATGTAAATATTCGCTGAAATGCTTTGCAGATCGTGGAACATTTTTTGCCAAACTTTCCCTGATAGAAGAGAAATAATTATTCATAATGTTTGGAAGTTCAGAACCAAGAGTAGTAATTTCACCGGTGCCAGGTCTTTTAAGCACTGTTACGGGTTTGGAATTTTTCTTTCGTTTATTCAAAAGTTGATTAATACCAGCCCAAGTATTCTTCATGTTATGTAGATTTTCATGAAAAAATTTGCAATAGTATATCCTTTTACTATGTCGTATGAGACCAGTTAATTTGTTTCTGTACAACCTATATTTTTGGAAGTCACCTGAGACTAGCAAAGCATTTTTAACTTTTATAGATTTAAGCAGGCCCCTTCTTAACCAAGGTTTTGAGAATTGCTTTGCCTTACGTCTAGATAATGATTTAAAGGGGGCATGTGTGTTGACAACTTTCTCTAGTTTGTTGTAAAACGAAGAGAATGCTTTCTTTGGGTTAGCTGAATGTTTAGTCAATGTGGTACCCCAGTCAACAAGTGAAAGATCAGAAACAAACTTTTGTTCCATGAAATGAGAGTAGTCTCTAATTTTTAGCTTCTTAGGAACAGGCTTGGCTGTTGTGGATTGTAGTGTACAGAACTGTGTGTAATGGTCACTGATATCAGAAATAATGTTCCCACTTAGAATCTGGTGATCAGTTCTGTTTAAAACAAAGATATTGTCAATTAGAGTGGCAGAATTATTATAGACTCTAGTGGGTTTATCTATAGTCGGAAGAAAACAGTTACTTTGGAGAGAAACTAGGAAATCCTTGGAATAGCTGCAGGAATCGACATTGAGAAGATTAATGTTAAAAATCATCCATTACATATACGGGTTTACCAGTACTATTGTATTTTTCCAGCACCTCATCAAAGTAACCTTGGAACTGCTCGGGGGAATTGTGCTGTCTATAGATCACACCACAGATGATATTGCTTTGTTTCTGGAAGTGAAACTCGACCCACAGGGCTTGGAAGGTGACGTTAGAATTTCTCTCCAGAATAGAATATTTTAAAGAGTCGTTAATAAACATAGCAACACCTCCCGAAGCCAAAGGTGTTGGAACGAATTCAAAAGAATATCCAGCTAGGGATGGTTTCGGTATTGATGCAAGATTAGAATTTGTAATTTTGGTCTCGGTAATTCCAATAACAGTAAAGGGATAATCAAGTTCATTGAGAAGATGGATTTCAAAATTTTCAAAGTTGCATTTCATGCTTCTAATATTAGCGTGGAGTAATGAGAAGCTTGAGCTAGACAGTCGTTGTTTAAAGATGCTAAAGCTACAGATGTATGCGGCGAATAATACTGGCTACGAATATGTTGGTTTAGAAGATGAAAATCCGGATTTAAATTCATATTTGTGTTGAGCGTAAAGAGATCTAAATCGTAGATGCTGGAGAGTTTATATCTTAAACTGACCATGGTATGGAACAAAATTAACACCAAAATATGGTAATTCACGAAAGGTTTCTTTACGAGAGGTCTTGTCACACATGTTTACTAACTAAACAATCAAATAACAAAGTTATCAGTAGCAAGTACTTAGCTTGACTTAAGATTGCCTCTCGGCCAGTCTTTGTAAAGCAGCAGCATCCTTGATCTTGAACACAGGAGACTCAGTGTTTTTGCGAAGGCACACCACAGAGCCTTTTGTCTAGCAGAACTGAAAATGGTGGTGTTCTTTAAATCTTTTCGCATCAAATAGCACTTGTCGCATTTTTTGCGAGAGATGATCGAAGATTCTCACAGCCTCCAACGAAACTTGATTCGTCAAACCTAACTTAGTTGGATCTGTCTTGCATGCATCTTTGCGGCGTAACATCACGTTTTCTTTGGCCAGTCTTCGAGTAAACTTACAAATGATCGGTCGAGGGCCGGCATTGGCGGTTCTTGTTGGGATTCTGTGGGCGTAATCAATATCGTGTGGCGATACTTCGGCGCCGATTTCATTGAACAGATTAAGGCAAAGCAAACTTGACTCGGATGCCGATTCCTTCGAGTTTAGTTCAGGGATTCTCACAATTTTTAGATTGTACTGGTAGCTGTATTCTTGAAAATCATCGACAGCTTTACCAATCATGTCGACTTTGGCAGTGAGTTCGACAAGGCGACTATTTAGGCGAGGCATCTCTCTTTGGGCGTGAGCTTGAAAGCTGTTAAAGTCGTCAAAACTATTGCTCACAAAACTCTAAGCAGCTGTCAGAGTCTTGTCCCAATAACAATGTGTAAAAAGGAAAACTAGACTTACATGTAACTTCAGTTGGAATTACATGCAGTACAACAATAACAATAACAATTTGTGAAAAGGAAAACTAGACTTAACTTCAGTTGGAATTTTAATCTTTTATCTTATCAAATATGGTATAGATCTATCTCGGCATAGGGGTCTTCAGTTTCTAGAATTTCCATTAGCTTTGTTCTAATGATTTTTTAAAAAGAGTTTCTGGATAAGTTTTTGAGACTAGTTAGTATCCCATTCCAGATTTTAACTCCAACACACGAAAAGGCCTTACTTTGAACGTTAAGTACAGATTGTTTGGTAAAATAATGTTCAGATGTAGATGAGCATGTGCTGTAAGAATGAATGCGGGTAATTGTGATGACATCATTACATAGTCGTACGTGACCCGTTGGCCATGTAACCGGACGTTGATTGAGATATCTAACCAATATCCGTAATTAGATATCTCGGTGATTGTGAAAATTTCAGAGCATGATTTATTCAATGTGAATACCTACAAACTGGGAAATAAACCTCACCAAATACACCATACTCGGACTTGAACGTCCTATCTCATTGTTACAGTAATTGTAGAGAATAAATTCAAAATATTAATTGGTGCAGAATGAGTGTTGATGTCTCAATTTTCTCATAACAAAGAAGTTCAAGCGGTAGAAGATTTCCTTTAAAAAAAAAAGGGGTATTGCATGTTCCCTTGCTTGAGCAAAGTAAATATGATGGAGGGCACGTTTTTGAAGGACAAGAACTTTCTTTCAAGGTCTTAGATGCATTTCCCCAAGAAATTAATCCATAGGTTATATAAGGAGCAATAAGAGACTTATAAATATTAAGAAGGGTTTGAGTAGGAACAATATGTCTTAACTTCATTAATAAACCAACAGTTTTGCTTATTAATTTTTTGTTGCATGAGGGTATGAATATGGTATTTCCAAACTTAGATTTTCATCAATTTATTAATAACCCAAGAAATTTAATGCAGTTTTTATGTTCAAGACGAACATTCTTATTTTTTGTGTTATCAAAGATATTGATCTGCGGTAGGTAATTAAGTTTTTTATTGTGTGGGCGAAAAATAACAAAGTTTGTTTTCTTTGTGTTTAAAAGTGTAAGTTTATTTGAATTTAGCCAGTTAAATAAATTGGTGAGTTCAGCATTAACAATTAATTCTAGTTACTTTAGATTTTCATGAGAATAAAAAACATCAGTATCATCTCAGTGCAAAAACGAAAAATTTAAGTTTTGTGGAGCAATGTTGAATATCATTGACAAAATTATAGCAAAAGAGTAGCGGCCCTAAAACAGACCCTTGGGGTACACCACAACTAACTACATGTACTTCTTTATCCGAAATGTAAGAGTTTATCTCGGTTGTTTGAGTACAATTTGTTAAAATTAATAAGAGGAAAACCACTGATTAACAATTCCTCGAAACCGTAATAATACACCATTTTGCTAATGGTCGGTTCTGAGTGAATTGTGGGTAGATCCAGTCCTTTGTGGGGGCAAACGACGATTTACATGTAAAGACGTACCGG
The DNA here is from genome assembly GCA_948470475.1 of Galaxea fascicularis. NCBI lineage: Eukaryota > Metazoa > Cnidaria > Anthozoa > Scleractinia > Euphylliidae > Galaxea > Galaxea fascicularis. Next base: position 2,060,578 of record OX419347.1, read on the forward strand.
TAATTTGAAATTGTAATTTTGACCATTTGCCCCCTTAAAGTGTATATGACACCAAATTTTTCATAACCTAGTTCGAAAGAGCTTTTAAAATGATGAAGAACGGCATTTATTTTATTGTGATAGCACTCTTGGTTGACGAGTTATTCAAGATTTTGATTTATGCAAATTAGGCAACTTGTGACGTCACAAGGTTGACACAAAATAAAGTAAAATCACAAAATATGGAATATCTCTGCAAATACTAAGTCTACACGGTTAAAATTTTGCAGGGTAGATGTGCTGCCAGAACTGCACATTGTGATAGTGGTTATGAGGTCACCATGGCAACTTACTCGTTACCAGACCTCTACATTCCAAAAATGAAAAATGCCTTATTTGTTGCTCCAGAGTCTAACAGACTTTCTTATACTTGTGCTGTGTTAAGTCCATATTCACTCACACCCACTGACTGAACATACAGAGCAAACAGCTCTTCTTGAGGAAAGAAACTCTGATTTTATCCTTTGGATGGAGAGGGCCTGGAGCCCATTGTGTTGCCATGGAAATGTCAAAGTGGAGCTTATCGTGGAACTTTGTGTTGAGTATAACAACTGTGAAAAGTTTCAGTTCTATACAGCAAAAGTCTTCAGAGATATTCCATTTTTTGTGATTTTACTTTATTTGGTGTCAACCATATGATGTCACAAGTTACCTAATTTGCATAAATCAAAATCTTGAATAACTTGGCAACCAAGAATGCTAGTACAATAAAATAAACGTTGTTCTTCATCATTTTGAAAGCTCCTTCGATCAAGCTAATGAAAATTTTGGTGTCATATACACTTTAAAGGACTGGATCTACCCACAATTCACCTGGAACTGATTATTAGTAAAATGGTGTATTGATCCATAAACACCCACCCTGGGTGCCAGTGGTTATTTTTTTCATTTGGTTGAGGGAAATTATGCAACGCGAGGCGCCAAAAGGAAAAAAAAATAACCTCTGGTCACACGAATAATGAACCTCATTTCCTTGATGTGCTGTCGCCTGGGAAACCACGCTTTTACTAAGCCAATCGTAGCTCTTGTTTCATGTCGGCTGGGAAACCACGCTTTTCATAAGCCAATCACAATTGTTGTTTCCTTTGAAGAACCAATCAGCAATCTAGTTCAAATTCTGAACTGATTTCTCTCATGGAAATGAGGTTGCGTACTCCTGTGACCAGAGGTTATTTTCTCCTTGGCACTTTGTGCCTCCTTAACGCGGCTTCGCCACGGACCATCAGTATCGATAAGAAAAAAATATCCTCTGGAACCCAGGGTAATAAACACCCCACAAGAAAAAAGGCTTTTGTCCATATTGGTATGGATGGTTTCTACCATATCAAGTATAGCATGTTCAGTTGAGTGTGCTTGACGAAAACCATATTGGGATGAATGTAATAGTTGATGTTTTTCTATGAAGACCTTCATTCTATTGTACATAATTTTTTCAAAAATTTTGTTAAAGTTTGACAATAATGAGATTTAATTGCAAGCATCCGTTTCATCATCAGCTTTGTAGACTGGTATAATTTTGGACATTTTCAGTTGAGAGGGGTATGCGCCCAGACTGACAGACTTATTGAGAAAATTTGCAAGGACAGGAGATATTATATCACAAGAGCATTTAAGAAGTTGTGTAGGACAAGAGTAAAAGCCATGTGATTTATTTTTTGGAATGGATAAAATTTTAAGTTTCACTTCATGTGAAGTAACAGGCTTAAAGAAGAATGGAGTATCTGGTGATTTGGAGTTAATATTTTCCATAATTATAAGAATGCTTGGCTTGAGGCATTTTAGTTGCTAAATTATTACCAACCGATGAGAAATACTTATTTATAATGTTTGGTATACGCGATGGGTCGTTAACAATGCTATTGTTAATTTGTTAATCCTTAAGTTTATTGATATGCTTAGAGCTTCTTTTCCGACGATTTAGTAATGTTTTCCGCATATTATTCAAGTTGTTTTTA
>OX419347.1:2070071-2102571 GCA_948470475.1 Galaxea fascicularis
AACATACATGTAGATGTATATTGTATAGTGCAAAGGTAAATGTATTTCACAGTTTCTTTATTAAATTAATGTATGAAAAATCTCTGCAAGTATTGTAAAAGACAGAAATGGTCAAACATGAATTTACATGTAGCCTGTCAGGTTAACTAGATAATTAGTTTGGATAAACAAGGTTTGTGCACCTGTATGGGTCCTGGGAATTCTGGAAAGTACTTGAATTCTAATCCAACATTTTCCTGGGCTGGGAAGACCTTGAAAGTGAAGGAGTTCCTCGAAAATTCTTGAAATCTTTAACTTCAACTAATAAAGATTCATTGAAAAAAATAATATTTAGAAGCAGCCAGAAGGGAATATTCAACAACTGAAAATGTTTAATGTGCATTGTGTGTCCTGGAGCAGAGGCCTGTAAAAGTCCTGGGAATTTTTTTCTGATTAAGAGTATTAACCCCCTCTGATAAATAAATAGATAAATAATTTGAACATTATAGACTGGCTCATGGAATTACTTTATGTTTAGCAAACCAAGGATTTGCAGTACTGTTGGGGATCAGGGACCTGAAAGCTACTGTTATTGCTAAAGAAGTAGATGTGGTACTGGAGGTAAGCATTGTTTTGTTCTTGCTGGCAGTCGCTAAAAATTTCTTTCGTTGTTGATCAAAATGCGAGACACTGTCGTTATCATTTAAGGAAATGTTCTTGTTGGCAGTTTTTAAAAATGTCTTTTGTTCAAAATGTGATAGCTGTCATTTGTTCAAATTTTCTTTATGATGACAGTTGCAAAAAAGTTCTTTTGTTTTTGATTGAAATATGATAGTTGTCGTTTACACAAATGTCCACTTCTAAGTCGATGGGTAAGCAATTCATCACAAATCTAAGTTGTGGCCATAAGTACGGAAAACCGTAGCTGCCAAAAGCCTTTCAAGTTGTAAATCCTGATCGAAACGGTTTTATATAATAGATTTACAGGAGTTACATGGTCAGCTGTCGAAATGCATGGTCGAATTTTGGAGAATTATGGTTGAGTTGCTTTCGGGAAGTTTTGGTTCTTGCTTGCGAGCTAGTTTGTAATCCTCTCACTCGCGAGTTTTTAACGTCAGACAAGTGGTCTTCATGTTTTTCAGTTTTTTCAAGAAGGAGAAGAAGTCCTGGGGATCACACGAGGTGTTCAACATGGCAGATCGATGAAGAACTTTATAGTTTCTTCATTTACTGGTTTTGATGACATTTTACAACAGTTACACACCTCCTCCGACAACCATGCTACTTAATACTTGGAAAGGAAACTGGACTGAAGACAACCGTAGAAAGCATTATGTTTTTGTATTATTTTGTGTTCGTGGGTACACTCTCCTCGCTTCAGAAATAACAGTATCTATGAGGGAACTCCGAGTCAGGTAACTTGTAAAAGCCTTGAATTTAGAAAAATTTATTAATTGGAAACTGAAGTTACTAGCTAAAGGATTTTAATGTGAAAATTTGAGGTTCCTAGCTGCTCTAAAATTTGTGCGGTGGGATTTCTGATTTCTCATAAGTATGAGAAATTCCACTGGGTGAATTGTACACAAGTTAGGATCCTCAGTTTTTCACATTAAATCCTTTGGCTAGTAATTTCAGTTTCCAGTTGATAAATTTTGTCTACATTCAAGGCTTTTACAAGTTATCTGACATTGGATTTCCATGTAAACACTGTTATTTCCGAGTGACAAGGTTTATTAGTGTTAGTCCTGCCAGGTTTGTCGAATGTTCAGAAGTTGTAAGGAATTGTTGTGTTGGAGAAATAAAATGAAAATGCGGTGGTCTTAAATTTTCTAAGTGTTTTGGCAGGAAAATTTACGTTCCCGCTAAAACACTTAGAAATTTTTTCCCAGTATGAACCTACCCCTTTTATCCCGTACAAAAGACTTTCCAAAGAATAGTGGTGGCTCAAACCGGTTTCAACACTTTCAACAAACTCACTTATTGGAACGATTTACACTACAACACTGTATCACGTATTAGCAATGTTGTGGTACCATAAAAAACAGCAATTTTGCTGAATAAAAAGCGGTCATTATTGTGACGCACGACGTAGCCATGGCAACAGAAACGCCTTGTAAAACACCTTATATTTTGGCTTTAGTTGCTCATATCTCCAAAACGAAGTCGGTGACCCCCATTATTTATTGCTCGAAAGTGATTAACAGACCAAGATGAAACTTTTTGCAAAGTTTAAAAAAATTCTGTAGAGCAGATTCAGAGCCACCTTAAAAAAAATTGAGGTGGCTCTGAATCCGCTCCACGGAATTTTTTTAAACTTTGCAAACAGTTTTATCTTGGTGTGCGGATCACTTTCCAGCATTAAAAAATGGGGGTCGCCTAGTTCGTTTTTGAGATACCAGCAACTAAAGCCGAAATATAGGGTGTTTCTTCAGGGCTTTCCTGTTACTATGGTTGTGTATAACGTCACAATAATGACCGCTTTTTATTCAGCAATAATTGCTGTTTTATATGGTACCACAACATTGCTAATACGTGATACAGTGTTGTAGTGTAAATCGTTCCAATAAGTGAGTTTCTTGAAAGTGTTGAAACCGGTTTGAGCCACCTTAATTTACTACTAAATTAGACTATTTTTCCGAATATTTCCAAGTAAAGCTACGGTAATACGAGCAACAAAAACGACCAACTTGTCTCGCAACATTGCTGCGAAATTAGTTGAAAAGCGATGTTGCGCGTTTTACATCCCACATACAACTTGTCTCGCAACAAAAAAATGTGTTGCAAGTTGCTGCAGCGTGTTGCAGAAAGTAGAACGGACCTCTACTTTCTGCAACACGCTGCAGCAACTTGCAACACATTTTTTTGTTGCGAGACAAGTTGTATGTGGGATGTAAAACGCGCAACATCCCTTTTCAACTAATTTCGCAGCAATGTTGCAAGACAAGTTGGACGTTTTTGTTGCCCGTATTACCGTAGCTTAAATATCCAAGAAAAATTTTTTATCCGAATACTTACTTACCCCACCCCATACTAAATTAGGAAATTAGACTTAGAAAAATTTTTTTCCAAATACTTACTTACCCCACCCCATACTAAATTAGGAAATTAGACTTAGAAAAATTTTTTTCCAAATACTTACTTACCCCACCCCATACTAAATTAGGAAATTAGACTTAGAAAAATTTTTTTCCAAATACTTACTTACCCCACCCCATACTAAATTAGGAAATTAGACTTAGAAAAATTTTTTTCCAAATACTTACTTACCCCACCCCATACTAAATTAGGAAATTAGACTTAGAAAAATTTTTTTCCAAATACTTACTTACCCCACCCCATACTAAATTAGGAAATTAGACTTAGAAAAATTTTTTTCCAAATACTTACTTACCCCACCCCATACTAAATTAGGAAATTAGACTTAGAAAAATTTTTTTCCAAATACTTACTTACCCCACCCCATACTAAATTAGGAAATTAGACTTAGAAAAATTTTTTTCCAAATACTTACTTACCCCACCCCATACTAAATTAGGAAATTAGACTTAGAAAAATTTTTTTCCAAATACTTACTTACCCCACCCCATACTAAATTAGGAAATTAGACTTAGAAAAATTTTTTTCCAAATACTTACTTACCCCACCCCATACTAAATTAGGAAATTAGACTTAGAAAAATTTTTTTCCAAATACTTACTTACCCCACCCCATACTAAATTAGGAAATTAGACTTAGAAAAATTTTTTTCCAAATACTTACTTACCCCACCCCATACTAAATTAGGAAATTAGACTTAGAAAAAATTTTTTCCGGAAACCAAGAACGAAAATAAACAAATTTTATTCAACAATAATTTCACTACCAAGTAATGAACAAACGCACTATTATTAATACAGAAAGTTGAAAAACAAATACAACTAACCTACGCAAAATTTAGACCAAGAATACACGTCTACATCAAAATTGACCAAATAAAAATGCAATATACCGAACAATTCGCAAACGATAACAAAATACTAATTATACCTTCACTAAACTGTACCACTGTGGATAAATTCGACTTAAATTGAAATAAAATATTTCAACACTGTCTACCTTAGAATTTCTTTGACAAGGCAGCCATATTCAACGAAAATAAACTTTAGCGCCCAGTAAACAGGCAGGCTATTGATCTTATCATCCAACATGGACATCGGATGCAAAAGTAAACAGAAAAGCTCATAACCCATTTCAAGAATAAAACGTTTTCAATGTCCTTTGCGGTACAATTTCCATTTGAAACTTTATCATTGTTATTTTTCGCAACTTGTTTTTAAAATTTGCATACCTACATAACAAAGCGTGCAACATTCCTCACGGGTGATGAATAAAATAAGAGTATAAGCCGATTAAGAATTCACCAGAAACGAAAACAGTACAGCTCGCAACCTATTTCAAAGACAATTTTGCCTCAATCATTCATTCTTTTAACACAACATTTGTACAAAACAGTAAGGAAGTGGTTTAAGTTAGCAACGCTTTGTTTTTTTTCAAAAATATTTAGTCGAATCTTTGAAAATGTTTAAAAGTATTCGCTGCATGGACTTTACAACATCAAAAGTTTCAACAAACTTGTCTCGGTTGTTTGAAAGCTACTTAACTAAAATGTCTGCATTTCTGAGGTATGGAGACAGAAAAGTCAAACCCAAAATTTGTAGGAAAAATCTACCATAGTGATTAATTAATAATAGCTAACTTGTCTAGGATAATTTCAACAACGAAACACGCCACCGATGCAGTAACTTCAATATTATTGAAATCGTCGCTTTAAAATTGCTACAGCTCAGCTGATACCTTAACAAAACTTCAAAATAAACGGTACACTTCTGAGAAGTATTTTTACTCAAGCCGAGTCTAAAACCGGCCTAAGTTTCAGAGATACATTTTGCTCTGTTTACGCCGCATTTTCAAGTCAAAATTTGTTTATTCAAGAAAACTTGTTGTTTTTGTCTTTCAACTTGCCAGCCTTCAGGACCTATATTACAATGCATGCAACATTCTTCACGGGCTTAGAATACAATACGACTAATTAACGCTCATCAATATTCACCGGAAACGGAAACAATAAAACAATAGAGCTCAGAACCTATTTCTATGACAATTTCGCCTCATCATTTTCAGCAATGCCTTCGTGGCCTTGTGGATAAGTTCATGTTTCTTGAATTGAACACAGTGCGGCGTTCTCTCTGCCGCCGTTTAATTTAGGTTGCGTGACTTAAGATGGGGTGGGGGGTTCGAGACCGGCTGCCTGCCGGCAGTTTTGCTTTTTTTTTTTTTTATCTTCAATTTTCTATTTATTTTTCTTTTTTTTGCCCTGAGATAATTTTTAACCAGGTAAAAAAATTTTTTACCTGATTAAAAATTATCTCAGGGCAAAAAAAAGAAAAATAAATAGAAACTCTAAGATTAAGAAAACAAACAAGAAAAACCGCCAGTAAACGGTGACAAAACCCCCTTCGTCCTCTTTCGTCTTAAATGGCACAACTTAAATAAACGGCTGCAGAGAAAGAGGGCCGCCAAATGTTTAAGTCAAGAAACACGAGGTTATCCACAAGGCCATGAAGGCGTAGGAAAAACAAAAAGAAAGTATCGTATATCCTGAAGAAAACTTTCTAAGTATTAATGGCTGTGTTTGATGTCCCTTTTGCATTTGAAAACAACGATTTATAAATTCTGTCTTCACCAACGCAAAACAAAATTGTGTCGCCGCCAGTCTACCTCTCACAACATGCAGACACAAAATCCATGGAAATTTTTTGACATTTAAAATTGTTGTTGTAATTTGTTTCTTCAAAAATAGCTTCAACGAAAAAATTCTTCAATTTATTACGATAAAACATTTTGATTCGAACAAAACACACTTCGGTGACAAAGTAAAATTAAAAGCCTGTTTTTTTCCCCTTCAGATTTGAGGTATAGCAACTACAAGGTGATTCCTGACTTACAAGACTCTGCATCAAATCTCAAAGTGTGACCATTCAAATGAAAGCTAGCGAGCAGTACTTTTCGTTACGATCTTTATCACCCTGTGCAAAGTGGTTCTACCTTTCACTTATATTTTACGTCTGTATGAAATGTTAACGTGTGGTCATGTGTATCATACTGACCATTCAGTTGAAAGCTACTAAGCATTTCATTTATACACCATTGTGGCTAGAGAAGGATCTACATACATTATGCACCTAACTTATTTCGATAATAAACTAAGTGTGCAGCAAATGACCTAATATTTTTGCTCAGTACACCATGTATTTTTTCCACAGGTATGTCTTGACAACAAGCCCAGCTTTCACATTTGAACAGCACAGTAACCCCAGAGGTCCACTTCCACCTCATTTGCCTAAAGTCGCGGACTCACAATCAACACAATTCGTGAAAGAACCGTAACTGAACACCAGCATTCATAAAATCTGTGCTTCAATTGTTGGGATGCACCTTACGACATTATCATCTTTAGCGACTTATTTCACAGCACTCGAATAACAAAATAATAATAAAAAATGTATTATTTCATCCATGGCATTTATTTGTTTTAAAAGGCAAAGTAAGTTTGTGAGGCTCTCGAAATCAGAGGTTCAATCTTGTAAAAAAAACAGAGAAAGAATAAAACTTTTGCCTTGTGAACGACTGAGACAAATACTTAACCATGAAAACAAAGATATGAATTTCTTCAGCAATATGTGAATCATAAAGAGTAGCCTGGCATGCGAATACTATGAAACCCTTCTGTTGCTCAGTCCTGACTCTGTTTTTCACTCTCAAAATGATTAAACTATATATTATAAAAAAATTAAACTGCGTTTGTTTTAAAATATAAAATATATAACATGACAATAGAAACAGCCCGTTGGGACCTAGTAGAAGGTGGCCGCTTAATACAGGTTCAACTGTATACAATATTATAATTATCATAAAGATTATATTGATTTCAATGAAAATAAATACAAAATAAGGAAAAAATCAGTTTATATCAGAAAATATCATCTAAATAATATTCTGATTGACATTTGTAGTCGAAATAATATTCAACTTCAACATTCAGACAGATTGAAAATATTTCAAATATTTGATAACATTAATAAAGTTATTCCAAAATTAGGTTACAATAGAAAAAGAATAATTTCAATCAAATACATGTTGAAACACATATTTGATATGTTGAAAATTGATTACAAAAATATAGAAATCACAAAAAGTGCAATTACAATGAAATATTATGATGATTATTGGAATGATATTAAAAAGTTGATTAATCTGTGAATATTTTATCATATTTTTCAGAAGCTTTCTTAATTGTTGGGCATAGATCTGTTATCATTTCATCAAGTTGTCGTACATAATTTATGAATGATACGTCATTGTATTCGAGACTTCTTAAAAATGATTTCAACTTAATTAAGACCTTTTCATAATTTTGAAATGCAAATTTACACATGTTGACTTTTGTATTGAGATTGCTTTTTGGCATATAGCCTTGAATTATGATTCCTGGAGTGGATATTGATAATAGGATTATAGGATTCAAAGTTATAGAACAGGCTATTGTTCCGGAACTTACCAATCCTAAAGAAACCATATTAAGTGTTAGTTTAATACGGTTTAGTTGTTTGTATTTCCATTTGTAACATGTATATTTTTTGTGATCAGCTTTATATATTTGATAATAAAAATTACGGGTAGAATCACATTTGACAACGTTTCGGTGTCCTCATGACACCATCATCAGGTCAAAATAAGATATTTAACAGATCACAAGAATATTAATGTTCAAGTTCAAGTTCTTAGTCCCTAGAGGCTAGGTGAAAAGTTTTGCTTTTATCGAGTCACTTTGAATATTTAGACACGGTTTGTGATTGAATATTGATCCAGATCTTTTGTGCTCATCGATTCGCTGGTAGAGATGCAGACGCGTGTAACCAACATAGCTGGCATCACACCAGCCACATTCAAATTTGTAAACTACTGATTGTTCGTTGATCAACGCGGGCTTGATTTCTTTATGTTTGAGATCTTCTCCAACTTTTCGAGAAATGAAGACTGGACGTAAGTCTATGTTTAACAGCTTACCAAGATCCTTCAACTGTTTCCGCACAGAGTCAGCTGATTTTTGTTCTATGAATGGTAGAACAATTCGTACTGATTGTAGGTCGGGTATGGATTCGCGTGGAGGTACTGGTGTTTGTTTGGATGTAATAAAATTGGAGATCGTAGAGCGAATAAGGTGTTCAGGATATGCCAACTGTAGAAATAAGGTCTTGAGACGGATACACTCTTCATGAAATAATGACCAGTTAGATGATAGTTTAAAAGCTCGGTCTAGCATGGTAATAATTAAGGATTTCTTGTAACGATTATCAACATGACTATCGTAATGTAACAATAGACCAGTATTGGTCGGTTTCACATATACACTAGTTGTAATGTTCTGACTGTCTTTTCTTAAGACCATGCCTAAGAAAGGAAGCGTGTTCACAGTTGGCAGTTCCATAGTAAAGCTGATCGATGGATGGAGGTCATTTAAAACATGCAGGAAAGAATAGGCAGACACTTCATCCTTCATGACGGTTAAGGTATCATCAACGTATGATGTTTACAAATTTGAATGTGGCTGGTGTGATGCCAGCTATGTTGGTTACACGCGTCGGCATCTCTACCAACGAATCGACGAGCACAAAAGATCTGGACCAATATTCAATCACAGCCAAAGTCAACATCCATCAAGAACAATAACATCTAGTATGTTTCACATTCTTAGGAAATGCTCTAGCAAATTTGATTGTCTTCTGTATGAAATGTTCCTTATTCGCGAGCACAAACCGTGTCTAAATATTCAAAGTGACTCGATAAAAGCAAAACTTTTCACCTAGCCTCTAGGGACTAAGAACTTGAACTTGAACATTAATATTCTTGTGATCTGTTAAATATCTTATTTTGACCTGATGATGGTGTCATGAGGACACCGAAACGTTGTCAAATGTGATTCTACCCGTAATTTTTATTATCAAATCCATAACATTATCATGCCTGATAAGCTTTATATAATTTTTTAATTCAGTTATTTCAGCCTCACTCAATTTTTGATCAATATGATTGAAAACAAATATGTCTTTCTTTTCGATAGATTTTTAAACGAAAGAGATCTTTTTATATTCATATATATGGTTTATATAATAATTTTTTCATAGATACAGTATACAATTCCTGACATTTGTCCACATAGAGGATTCTTACGGAAAAAGTTATTTGTTTTATGCTCTGGAATAGCATATGAATATCCTCTATCCAGTGAATGATTAATAAAAAATCCACCAAATGCATCATGCAGTATGCTATGTGTATGCAAAACATCAGACCATCCAAACATTTTTTCAAGAATGGGTGTTAACCAACTGTTACCTAGTCCAATTAATCCAATTTCATTATTATTCAATTCGAGTATTTCACTTATTGTTATAATTTTATTAAAATGTTTAATGTATAAATATTGATATACTAAAGCAGATTTCAAAATAACATCATCAATACCTGGATGTTTTTCTTTTATTTCTTCCAAAAAATTTTCAATACATTTGATTATGTATTTTATCATATAATATATAGTCATATTATTTAATTCAATTGCATTAATAATTTTGTTGTTTTTTAATCGGTTTCAATGAATGTTATTGTGACGAGTATATTTTCAGTTGAATTAGATAAAAACTGTAAATTAACTGGAGCAGGTCCAAAATTTTCATTAATTTTGCTCCTTGATTCAGAGTTCATGTTCTAGTATAGTTGCTATTGGAAAGAAGTTTATAAATGATTGATTTGTAGAATTCCAGTTCATCTTCTTTATAAAATGATTTTTTTTAATATTGATATTTTTGTGAAAATAAATTGTTGTATTTTTTCTGAATACGACGTCTTTTTCACCTTTTTCAATAAAACCTCTTACTTTTTCCTCTCTTTTATTGATATAACTTTGTAATACGATGGTATCATTTTGCCCATTCAAATTACGAATGAAACGTGTTGCATTTCCTGTTTGTGAATTTGGTTTTAAAAAAACCAAATTATTTTAATGTCTGAATTTTACACGATCGCAATAGATGGTACCAAAATTACCATAAACAAGTGTTTTACCACTTGATATATTATTAGAATTAGATCCATCCAGTTTATTCAAATCAGCTGCTGATATCAGGCTATTTATTCCATCAATAGAGATAGAACCTCGACGAATATTTATTGTTCCTTGTATATCCAAATCGCCATTTCTAATGTGACTTTCTATTTGGTTTTTATTGATGGCATCTCCATTTTCAGTACCTTCAGTTAAATTAGTTAGTTTTTTATTATCGATATCATAATTACCGTCTCTAGTTAATTTACAACCAACACCAGCAGGACCTCTTACACCAACATAAGTAATTGAAGATGTTGAATGTAGATTATTAGTGTTATCATTTAATATTCCCAGATAATATTCAATTATATTAATCAGTTTTTGAAAATAAAAAATTTATTTAACATGTTGCTTTTTCTCCAAACTGTTCAAAATTAATACTGAAACAATAAACACCACTATTCAAATTTTCATTAGTGGTATTTCTACGACCACGACCTGTTTGTTGTTGCGTACGTATGATGATGTAATTATTAGTTTTATTACCTTCATAATAAACTGAAATTGTTTTTAATTGTGCATTGGATACTTCCGGAATATTCTGCATTTAACATGATTGGTAAACCAATGATATTATTATTACCCCTATAAATACCACTTGAAATATATAAATCTTCATCACAATAAATTCGATCTGCTACTTTGAATTTATTATATATATTTGTAGGTTGGTTGAATGTGACCTCATTATGTTCAGTGTTATAATTAACGAGATTTTTTGAATGGCTGACTATTGATTTGTCTCTTATATCACTATCAACGAAACAATTGATTTTATCAGTGACAGAAAATTTTTGTTCTACGAGTAATCCTTGTCTGAAAATAACATTTCCTTCTGCATCACCCAACATTAGCACTTTATTTGAATAAGAATCATATATGTTGTGATCATTCAAATCAATATCAACATTCATTGCCATTCTATCATTTTTTGTTTCATAAAGTGGAATATTATAAACTGATAAATCAACATTATTCAAGTAATTATCAACTCCATAAACAACTAAATGTAGTGGCAATTGATTTGGTGTTGGAGGAGTAACACTGTCAATATGGGTTGTGTAATATATATAGTGACTTACTGCTATTAATTTTTTGAACTGTACGATGTTTTAGTATCATAATATTCAAAAAGACCAATATTGTAACGGAATTTAGTAGTTTGGTGGTATGGTGCAGAAATACCAGTTCCTGTAATAGTTTTCTGAGCCTTATTCCATAGTGTTTAACTTAGAAAAAACTGCTCAATGCAAATAGTGTGATCTTTACTGCTTGCAGGATTTACTTGAATTCCCATCCTATATCGATAGTTATTTGATCCATAATGTATTTGAATTTATTTTCAAGTGAATGTGAAGGTCCTGCTTTAGTTTTGTCATCAACGTATTTTTTGGTGGATGCATTAGAATCCAATTGTGGTTGACTTAAATTTGTTATTTGGTTGTCATCCATGTTTAAAGTAGATAACATTTTGTTACTTCCATCAAGTTTAAGAAAGTTTTCATTCGTATAACCCTTATTTACAGCATCTTCGATATCACTTGGCATGATTAAGTTTATTGTTTTATTGTTGTTAGCGTTTAAATTACCTCTTAAAATGCCTAATCGTTTACTAACAAAATTATCTTTTATGTATTTTATATTGGAAACATCACTATCACTTGAAGTAATCGGATCATAATTCCTCAGATTAGTAATTTTGTAACCACTCATATTCAGATTAAAAGTCATCGAATTACTACCATTCCTTTTTAAATAATCAGTTAATTGAGATTCTAAATAGCGTTTATTAACACTATCTTGTTCATCTGTTGGATCAAGCATATTTTTAACCCGATTTTCGTTCATGTTTAACGAATTATTCATAAAATTACTACCATCAGTGCGTAAATAATTACTATTTGTATTGTATTGTATTGTATTGTGAATCTGTCGTTTATTGTTGTCTATATCAGAATTAAATTGTATAGGGTTTTGCATAACACCTCCAGTTTTTTTTTTGAAAGAAAGACGTTGTTAATGTATTTGAGATTCATAATATCACTACCAGAATGTGATGATTGATTAAAATCAGTAGCCTGCGAATACAGCCGCCTCTCATCGCTCCCGGCCCCCAAGGGGCGTTTCGTGAGAGAGACGTCTGCGATTTACAGCCAGAAATTCCATACTGATGACGTAAATCTGTCCTGAATCTGGTCAGGCGCGCTGATTGGTTCGCCCCATGATTTGCATAATTAAGAATTATAAATATGCAAAATGTTTAGGTAAAATGGGGTTGGAAGGCCTACACGACTCCTGTTCGCGTGTTTGCCGCTTCTATCTTGGTTCTATTGACCGATTTAGCTTCTTTCTTGTTTTAAGTGGGGCAACACGGTGGTTTAGAGGATAACATGATGGTAATACTGATTGAAACGGCCATGTGCTTAAGTGTCGCATGCGATGTATTTTGACACCAAAGGTCGTTTCTGGGTTTAAATTCTGCATTTATCGCCTGTTTGTTTTGACCCTTGTTGTTTCTGTTTAGCGACTGTGGTCCTTTACATGCCATCTGAGGGATTTTGTCTAGCTTTGGTTTGGCTCGTTTCAGTGCGTTCGGTGACAATACAGCCTCTCTCTTGTTATCAAGGATAGGAATCTAAGCCGCGTAACATGATAATCTTTATCTTGCAGTATTTGTACATTACCGGACCCGGTTTAGTTGGTTTTGGTAGCAAGACGTTGTGTTTCTTTTGCGGCTATTCGTCTCTTTATCCTTTCTTTAGTATTGTAGCTTCTTAGAAAGCTATGCAACACGTGAAATTGAGCACTAAAATCTGCTCTAATTACGGCTTTGTCATCGTTTCGCTCCGCTCTGTAACTGTGGTTATAGTATTTTTCTCATTTTGCTTTTGCCAGTGGTTTTGGCTGTGTTCGGGTATGCCATTAAATGATAGGCAAGACCATGGTTTCAATCCCCCCTTGTGGATCTCATCAGTTGCCGGGAATGGCTTCAGAAATAGAGTTGCTCTTGAGGCAACGTCATCGTCTTTGTTTGAGAATGGCCAGAGGAGAATGGCAAAGCATTCTGTTTGGCATTAGAGTTTGCTTCTGTTTTTATACCCACTGGGCGGATCGAAAGTACTGGGCTTTTATTGGCTATCTAGGTTGCCAACTGTGAAATGCGGTTTTCGATCCCTTCCTGTCTGAAGCTAGCACATGTTTTTGCTTTTGCGACACTGAATGCAAGTTTCATGCATATTCAAAAGATTCACATGATCCGCCATTTTGAACTCATATAGTAATTTATGTAACGTGGCTTGTTCATCATTATCATGTAAGTAATCATTATTATGTAAGTACGTCATCAGTATGGAATTTTTGGCTGTAAATCGCAGACGTCTCTCTCGCGAAACGCCCCTTGGGGGCCGGGAGCATTGAGAGGCGGCTGTATTCGCAGGCTATAAAATCAGGTATTTGTATCCTACTATTGAATGTTTGTGTTGAATTAGTTGTTAAATCAGCTTTTGTATTAATTTGTGATCGAACATAATTTTCCATTGATAAGACATTGACAGCCTCTTGTGCTCTGAAAGGATTGGAACAGGGAAATGATATGTCTCCTAAATTGACTATTCTGTTGTTTTCCATGTTAAATTCTTGATAATTATTGGCTATTTTTGCATTTCTGATATGTTTTAAATTCATATTGAAATCTCCCTGAGCTATTTTACTTAATTTGTCAGCTAATCCAGTATCTAATTGATGTTTGGTTATGCTATCTCCATTCTCAGTAGCTTCAGCTACATTAGTTAGTTTTTTTATTATCAATATCATAATTACCATTAGAGTCTTATTTAAATCCAACACCAGCTGGTCCCCTTTGACAGGGGGAAGATATAGTATTTGTTGTATGAGGATTATGAACATTATCGTTGAATATTCCCATATACTATTAAATTATATATTTCCATAAAAATTCCTTTTGACTAATTTCTTTGGTTTGTCAACATATAGAAATGAATATGGTTTTTGAGTTGCTTTTTCATATTGATCTTTTGTAACATTCAATTCTCTTGAAATCAAATTTCTCTCATTATTGCTTGGAAACTCATAAACAACATAATGGCTGCAATTCAATCTTATGTCTTTTGGTGTTTTATAGAAGCTCTGACTGCGATATATCGATGAGCAGTTTTTATGTCTCCCCTGAATATAATAATCAATTAATGGTTTCTGATTTTTATCACAAATGAAATCGTCAAATATTACTATTTTTTGAGAATCACTATACAGACTATCAACGGGTTTTATTTCATCGTTATTGTAATGTATAATATCATAACCAACCTGTCTCCTGATTTTTCGATCATGTGTTTGTATTTCTCTTGTTCAAGATTTTTACTGTATAGATGAACCTGATCAAAATAAGCTAATGGTTTCATAAGCATGTGATTTCCACATATCAGCATTCTGAATGGTTTATCAGGCATATAACGATATAGTTGTGTGAAATTAGTATTTTCATCTTCATTGAAATCGTAATTTGGTATTTCCATATATATATATGCTTAGATAAGTTTGTATAACTATTATATATAATGGATATTCAACAATTTAAAAAGCCCAGTACTTCAAAAATCGAAGAAGGAAGAAAAACCAGAGCTGTAAGAAAAGAATTGAAAGAATATAAACAAGCTAAACAAGATGAATATGAAGGAATATCAGAAGCATTCAAACCAATCATTGACGTTGAAAAAGATGTTAAACAAAGTATTGATAAAAAACAGGATGAATTAATTGAACAACTTCAAAAAAATCAAAAAGCTATTACAAAATGGTTTAGAAGATGTTATCATTTATAACCAATTACCTGAAACCCAACTACAAGGTACAAAGTTACCAACTGATTATAAACCAGCAATGATGGATAAATCACCACCTGAATATAAGTCGGATTTAGATAAAGGATTCAATTCTGCTGATATTCAAACATTAATCAAATATAAACTCTATACACCATCTGATGTACTTAAGGGTGTTAGAAATAAAAAACTTGATTTTGATGATTATGATAATAAATTAGGCAAATTAACAAAAGAGTCAAGACGTCGACAAGGAGTATTATCGACTACTAAAAAATCTAAACAAAAAAATGCTGAAAAAATCAATGAATTAATGAAAGAAATCAAGGTATTACAAAAATATTGGCAAAGAATACAAATAGACAGTCAATGACTGCATGTGGCTACTGCTTTAGAATCTTCCCATACACGTACGAAACGTAGGTCAGTTGTTGAGGAAGCAAATCACCAGCCTTTACTCTTTACATGTTCTGAGAGTCACGCAAGGCACACTTTTCTGATCAGAGATGTATTAGAATTTTCGCTCAGTTAGTATCTGATCTTGCTTGCAATTTTTATTTCAAGGGCAAAGAGGCCGAACGGAATGCCGAACGATGACGGTATTTCGGATGTAAAAACGTTTCCGAAAAGCAAGCCGGAAGGACAACAGTTTCAGACCTAACTTAGTTTTTTTAAATCATTCAGGTCGAACGGCTAGGAATATGTGTCGCCGGCTTTTTAAAGTCTGACTTGCGTGTCACATTCTCAAATAAGTGAACTTGCGAAACGGCTTGTTGAGACAATTGAAACTCCTTTCCTCGAAACATTTTTAGCCTAAAATTAAAATAACTGAGCAAAACTCGCATTCAAAAACGATTGTCAACGATAATGGTGCAAGAACTTGTTAAGATTGTGCAGATTTCTGTACAGTAAGTGCAAAGCGCAAATTTGCATAGTAACATGATCGCTGCGAGTACAAGAGATGTTTATCACGGAGACCAAAATAGGTTTTGAGGGTCTTTTCAAAGGTAAATCACTTTGAATCGAAATGACGCCTAGATGCAGACGTTTTTCAGTTACACAATATCTTACGGTCTATTTTGCGAATATTGTGCGACGAATTATCCGATTGTTTTGTGAACCGTGCGATGAATGCGATTCGGGGTAAACATCGGCCTTTGGTCCTTGAATACAGTAAATGCGATATTAATCTCCTATGAACCTTCTTGCATGGCAGGCTGTGAAGTTGAAAATTCGCCTTCTTTAGCCAATGACATAGTAAATCCTAAATATATGAACTATATTTACGGACAGGTCGCCTCCGGAGCCAATTCGTGCTAAGTCCGGAAGCAATCGGGTCAAAATCGGCAGAGCTCATTCGTATTCTATTGTTACAGTCACTCACTCACTCACTCACTCACTCAACAGGACAGCATAGTGGCTTCGCCTCCTCTAGGAGCGCGTAGCCACAAAAATAATACCTGAAGGTTTGGATACACTTGGATCTGGAATATATACACAGAAAAAAAGGAATGCATACAAAGTAAATCCACAAAATGGTACTTATGGAAATTTGATTGTTGATCTGCCAAAATTATTTGGTCAATTAAGAATGACTGCATAATTATAGGGACGGTAAAAAGGTATATGACAAAAAAGCAGATTTTGATACAATTGATCTGCTAACCGTACAAGTCAACAGTAAAAAGAAATACAGTGATCTGTCGAGAATGATTTTCAATGAATTAAATACATTATCTGAAATTCCAATTCATCGCACTTCTAATAAATATAAAAGGTTGGGATCAGGTGTTGTTTATTACAATAATCCGGATGACCTTCTAGACAGAATGGAATTACTAGGAGGATCAATTCAAGCAGGGAATGATGGTGTAAAAAAGGAATTTACACAAATAGCTCATACATTGAATAAAATAGGAGTCACTGACAATAATCAATTGAATGATTTGTTGAGAGAATATGTAATTTAATGATATATGGAAGAAAGATCGATTTATATATCATCTGTTGATAGAGAAAAGGTCGGTAAAAGTAAAACACATGATTTCAAAATTACAAAAAACCTTAAAACTTGATCAGAACATGAAGCATGAAATAGCTGTTGATACAGTGATGATGACATACTCATGGCATAACATATCTGAGAATTATAAAAACAATAACATTAAATATAGCCACGATGGAGGTAGAAACTGGAAAAGAATTACTTTTGTTAATGGTATGTATAGTTATGAAGATATCAATGATAATATTCATCAATATATGGTGAAAGAGACACATGCACAAAAAGATAAATATCCCATCAACATATTATTCGAGCTATCTTCATAAAGAGTAGTCATTGAACTGGATAATAATTATCAACTAGATCTTAGAGGAACTGAATTTGGTAATTTAATTGGTTTTGACAAAAAAATAATAACACAGGCAGAATACAGTGCTCGACTACCAAATATCACCAACATACAGTATAGACAAGATCAACATTCATTCAAATATTGTCACAAATTCTATATTAAGCAGATATTCTGACAATTTATCAGCTGTCATACCAACAGATAATCTGACCAGAAGTTATAGTTTCAAATTCGAGCCTCGAAGATTATTATTCAATGATGTTTCAAAAATACACATTGATGAGATGAGGTTTTATGTAACTGATTCACTTCATCGTCCCATTGATTTGAATGAAATAGATAGGTTCATGACATTAATTCTACGGTCAAAACCGATATAATATAATATAATTGTATACGAATCAATTTGAATATAAAAAACGATATGATCCTGATTTAGGGATGTATGTCAAGAAACATGTTCATAGCGGAGAAATCCATGGCGGAGCATTGACTAATATTTTCAAATCTGTTGCCAGTAATTTATTTGGTAAAACAATGAAAGAGGCTGCAAAAACAGCATCTCAAAAGGCTCTTCAAACTGCAGCTATAAAAACAGGAGATTTGCAGGTAAAAAAGCCGGCAATAAAATAATTCAACTATTAAGCAAAAAAAATAAAACGACATCATCACCTGCAATGACACAAATGCCAAAAACAAAACCTCTATCACAATATGAGATTAATGAGAGAGTAAACAGAATAATTTCTAGAGGTAGATTGAGAAAATTATGTAATCTAATATTATATGTTTAGAAATAGTAAATACATTGAACGATATGAAGACGTTGTTTTTGAATTAGAAACTCCGATAAATACAACTGTTGGTAATGATGTACATCAAAAGAAAGATGGCTATCGATTTGTTCCTGATAATACAGGTGAAGTGACACTTTTTGATTGGTATAACTCGCGAATCATAGTTGATTTTAAAGTAAATAAATTAGATGGTAGTGGTGATATTGCGGCCAATGACCACAAAGGAATAGTAAATGGAGCACATTCATTAATCAATAATTTCAAAGTAAATCTAAAGGTATATGATCTAAATGATGCAAATCATTCCGTAAATATAAAGAATCTTTTAGAGTATAGTCCAAGTTATGCAGAAACCACAGCTACCAATGAATTTTTCTATTTAGATACAAATCGCCACACTGAAGAAACAGCAGATCAAGCTAATTACAATAAGGGTTTTGCTTCGAGAAAAGTGCTTCTGGGTACATCAAGTACAGTCAGTACTGAAATACCTCTTAATAGATACAGTTTTTTCGGTGCACTACAAAATGAACTTTTACCAAACACAAGATTAGAGCTTAATTTAGAAATCGAATTGGATGGAAACCTCATTTGGCAAGCAGGTGCTAATTGCAGAGTCAATGACAAAAATGCAACTTTATGTTCCAAGGATTACTTTCAATTCTGAAGGTCAATCATTATATGCCAGTAAATTCATTACTAATAAAAAATGGACATATCTAAGAGAAGAAATCATGAGATCAAATTCTTCAACACAGACATCCGGACATTTCAATATTATGAGTGGAATAAGCAAACCGAGACATGTATTTGTTTTCATCATCAATGATGCTAATATTAACACTCAGACAGCTGATCCATTTTTGTATAACACCTTCTCAGTCAGTACAGACCCAAGGACTCTTATGAATTGTCATCTCGTTGTTGCAAATGGTAATGGTAATGGATTTATATACCGCATTTTCTATGTATATATATTAAAATGCGGTTTACATCATCCAACCCACCCAACCCATGAAATCATGAAATAGCAATTATAGCAGAAAGACCAGACCAGCACACCGGGAACTCCATGCCCTACTCTTTCCGATTAGTGTGTGGGTTCTTTAACGTCCCACAAGGTTATGAACATTAAAGTGTTGTGAGACGGGACCTCCGGTTTATCGTCCTTATCCTAGAAGTCTAGAAAGTCTAACAATTTGCAGATGTCATTACAAAGGCAGCACTTTCTCCTCAGTTATTTAAAGACCTTGAGTGTTGGTCCAGCCGGGGATTGAACCCACGACCTCCCGCACGGTAGTCCGGCACTCTACCAACTGAGCCAACCGGTCAGCGGTTATACACCTACTACAGACATGACTAGAGTTTATAGAGATGTTTTGAGATATGTCCATAAAAATAATGAATATGGTGAAGGCACTTTACTTAACAGAAGTAATTTTAGCACAATCTTTCCTTTTGTGTATTTTGATCTAACTAAACAAAAACTGGATATCAGAGATGGAACAACTAAACTGACTTTCAGATATGAACTAAGTGGTGCACCAACAAACCCTTATGGTGTTTATGCTTTGATTTTATATGAGCAGGAGGCCGAACTTGTTCAGAAGGATGGTAAAGTCATCTTCCATTAAAGAATATGAAAAACAATATATAAAAACTAAATATAACATATTAAATTTCAAATTAATGTAACATATATTATATACAATATATGATGCAATATTTTTCTTATGGTGTTAAATTAAGCGAAGGTAAAATGGAAAAGCTTTCAAGAGCTTATGCAAATAAATCACCCATAACTTTAAGATTAGAAAAATCTGATTTGAAGGGTAATGATGAACTCATGTTCACAAAAACACAAACAAAACGAATTCAGAAAGCTATGAGTCTTAATAAGGGTGTTGACATCAAAATTTCAAAAAGTCAGATATGCAAAGTTGCAAGACATAGAGGTAGCTTATGGAGTTTACTAGCAGGCATGTCATCAAAATAATTACCAATGGTAGTACCATTAGCTAAAAAGGCTATTGCACCTATTGTAACAGGAGCATTGAGTGGACTTGCTAGTATCGGTATTAATATATTATTTGGAAGTGGTCAACAAGGTGGATTCCTTATTCCTGACTATAAAGTTAAACAATTAATTCAATATAAAGAATACCTGACAGCTAAACAAAAACAAGATATTCTCAATGCTTTACAAACAGGATCTGGTGTCCATATTAAGCTAACTAAGAAGCAGATTGGAAGCGGTTTTGGTACTATCATTGCTAGTGTTCTAGCGTCAATGTTATTAGATAGTATTATGGGCAAAGGTTTGCAAGTTGATTCAAATGAAACAAGATCAAGAAGATCATTACCAGTTCACGTCCTGAAAAAATTATTACCTGTTAACGTCCCCAAAAAAGATGGAGGTTTAGTAGTTCCACAAAATTATAGAAGCGATCCGTTTTTCGGTACTTGGGATCAGATGAATAATCCTATGCTTGGTTATGGAAATGCAAAAAAAAAGGAGAGGGATTACTGACTGGAGCTCTTGGTATTCCTCAAGACACAGCAATAAACAGAAACATTTCGAGCAAAATCCCTCTGTTAGGTCAAATAATATAAAATTTATAGATAAACCGCTTAGTAACTTTGATTTAATCAACTGGGTAAACAAATTTAAAAAAATATTTGTATAGGTGTATTCAGTCGAGATAATTTACCAAATCAAATAAATGAACCAGAAGTCGGTATTATTAACCTTGATACAAAAACAGGACCTGGTACACATTGGGTATGCTATAGAAATATTGACAATCATATATGTGAATACTTTGATTCATTCGGTTTAATAATGCCAACTGAAATACAAAAATATTTACAAACAAGTGGTGAAAAGATTATATGTTCAACAGATGAAATACAAGAAAGAGATTCTGTTTTATGTGGTTATTGGTGTTTGTATTATCTGTTAGAAAGACAAAAAGGTAAATCGATACTTCACATCATACATGACACATCATTTAGTCAAAAAAACAAATCAGTGAACCATAAATTTATAATCAACTATTTCAAAAATATGTAAGTCATATATACAATGAAATCATATTGCGTGAAACAAAAGAAACAGACTGAATGCGTTCCAGGTAGTGAACAATATGTTAAAGCAAAAAATGGACGTTTGATGATGAAATGTAAATGCTCAGAATGCGGTATTACTAAAACAAAATTCGTTAAAAATAGGGGAAACTAAATGGGCCCATCCAAAGCGGTGGGCGAATTTTCTATCCAGGCACTATAGCACCAGATTTCAATCCTCAAAAATTAATGCTAAATGGATGAAGGCTGTTGTGAAAGCTGCACCAAACAGTAGAGGTCCTCTTGATATAATTAATAAAACTATAAAAAATTATTACACTGGAGGTGCAATTGATATCCACAAAGCGATTGGCAAAGTTCCAAAACCAAAAAATGGACTTACATTACCTGGACATAATTATACCGGTTCATATAATCCGCTTGAAGAACAGGTTAGATATAGTCCGAAAACTGGAGAGATATTGGAGATATATCAACAGCCGACTGGAATGACTGATGCAATAGCAATGCAACATGATGTTGATTATTCCATTTGCAAAGATGATAAAAAGTGTAAAAATAAACAGACAGGAAAATGGTGCAAGCACTGGATAAAGTTCCTTATAATGAGAGACAATGGGGTTATTGGTTGGCTCGAAATGCAATAAATACAAAGCAAAAACTTGGCCTTGGTGTTTCAAAAAACGGAAAAAGCCGTCGAGTAAAGAAAACTGGCAAGAAAAATTAGCAGATGAATTACATACACCCATAAAGCGTAATTTTACTCCACGGCATGTGATTGTCAACCATATTGATGAAATATGGGCTACTGATCTTGTTGATATGCAAAAATTCAGCAAATGGAATAGAGGTTACAAATATCTTCTGATGGTTATTGATATTTTCAGTAAATATGGTTGGATTATTCCTTTAAAAGACAAAAAAGGTGAATCCGTCATGAGTGCCTTTAAAACAATATTCAATGAAGGCAGAAAACCACAATATCTATGGGTTGATAAAGGAAATGAATTCTATAACAAACATTTGAAGGACTTGTTGGAGAAATATAATATACAGATATACTCCACAGAGAATGAGGAAAAATCCTCGGTGGTTGAAAGATGGAATCGAACAATCAAGTCCGAAATGTGGAAGCAGTTCTCTGTTCAGGGTAATACACAGTATTTAGATATGTTACCCCAAATATTAAAACAGTACAATAACACAAAACATTCAAGCATAAAGATGACACCTGCAGAAGCAAGCAAAAAGAACAACGAAGGAACTGTTTACTTCAATCTATATGGTGATATGGAGCAGGTAACATCTAAACTGAAATTCAAGGTTGGTGACAAAGTCCGAATATCTAAGTATAAACGGAATGTATTCGACAAGGGTTATACACCAAATTGGACAGGAGAATTATTCATAGTAGATGAGATCCAATTATTTCTTTCTTTTGCTTCATAAATTTTTTATGTCATAGATATGACCAAAAATATATGCTATTTCTGGTTGTACTTTTATATAATTATATTTTATAATGGTAACATATGAAATTAATAATGCTAAAGATAAGTTAATTAAATTAGTACATGTATACGATTATTTTGAAAGTATGAGGTCATCTGACAGAATTAGATCATTTTTAAGAGTTAAATTCAGAATAATAAAACAATTGTTAATCGAATCTTTATTTTTACTAGAACAAATTGAGGATAAAAGAGTGAACAGGGTAATTTTAGCAAATAGAATTAAAAAATATCTTAAATTTAGATTAGATGAAAAACGATATAATTATAACAATTTAAATGGTTTCTTTTTGCTTTCTTATAAAGAACACTTGAAAAAATGTATAAGAATATCGTTAAACGGTCACTATCATCAGTTTGATAATTTATAATTTATTTTATGATTTATATTATGATTGCGCTGAGAAAGAAAAGGCGGCTAATGATGAAAACTTTGAATATGATGATTTTGAGAAATTAAATGGTTTTAAATATTTTGAAATACCAAAAAGAAGCTATGATTTAAATGCACCTATAACTATTTAAAAGAATATTATCATATAAGATTATACATGGAAATGCAAAAGAAAAATCATAAAAATGATGAACTAAAAGTTGAAATCAATTATGTTGATAAGAAAAATAACATATGGTTTCGCGGAAAAGAGATAGCTTTGATTTTGGATTATAAAAATCCATTCAGAGCAATCCGAAATTTTGTTCATGAAGATGACAAAAAATTAATTGACTTCAAAATAAAGAGCCCTAATTCTTCTGTGACCAAAATGTTACCCCAAGCTGAGAGCCCTAATTCTTCTGTGACCAAAATGGTCACAGAAGCTGAGAGCCGTAAAATGACGCGAAAATGTATATTCATAAATGAATCTGGTTTTTATTCACTAATTTTATCTTCCAAACAAAATAAAGCAAGAGAATTCAAACATTGGGTTACAAGTAAAGTTTTACCATCAATAAGAAAACATGGATATTATAAGATAAAAAGTAATAGATTATTAATTGAAAGTGAATATGATCTTCATTCTAAAGTAGTTGACTATTAGAAAAAAAATATGATAATGCTCTCTTAATTGCTGGTTTAGGTGAAAATCAAAGGACTGAAAATCTTAGATTATCATCTTGGAAAAAAGACTATATGGCTGGTCAATGTGATTTAATGATTACGAATCCAACTAGTAAATTTAATTCTTTGTCTCAAATTTAAGAGTCCAATAGGTTCATACCAAATGTCTGAAAAACAACCTCACACGAAAGAACTTTATGAAACTAATAAATGTAAATATATTATGAGTAATTGTTATGATGATATTTTATTTGAAATTATTAAACATTTTGAAGAAAGTAATCAATACATAAAAAGAAGACAACAAAGAAATACTAAGGAGAAGCTATTTAAACGCGTTAATTAAACATATAAAAATAACAATATATAGAAAAAGAGGTCGAGGTAGACCAAAAAAGTTCAATAATGAAGAACAAAAGAATCATAAAACAAAATACATACTTAGTAAAGAATGGTATTGTGATATTTGCAAAACGAGGCTTAATTATACACTAGCTGGTAAATGTTTTCACCTTAAAACAAAACAACAGCTGAAAAATATCAATATATTATAAATCATTTTTTGTATAATTTAATGTATCCTCAATGGATTATTTGAATTTGTTATTATATTTAAACGCATATCAAAAAAGGATTACAGAAATATCTATAGTTATAATATATAGAATGGAAAGTATTATATCAACTATTAATATGAATAAAAGAGATCTCAAAAAATTGAAAAAATCTCAACTAATTTATCTGCTATTGAAACAGGATGAAAAGAAGCCTGGTTCCAAACCAGTGCCAAAACTAAGGAAGCCAATTCCAACTCCCAGAAAGAGTGTCAAACAGATGGTGCATGATTATGAAAACAAAATAATTCTTCCACCATTAGAATTTAGGGATAAAGCAGTTCCAATGTCAAGAACTAAAAAACCGGTACCACTACCAAGGACTAAAATATAAAAAACAGATAAAGCTCTAAAAGGTTATACCAATTCTTACAAAATCAACATCAAAAACAAAAAAGATCCACTAGTTCAACTACAAAACACAAGAAAAGCTGTTGCATACCATATAAATAAACTAAAATCAATGAAAGGACTAAAATTTGTTGAAAAATTGAAAGTAACATTCACAAAAATATCAGATGGAGAAACAATTTATAAGACCGCCTATTTTAACAGTCAAACTCAGACTATTACAAACAATCCAGAGATTGCTGAATCACTCGAAGTATCCAAACAAAATATATTAAAGAAAATAATTACAGTTTGGATTTCTGAGGGATCAGGTTGGACAATTCAATCAGTTGATAATCATTATCTCAGTGTGGTAAAATATAAACCAATGAAAGGTTCTTCATACATCAAATTGCCGCAAGAACTAAGAAATAGTGCAAAAGGTTTAATAAACATGAAAAATGAGGACAATGAATGCTTCAGATGGTGTCACATCACATACTTGAATCCACAAGACAAGAATCCGCAAAGAATAAAAAAAGTCGACAAGGCTTTTATTAAAAATCTCAATTATTCAGGATTTGAATTTCCAGTCACAACATTAGCAGTATAACAAAATAGAAAAGCAAAATGAGATTAATATCAATGTTTTCGGTTTTGAAGACAAACAACCATACCCCATTTATATTTCAAAAGAAAAGAATGAAGACTTTTTAAATTTATTGTTGATTACAGAAAATGAAAACAAACATTACGTATTAATAAAAGACTTCAATAAATTCATGTACAATCAAACAAAACACAAAGAGAGGAAGCATTTCTTTATGCATTGTTTGCAATACTTCAGCTCTGAAAAAGTATTAGCCTATCATAAAGAAAACTGCATCCGAGTAAATGGCATACAAGCGATAAAAATGCCAACTAAAGACGACAATATATTAAAATTCAACAATTTCCACAAACAACTACCAGTGCCATTTGTAATATATGCAGATTTTGAGGCAATAACAGAAAAAATACATGGTTGTCAACCCAATGATGATAAATCATATACAGAAGCATATCAGAAGCATGTAGACTGTGGTTATGGATATAAGGTCGTTTGTTGTTATGATGATAAATATAGTAAACCAGAAGAAATTTACAGAGGTGAAAAAGCTGTTTACAAATTTATGAAGGTTATGTTAGATGAAGTTAAATATTGTAAAAAGGTTATGAAAAAAGAATCCAACAAACCACTGAAAATGACAAAAGATGATGAAAAGAAAATCCAAAAAGCTGATGAATGTCATATCTGTAATAAAAAATATAATAAAACCGATGTAAAAGTCAGAGACCATTGTCATATCACTGGTGTGTATCGTGGTTCAGCTCACCAAGATTGCAATCTCAACTTCCAAATAACTGATAAAATTCCTGTAATATTTCATAATCTCAGAGGATATGACAGTCATTTCATAATGCAAGAGATCGGTGAAATAGTCAAAAAGCATACATACACAAACAGAAAAGGTGAAAAGTGTCAAATGAACATTAATGCAATTCCTAATAACATGGAGAAATACATGGCATTCATGCTTGGTAATCATCTAACCTTCATTGACAGTTGCCAGTTTATGAGCTCAAGTTTAGAAAAACTAGTGAGTAATCTACCAAACGAATTATTAAAATACACCTCCCAAAAATTCAAAAATAAAATGCTTGATTTAATGTCTCAAAAAAGGAGTTTATCCATACGACTTCATGGACAGTTTCGATAAATTCAATGAAAAACTGCCAACAAAAGAGGACTTCTTCAGTATTATGAATAATGAGCATATAACAGATGAAGATTATAAACATGCTCAAAATGTGTGGAATACATTCTCTCTCAAAAATATGGGTGAGTACCATGACTTATGTCTCAAATCTGACATCCTTTTGTTCGCTGATGTTTTTGAAAACTTCAGGAAAACTTGTTCAGAATACTACAAACTAGACCCTTGTCATTATTTCACAAGCCCTGGACTTTCCTGGGATGCTATGCTGAAAATGACTGATATTAAACTAGAGCTTATGACAGATGTAGATATGTTTCAATTCATTGAGAAGGGTATGCGTGGAGGTATCAGTTACATAGTCAACTGACATGGTAAAGCAAGTAATAAATACATGAAAAAATATGATGAGAAGGCACCCTCAAAGTATATTATGTATTTAGATGCTAAAAATCTATACAGCTGGGCTATGAGTCAGTATCTGCCAACAGGTGGTTTCAAATGGTTGACTGAAGGAAAAGATTCAAGTAACTGAAGATATGCTATCAGGCTATTGTAAAAAAAAATAGCAGAAAAATATAAAATATCAACTGGTCTGGTACACAAACTTATTCCAACATTGAGTAATAAGGAAAAATACGTGCTTCATTACAGGAACCTACAATTATATATTGATCTCGGTTTAAAATTAACGAAAGTCCATCGAGTATTAGAGTTCAATCAGTCGGCGTGGTAAAAGCAATACATTGACTTCAATACTCAGAAAAGAACTAATGCCAAAAATGCTTTCGAGAAAGACTTCTTCAAACTTATGAACAACAGTGTATTCGGAAAAACGATGGAAAATATCAGAAAGCGAGTAGATATCACATTGGTAACTGATAAAAAGAAACTATTAAAAATGGCGGCTAAAACAACTTAGGTGAGTAGTAAAATCTTCAATGAAAATCTGGTTGCTGTGCATAAGATTAAAGAAACACTCACCCTTGACAGGCCGGCATATGTGGGTATGTGTATTCTTGACCTCAGTAAAACACTGATGTATGACTTTCACTACAATTACATTAAATAAAAATACAGTAGCAAAGCGAAATTATTATTCACAGACACAGACAGCTTGACCTATGAGATTGGAACAAAAGATGTTTATAATGACTTCTGGGGGGTTAAAAAGAGATTTGATAACAGTGATTACCCCGAGAACTCGCCGTATTTTGATAAGACAGATAAAAAAGTAATTGGTAAATTCAAAGATGAAGTGGCTGGTATTCCAATTTCTGAATTCGTTGGCTTATGGTCTAAGATGTATTCATACATAAAAGAGAATTATCAATGTGGAAAGACCGCTAAGGGAATTAAGAAGAATATTAAGAAGAACATCAAACATGAAGACTATAAAGAAACTTTATTTGGAAATAAACAAATATATCACACTATGAAAACCATAAGAATCAAAACCATGAATTAGGAAGTTATGAAATCAATAAAGTATCACTCAGCTGTTTCGATGACAAAAGATATGTACTAGAAGATGGAGTAACAAGTTATGCTTACGGCCACTATAAAATCTAAAAAGCCCAGTTGGCTGCTGACGTCACACCACAGCTGTGCCGGCTAACTTTAAATCTCGACGACAAACTTTACTAGTAAACTTTACTAACAAACTTTACTTCAAAAACAAGTTCACCTGATGGTAATATGACAATCATATGACCTTGAATACAATAGCTATAGGTGATGACTCATTTGACTGGGGGTTTCCCTATTTTTCCAAGAAAGTCACACTTGGTGATTTTTGCGAGAAACTTGAGTCACGCATACGGGTCAAACGCATTTCTATTTTTTATAAATGCAGTTAAATGCAATTTAACTAAGTTAACTTCAAAGAGAAGCTGGTATTTGTCAAGCGGTCAGTGGTCTGCTGTGGGCAGGGCAGGCGCAGTGCCCCCCAGCGTTGAAGCGTGTTTCAGCGTGGCGTATCGAAGCGGTTTTGTAGCTGAGCTTGGAGTTATCCTGCCGGTTTTCTTTTGCTTTCGTGGTCCGTTTTTTTCCTACCTCGCGTGTTTGTGGTTAAATTCCTTGTCTTTCGGCCTCGACGGAGCGGAGTTTGCCGTTTTTTCTGTGTTGGATTTTATGCCGCGTACGACGAACAACAGTCTGGCGACAACCATGTTCAAAGGCGACAGTGAAGTTGTTCCATCATCTGGGGCGGACGTGTCCTCGGCAGGGTCATTCGTCTTACAGGCCGGACAAAACATCAGTACTAGCAGTGATGCATTGGCCCAGGCAAGGTCAAAAGCGTTAACAGATAGTTTACCTGGCATTCTCGCCGCGTTACACAATCACAACACCGTCCCATTGCAGCCGGCTCCGCCGAACTCGAATCTCGCAGTGTTCTCCACGTCGTCGCCGGCTCCACTGACGCAAGCCTCCCTCGGTCAGGCCACGACAATAGGTAACTTTATTGTTCCTTCGTTCGTTTCCACCTTTTCCACACTTTCGACGCCTACTTATGGTTTTTCCTCCCTTCCTCTTCCATCGGGTTTGGGTTCACAGACTGTCGGAGGTGGGGTCGTGTCAGCCTTTCCCGCCATCTCAGTTTCATCTGCTGCGGTCGGAAAAGATTTTGTAATCGGCCCTGGATACTCCCCCATTCCACTCAAGTTGGTAACCAAAGTCACAACTGGTCTTTTTGTCGAACTAGTGGATCTTCTCCCTGACAACTTCAAAGCGAACGAGTCTGAAATGCAAACGTTCTTGGAGGGGAAACTCGTGGTCGCCCCGGCTCGCAAGAGAATTATCGAAATCCAGGACATTCTCACTTGGGTGGAGGCGTTTACAATCTATTCCATCGTCTTGTGTGCTTCTCAGCCGGCTAGATGGGCCGATTTATCGCACTACAAGCTACTCATCATTCAGACGGCCAAAAAATTCCCTGGGAAGGCGTGGCAACTTTACGACACCGCCTTTCGTGAGAATGCAGCCGCTTCAGGTTTGAAGGATTGGTCTAAAATGAACCCCGATCTCTACAATTTTTACACCCTCGTTCAGACCCCTCCTTCTTCAGGCACTTCTCACCCCAAGGCCTCTGCTTCCCATTCGCACCTGGATCATACCCCAACTTCCTCGCAGTTTTGCCACTCGTGGAATGAGGGTCATTGCCGATGGCCCTTTGGCCGCTGTCGGTTCCGCCATGTCTGTCAAGATTGCCAAGGGCATACTTTGGACAGTTTGCGTTTCAGTTCTTCACGTTCCAGGTCCTTGTTCGTTTGCCCCAAGCCTCAGCCAGCCTGGATCCAGTTATCCACTTTCCAGTTCGTTTTGTTTCAGTTGTCCAGCCTCCAATCCGTCAGGCACCTCTTCACCCATCCAAGGTTCCCATCCGCTCTTTTTGCCTTCTAGGGTACCTTTTTCCAGTTCTAGGCCAGAGCAAGGTGTCTACCCCCTTTGCACCTCCGCAGAAGTTCGTCTTCCCCCCTCAGCCATCTCACTCAGTGTTCAAGCCCCACCAACAGAAGTGCCGTACCAGACAGTGGTTTCTCCAAGCAGACCACTTCTCCCTCATGGCGCTCCTCCTTCGGAACCTCTGTTGGAAGATCATTTCTCTCCGCTCCATCTCCCCGCCATGGTTTCGCCCATTAGAGTGGACAGGTTGGAGTTGGAGCTGCGTGGCCACCGGGACCAGGCCAAGATGGCCTATGTTATTTCTGGTCTTCGCAACGGTTTCCATCTGGGGTTCCACTCTTCATCTATCTCGCTCAAATCTGCCACAAGTAACATGCCCTCTGCCTTGCTTCAACCTTCGATTATCGACTCCTACCTGCAGAATGAATTGCAAAAAGGGAGGATAGCCGGCCCCTTCCCTATCCCGCCCCTCCCTAATCTTCACACCAGTCGCTTTGGGGTCATACCAAAGAAGCATCAGCCTAGCAAGAAGCGTCTTATACTTGATCTTTCCAGTCCTGTGGGAGCCAGTGTCAATGACGGGATTCCTAAGGATGTTTTCTCGGTTCAGTATATGTCGGTCGATGACATCATTGATGGGATTATGACCTATGGCCGCAGGACGCTGATGGCAAAATTTGACATTGAGAGTGCTTATCGTATTGTGCCTGTGCACTTGGATGATTGCTTCCTCTTAGGAATGCAGTGGAGGGGCAATTTCTTCATTGACCTTACTCTCCCTTTCGGCCTGCGTTCAGCCCCGTACATCTTCTCAGCCGTTGCCAATTTACTGGAGTGGATCGTAAGGCGTAATTGCCATGTGGCTTTTCTTAAGCACTACCTGGATGACTTTCACACCTTGGGTCCCCCCGACTCACTGCAGTGCGAACAAAACCTCTCCACCTGTATTAAACTTTTCTCGGACTGGGGCGTTCCCCTGCACCCTGACAAGTTCGAAGGTCCATCAACAGTTCTGACAGTACTCGGCATTGAACTCGACTCCCTGGCTCTCCAGGCACGGCTGCCTAAGGACAAATTTGACCGTATTTCCAGTCTCATTGATGAGTGGTCGTGTAAGAGGCATTGCAAGCGAAAAAATCTGGAGTCTCTCATTGGACACTTGCAGCATGCATGCAGAGTCGTCCCACAGGGTCGCACATTCCCACGTAGGATGATTAACCTGCTTTTGGCCTTCAGGAAAGATGACCACCCCATTCGGCTAAACAAGGATTTTCACCTAGATCTCGCGTGGTGGCGGGACTTCTTCCGCTCCTGGGATGGTCGTAGCTTCTTCAAACAGGATTGGTTTGCTGGGGCCTGGTCTTCCGCACAGATGCCCTTATCGATAGCTTATAAGGAGTTAGTCCCTGTGGTGCTGACTGCCGCACTTTGGGGTCCTCAGTGGTCATCCAGACGGGTAGAGTTTTGCTCAGACAATATGGCAGTGGTTGAGGTGTTGCAGTCTGGAACTTCTCGAGACCCTAACTTGATGGCTCTCCTGCGTCGCCTGTCTCTCTTGGCCGCCCAGCACTGTTTTTCATTTACAGCTACTCATATAGCGGGAAAACTGAACTCTGTGGCTGATACTCTTTCCCGTTTCAATTTTCAGGAGTTCCATCTTCTGGCGCCACATGCAGCTTCAACAGCAACCCCAATCCCTGCGGATCTTCTGGAGGAGCTTCAGGTTCTGTGACACAAAAATGCCTTTTCTACCTCTCCAATGGGCTGGCCCCATCGACTCGGCGAGTGTACTCCTCAGCACAAAAACAATTCATTGAATTTTGTCTTCAGGATGGCTGTACGAACCAGGATGGCTCCATTCTCCCGGGTTCTGAGCAAGCCTTAATGAGATTCTGCTCTCACCTAGCTGATCGTCTCCATCACACGTCTATCAAGGTTTATCTCTCTGGTGTCCGTTCGCTCCACATAGATAGGGGTTTCAGCAATCCCTTGGTTAACTGCTTCCAACTGCAGAGAGTTCTACGGGGGATCAAGCGGCATCAAGGTTCTCATACGAGCCCGCATCAACCAATCACAGGTGATTTGATGAGAGTTATTCACAGTGTGCTATCACTTTCGGACTATTCACAGGCCATGCTTTGGGCGGCATGCTGCCTAGGTTTCTTTGGCTTCCTGAGGGCTGGGGAATTCACAGTTAACGAGCCCTTTGACCCGGCCATTCATCTAACACCTCAGGATCTTCAACTGGACTCCACTTCCAATCCAACCTGTTTGAGGGTGCAGATAAAGGCTTCCAAAACCGACCCTTTCCGTCAAGGCTGCTTCATCTACCTGGGTCGTGGTCGCACTTCCATTTGTCCCATACCTTCAGTTATGGCTTACCTGCACCGTCGCAGCCTGGTCCCTGGCCCTCTCTTTCTCCAGGAGAATGGTCAACCACTGACGCGAACTCAGCTCTCCAACTTTCTCCAATCTACCTTGAGTGCTGTCGGGATTACGGGCACCTATTCGGGTCACAGTTTTCGCATTGGGGCCACCACCACAGCCACTCAACA
>OX419347.1:2105071-2215071 GCA_948470475.1 Galaxea fascicularis
GTGAGTATTTTTGTCAGTTAGTAATACTATTTACCTAAATAGGAAACCAGGTCTTTTGACTAAAGGACATCAAGTAAAAGAAGACTGGCTTGTGTTAATGTCACATACATATTATTAAAGAAGTCGGTGATATTCTGATGTCGATCTTCTGTGAGTCTGTTGGATAAGTTCTGTTACAGTAAGGTTGTTTTGTTTCATGTTCATTCTCAATCTGCTATTATTTTATTTATTTATTATTATGATACTTATGGTACTTCAGATTATCCAGACTGAGTTAATAGTTTTCTTTCGAAGAAAGGTTCCTTCGACAAATAAAAGAGTTGGATGAATCAATAAATTTGGCAAGCAAGAGATGTTTATCCATGGTTCATGAAACTGACAATGCAGACTTGGAAGTTAAAAATGTTATATGAAAACGACATAACACTTTGATTGCACTTGCTAGGACAAGGGTTACACTCAAGGTTTGAAGTTTCAATTCAATGTATAATTTATGGAGTTTTTGCAAAATTATTGTGGAATTTATGAGTTCACTGTATGATTATTTTAACACAAACAGAGCCTATCTTTTTTTCAGAAATATGTGCTCTGGTGGGACATGGGA
Source organism: Galaxea fascicularis (assembly GCA_948470475.1). Lineage (NCBI taxonomy): Eukaryota > Metazoa > Cnidaria > Anthozoa > Scleractinia > Euphylliidae > Galaxea > Galaxea fascicularis. Next base: position 2,105,676 of record OX419347.1, read on the forward strand.
AAACTGTTTGATGATTAGGTACTTCTTCAGACAATGATCCCACCATTTTTCAGCCAATTTTTGCGGAAATGTAGAAGTCATCTTACTTCAAATAAAATCTGTACGACAATTAAGCATGAATTTTGATACACCAGTAAAGTCAAGAATAGTCTGGAATCACTTGAATGACATTGTACTTCATCGATTTTTTAAAGACAAGCAGAAATAAACAAAATCTATGTCCAACATTCCAATCATTCCATCACAAAATAATAGCATGATATCAGCAGATTAATAATCAAAGAAGTACATGATGAGAAATTGTTAATCAAGAAACAATGTATAAAGCTAGAAACTGGCAGGAAAAAAATTGCTAGCCTCCAAAACTAATAGTGGAAGGCCATGCCATGTGGTTTAGTGTAAAACAAATTTAATTTGTTTCACAAAAAAATGAAATTGATTCAATAAAAACTTGGAAAATTTGAAAAACTTGTCAATGCTAAGAGCTCTTCTAACAAAGATTTCTTAAAAACTGTTGATCTGCTCACTAAACTGATCAAATTCAAGTAAAGTGCAGTTTGAGTATTTTCTGAAATTGTAGAAGTAATTTAACTTATGTAAAATTTGAAGGACAATTGGGCATGAGTTTTGACACACCAGTAATGCCAAGAATAGTCTGCAATCACTTGAATTACATTGTACTTCATCACTTTTTTTTAAGACAAGCTGACAATTCCAGAATGTATCATTCCATCCCAAAACAATAGCATGATCCCAGGAGCATAAAATCCGCAAATTAATAATAAAAAAAAGTACATAAAATAAATAAATTATTGTTTATCAAGAAACCATGTATAAATCTCAGATATAAAAGAAAGCAAGAAACTGGCAGGAAAAAAATTGGTAGCCTCCAAAACTAATAGTGGAAGGCCATGCCATGTGGTTTACAGTAAAACAAATGCACTGTACTAAACAAAGTCCAGTAAAGTGCAGTTTGAGCATAACTTAAACCTCTACAGTGTATTACACTGTACATCTGTGAAGAATGCCAGGTGAGCATCAATATCACATTATCCTTAAACTGAAAACATATGAAAATAATCTACTTTTGTGAATGATGTATATGAAGTGAACCCATATAGGAACTGTGGAAATGAAATCATATGAAGGATGATCGTCGCAATTGTGATCGCAATTTATACAATTGTGTAAAGAAGCCTGAAAAAAATTCAGGACTTCGAAGGGGTTTGAACCCATGACCTTGCAATACCAGTGCGATGCTCTAACCAACTGAGCTATGAAGCCACTGACGTTTGGAGCTGGTCAATTGAGGGTTCATATGTTCCCATGAAAGAGATGAATGTGAATGATGTATATGACCTAAATCATATAAGAACTGTGGAAATGAATTCATGTGATCACAACTGCGAGATCATCCTTCATTTGACTTCATTTCTGCAGTTCTTATACGATTTACTTCATATACAACATGCACATTCATGTCTATCACGGGTACATATGGACCCACAATTGACCAGCTCCTAATGTCAGAGGCTTCATAGCTCAGTTTGTTAGAGCATTGAACCAGTATTGCGAGGTCACAGGTTGGAACCCTGTTGAAATCCTGAATTTTTTTCAGGCTTCTTCATGCAATTGCATAAATTGTAATCACAACTGCGAGGATCATCCTTCATTTGCAATCTGTTTTTGGTAAACAGGTGGTTTCAGAACAAGTGTAAAAAACATGTAGCCATTCTGTACATCTAAAATTGTCTTACTTTTTGCATATCAGAAAATGATGATTTAGTCATGTTTGTTTCTCCTCAAGTTTCACACTTTGCCATGAAAAAATGTGCCTTCCTTATTTTCAACTGAACCTGATCACGAGAAAACTATCTTTTGTAGATGACTTGCAAGCACTTACACTGGACAATACCATTTTCCGTGCAGCAGACTATCTGCGACATTTACTCTCCACTGAAGTAAGAGCAATGTAGCTTTTGAGCACTTTGGTCCATTTTACTTTCAATGAAATAAAGCTTTTGTTTTTTGTGAAATTCTCTTTGGAAAAGTGCTGGAAATTGGTGTCATTTAGTAGCTTTGTTTAAACATCACATTACTCTTTTGGTGAAAAAAGTGCCATTTCAAAGTTGCCGTTGCCAAGAACTTTTGTTAAGAAAAAGCCGAAGGTGAAATGGATGCCATGCAAATTCTATCAAAATTTTGTGAAGTGATACATTGTACATGTATGATTGGCAGCTGCACTCTAAACCTAAAACTGCATTTGAACCATTGAGAGCTTAAGTGTTGCTTTTTGGCCAAACTTTGCATTGTGCGCCTAATCAAGTAAAACAAGTGTCCCTTACTTTTGTTTGCCTCTTCAGTCCACTGCAACTCGACTTTTTCCTTTGTTTTCTTTGTTCTTCGTTAAATAAGTATCCCATACTTTTGGTTGCATCTTTGGTCCACTGTAACTCTACTTGTCTTTGTTCCTTTGTTCCCTCATTAAGTTCACTTTGTTTGCATCTTTGGTCCACAGTACAGGTCATGTAACTCTACTTGTCTTTGTTCATTGTAACCTGCAGAGACAGACACAATGTACTCATCAACAACTGCAGCCATTAAAAAGGACATTGTGTGAAATGGTACAATATACAACTCTAGTATCAGTAATCTGTTTTAAATTTCAGGCTGTACTAACAAACTCACTGGTATAATTTTTTGAAAGAAAGCAACCACTGCAATAAACTTGTAACAATCTTTAAACAATGGTCATCATTGCAGGGCTGTCATTAAGGGCCAAGGACTGGGGCCTGGGGATTTTCCCCTCGTATTTTGGGATATATCCCTGGCTACTTTGATATAAAACCATAATGTTGACTTCACTACAGCAACTCGAATTCCTGGCTATTTTGTCACTCCCACCTATTTCAAAAATTATTTTTAGTGACAGCCCTGCCATTGTATTATTTTTCACAAACTATATATCCACATACTGTATATACAGTGTATGTTCTCCTATGCACCTTGTATACATGCTTAGCCCAAACATTTGTTATATTGTAGGATGCAGCTTTCAAAGCAAGCAGACACAAGAGTTGCATTACTATACCATTATTTTTGGATTGCTTTGTCCAGCTTTAAAGACTTTATTAAATATCTTCAGTTTCAAATTTTTTTTTTACTCTAACGTTTTGATACATGCACATACACGTCAAGTTAATGTTGATACCTTAAGGCTTCACACACCTGATGTTTTTTTAAGTCACAATAATTTGACTTTTTCCCACGCAGTTAAGAGCAGCTGCCTATAATGATCGAGAACCACATTCCACCAACCTCTTAGCCAAATTTCTGATATTTCGTCTGAAGATACCCTTGTACAAACTATTTTTGAAAATCATATTTTAAAGTTCCAGAGGTATATTATTTTTGGAGAAAATTGGAAGTTGAAAATGCGGCCTAGGTGCGGTCATGGGCCAATAAAAACTGCAGAAATTTAGGTCTAAGAACAAAGCTTCACGCACGGTGAGAAATAATCCAATGAACTTGAAACTTTACACAAACCGAGACCAACCATCTTAAAAGAAAATTAATACAATCAAAATTCAAATTTCTCTGGCTGCTTTTAAAAGCATGCAGGTTTGTGTGCACTACTCAAAATGGCCTTGAAACTCATGCTTATTTTCATTAAAATAAAAGTGTTTCTGGTATGCAATTTTCTCTAAATTAAATCTCATATCTCAAAAGATGAAGACACGAACTTTATTTGATCCAAATTTTAAGCTATGATTCAAACTCTTTCCCTCTCAGGGAAGATACCGGTATACTTGCAGCTCATAATTCACATCATGAACAGATTCACAAACACTTGATATCTGGAGTCCCTAAATGTTTTCAGGCATCCCATATTGGGCTTAAAACTAATCAGACTGACAGAGGACAGCCATTTAATGTTTTTAGATCCCATATTTTCTTTCCTAAAAAGTATATTTATTCAGGCCAATTAGCCTACGAAACATGACAACCATGTGCAACAAATTTGCATACCAACAGACCCTTCTCCAAAATGGCAGCAGTGGATTTTAATGAATTGAACTGAATGAAAAACTGATACCAGAAATAGGAAGAACACCTTTACTTTAGTAGCCCTACATTTTCTCAGCTGATAATATTACACCTGATATGCTGTAACTTTGCAGGGTTACTAAAGAAAAGGTGCTCTTTTTAGTGCTGGTATACGTTTTTTATTTTAACTTATTTGAATTTTCAGCCACCATTTTGGAGACGGGTCTATTCAGTTTCGCAGGCAAAAGTACTGCAAATCTAACTTTACAGCTCTCTTCTTCTACATGTAAAAGAAGCAGTTGATCAGTTTAATAGAAAAATGTTTGACTTTGTGTTCCTGTTGTGTTGTTTTGAGTGGTAGCTTTAGCAGCCATGGCTCAAATCAATTTAAAGCCAGTGTTACAAAACAATAATAATAACTCAACATTGACTTTTTGCCGATCTCCTCGCCAGGCATTTGTCAGCATGAAATAGTGAAAGTTTTTTTTTCTATTTATTTATTTTTTTATTTCTTTTACATTTTGAAGTACGTAAGTAGGCATATTCTTTTCTTAATTTGTCAATTACAGCTACATAGATCATCATAATTTTACGTACCAATATGATTTAATTACAAGACTTAATTTTGTTAAAAAAAGAAAAGAAAAAAAGAGAATAACGAAATAGAAGACACTACAGATTAATAAAAGGCTGTACACACTAAATGTAAAGTTAACAAAAAAAGGAACTAAAAAAAATACAAAATCTTTCCATGTTTTATTAAATATAGTAATTTCATTGTTTGCAATAGCAATTTCTCGCTGTATATTAATTTTCTCCTTTAAGAGTGCTAGAAAGCTGTCAAAACAAAGCTTTTTTTCGTGCAAGCAGCTGTTATAAATTATATAGAGTACTTTGCGATAAGAAGGGCATAATTCAGAGAATATATGTATTCCATGTTCTCAAAACTTCCATATAAGATCATGCCCTTTGATAAAGTGACCGTTTCCTTAGTTTTACTAACCCACCAGCTTTGAAATAAGCTCCAAAAGGATGAAGTTAGAGAGCAATGTAAAAACATATGATCTATAGTGTGCCTGTCAGCCAAACACTGAGGGCATATATCATAATCATGTATTTTGCCTCTAAAGAGACTAACATTAGTTGCAAGAATGTTGTGAATGATCTTGTATTGAAACATTGCTATCTTAATATCATTCTTTATTTTGAACGGCAGTTCATAAACTTTATGAATGTTTTCTTGAGTAAAACCGTATCTTAAAATTTTGCTTTCCGCAGTAGGGGGTAAAAAGACATTTTTTAACAAAGCAGAGTATACAGTTTTGGTGGAGATTGTATTTGCGCTATCTTTGTTTATGTCGTTTGAAGTTTGCAAAGAAGTTTTTTGTTTTACTATATCTGATTTCCATTTGGTAAGGATAGAACTGATTAACCCAAAATAGAAGGTGAAAGGAGTTTTCATTCAGTATTGTTCGGAAAATTGATTAAAGGATAAAAAGTTACCATTATTATCAAGGAGGTCTTTGACACTTGTAATATTGTTTTCAAACCAACAAAGAGTGGTTTACCATCAATCATAATGTTGCGATTGTTCCAAATTATTTCTTTGTGGGGGAGAGTATCATTTCGAAAGGCATATTTTGAATTTTGCCACTGTTTCAACACTTCGTGATAGAAAACCGGAAGGTTGTTAATTTGCAGAGAGTCAACATTGTAATTGCAGTATGTCATGAATGATAGTCCTCCGAGATGCTGCATAGCAGCCTAAGGGATGATTTTCCAGGATGCGTCACTTCTGGATTGCAAACATGGTATCCAAGCAACTTTTAAGGCTTTTATCATAGTGTTAAAGTTAGTCATTTTGAGACCACCATGTTTTCTCTCCCCAATGATGGTTGACGTTTTTATCTTTGCAGGTTTTCCATCCCAGATAAAACTAAAAATTAATTTGTCAATTTCTTTAATTAAATTTTCTGGTATAACAAGGACAGAAGAATTGTAAATAAGCTTAACAATATTTATTTTTCCGTAAAGTATGAGATTTCGTCTTTTCCAACAATTCAGTGTCTTTTCTAAATTTTTAATTTTTTTTTAAAATTCAACTCGTTTGTTTTGTTTAAGTCATAGGAAAAGAAGATACCAAGAGCTTTTATTTGGTCCTGTGACCAGCGGAAGCCAAACAGCGTTTCGGTGTTGTTTTTCCAGTAACCGAGCCACGTTCCTTCAGTCTTTTTAGTATTAATTTCCAGACCGGAGAGATTTTTAAACCTATCAAGCAGAAATAGCAAATCAGTAAAAGTGAAAGTACTGCTTGTGGGTCAAGCTACAACTACCCGAGTGACAAAGACCTTGTCCAGCTTCAGGACGACTGTACATGACATATGAGAGCCCATCTTGCCAGCTTTGGTCTGTCGGGTGATGCTTTCCAGATTTGTTTCCAGTCCAAGGGTGCATGGCATGACACCTGATCAGATGATCTACACGTTTGATTGTTACATGCATATATTAAGCTCTTGCACAGTCTGAGCGCTTAAAGGGTGTAAGATATCAAGACTGCTATAAAAATCCATTGTTCCCCAATCGTTTACCTCCGAAATTGCAACTCCTACAGCAGTTCCAGTGGCATTTTCAAAGAACACAGATTGGCCCAATTGTCTTCAATATTTACACTTCAGTGTTTACTTTTCCAATAGCATGATCCATCGTAAAATCATGATTTGCTGGAAGCATTAACTTTCTTTCACAAATTTGTTTTTACAGGCATTTTGCAGATCGACTTATTCATTTAAGAGGATAGCTGCAAAATTGATTTGCACTTCTTTTGCCAGCGACCTTGAATTGGTATGCAAATTTGTTGCACATGTTTTGTGGGATAATTGACCCGAATAAATATATATATTTTACAGCAGAACAGGAAAGAAATCTGGAATCGAAAAACATTGAATGGCTGTCTCCAGTCAGTCTGATTAGTTTTACGAGCCAATATGGGATGTTTGGAAACATTCACAGTCTCTAGCCAACAAGTGTTTATGGATCGGTTTTGATCTCATAATTCGTGATGTGAACTGAATTGCGAGCCACAAGTAACGCACGCATTTGATCTTCCCTGAGTGGGAAAGAGTTTGAACCAGAGCTTGAAACTTGGAGAAAATAATGTTTGTTTCCTCATCTTTCAAGATATGAAGTTTAATGCAAAGAAAATTGCATACCAGAAATTTATATTATTTTAATGAAAATAAGCATTAGTTTCAAGGCCATTTTGTGTAGCATATGCAAACCTGCATGCTTTGGAAAACAGCCAGCGAATTTGGAATTTTGATTGCATCAATTTTCTTGTAAGATGATTGGTCTAATTTTGTGTAAAGTTTCAAGTTCATTGGATTATTTCTCACCATGTGCAGGGCTTAGACCTTAGTCCTTAGGCTGCCTTTTCAAAATCTTGTAATTCTCGCCAAAAATAAAATAACTTGAAACTTTAAAATATGATTTTCAAAAAAAGTTAATCGAAAGAAAACTCCTTCTTTTGATGCATGACATTTTGAATGGTAAAGCCTTATATCTCCCTTTTGATTTGAGGTTAGGAAACAGACCATCGCGTAGGGGTGGGTTTAAGTTTGAAATCCCTAGGGTGAAGTACAAAGTGGGTAAGGAATCAACACAATAAAGAGGTTCAATGATATGGAATTTTATCAATAGGTTGGTAAATTTTAATGCAAATGTTCAAAAAGACAGTTTCAAAAACATTTTACGTAGGCTTGCACAAAACATAAATAGCCTCTCGATCGAAGCGCCCATGATAGCTATGAAAGACCGAGATTTTGTATATTTTTAAGTATTATTATGCTGTACCTAGCTTCTGGATTCGTCTGTAAATTTTAGTCAATGTACTTGTATTCTGTAAAAAATTCCTTTTATATATTACCCTTGTCCCCGTTCTTATTTTGATTTATTTGTAAGTAGGTCCACATCAGCCTTTGGCTGCCCACTCTAACCTACCCAAATAAAGTACATAATGTATGTAAGTATGTAAGGGTATCTTCAGACAAAATATCAGAAATGCAACCAAGTGATGGGTGAAATGCAGTTCTTGATCCTTACAGGCAGCCACTCTTAAGGTTGACTGAAATGCTTCATCTACCTCAAAGCTCAAGAAACTGCAAGTTGGCCAACACTGTTGCAAGGACAGTTTAAGTCACTTGAAACTAAGTTTCTTGGATTGTTTCATCTTGAAGTCACATCTTTCTGATGCAAAGTTAAGTGACCTGAGATTTTACCTCACACATACATATACAGTATATTTTATTACAGTAAAATTTAGCAGCTCTTAAGTCTTATTTAACAGCCTAGTGTAAAGACTACCACGGTAATTTTGTTTTCATGGGCCACTGATCTCTAATGAATCAAATGGAAACAAGTTAGTTTGAATAAAACTCACCTCTTCCATCCCAGAGGGTAGCAGTTGGTGTTGGTGGTTTTTCTGTCCATGGCATTCACTTTACCTGTCAAAAATAAATAATGAATCAATATTAAATATTTTATTGGGCACATACAATCATGGTAGGTCAAGATGTACAGTGTAACGTCTGACCTTTTCACTCCGAAGTAAAAACAAAACTATTGAACATTTGATTTACATATATTTGGTTTGCTTATCTTAGAGCTGTGCCATGAACCATGTACATGTATGGGTAATGAATCAAATGGAAACAAGTTAGTTTGAATAAAACAACTCACCTCTTCCATCCCAGAGGGTAGCAGTTGGTGTTGGTGGTTTTTCTGTCCATGGCATTCACTTTACCTGTCAAAAATAAATAATGAATCAATATTAAATATTTTATTGGGCACATACAATCATGGTAGGTCAAGATGTACAGCGTAACGTCTGACCTTTTCATTCCGAAGTAAAAACAAAACTATTGAACATTTGATTTACATATATTTGGTTTGCTTATCTTAGAGCTGTGCCATTACATGTACATGAACCATGTACATGTATGGGTAATGAATCAAATGGAAACAAGTTAGTTTGAATAAAACAACTCACCTCTTCCATCCCAGAGGGTAGCAGTTGGTGTTGGTGGTTTTTCTGTCCATGGCGTTCACTTTACCTGTCAAAAATAAATAATGAATCAATATTAAATATTTTATTGGGCACATACAATCATGGTAGGTCAAGATGTACAGTGTAACGTCTGACCTTTTCACTCTAAAGTAAAAAAAAAAAACTATTGAACATTTGATTTACATATATTTGGTTTGCTTATCTTAGAGCTGTGCCATACATGTACATGAACCAGCAAGTTTTTGACACAACATACATTATGTCAATAAAAAAGCAAACAAGACAAAAAAAAGAGACTGGTGACTAAACATCAACGACTACAGTTTGGTAGAGCACTGCACTGGTATCGCAAAGGTCATGGGTTCAGTCTTTGCTCTCTTCCTACCAAATGGTAGAGGATAAGAAATTTATACCAGAAAAGAGACGAAGGTCAACTAACAATACTTTGCATGAGGGCATCTGGTAAAATGGCAGTTGCTTTGCAAACAATAATAATAATAATAATAATTATTATTATTAATATTACTGGTTTTCAGTCATGTACAAGTTATGCAATAGTTAAAAAATGAAAACATCAATCATTCAGTAGATTAAGTCAAGAAATCCAGATATTGTAGAAGATTAACAAATAAACAAAATTCCAAAGTATCAAGGCTGTGCAATATCCTCTAGTTATTCAGCAAAATGTACAACTCAAAATTACAGACTTTAGTATGGACGTGTCATGATGGAGTCCCTCTGAGGGGCTCTAATTTGGCAGCCTGAAACGATTGAAAACATCTGGAATTTACTTTGGCTATCTAAAAGGCTTTCCTCTCTCTTTTGAGCTTGCAAACATTCACATAGACGCTTCTCTTGCGATGTTGGCTTGTCAGACTGTTACGCCACAAAAAGTAATAATCGGAACAAAATGTAATAACTTTTTTAATGCATATTGTAATAACGTAAAATGTAATAACTCTCGAACACATTCAAAATCTCAAAATCACTATCATGACTTGGCCAACATATCCTAACGTAGCCAGGTGGATTCTATTATTTGGTTCAATTTGGTGTATAGGCGGGATAAGGCGGAATCAGGTGGTACATCTGGTTGTGACCCCTTCATACTCTCACAGTCTTTAACTCCAGAGATCATACACTTGAACCAAGTGCCGCATTGTTATTTAAGGGTGTGGTGATTGGAATATATGGGAACAGTCATTTTGCACCTTGTGGACACCTTGTCATTTCAGATGCCCTGCTATACGGTCAGTATTAAATGCGGACTACAGACTGCAGATTGCAGACTGGGTATAAAATGCAGTTCTGGGTTCTTTCTTTTGAACTGCTCTCCCTTGATTACAAACAACACTTAACGTGATACATGATAACATCATTGAGCTTACTTTGCACATCAACCCGATCTCGGGCTTCGAACGCCAAATTATTTATATATATGGGTACAAAATGCAGTTCTGGGTTCTTTCCTTAGAACTGCTCTCCCTTGATTACAAACAACGCTTAATGTGATACATGATAACATCATTGAGCTTACTTTGCACATCAACCCGATCTCGGACTTCGAACGCCAAATTATTTATAGCATGTGAACAATTTTTTGCACAAAGTTACACAAAAACAAAACGCGTAGTCTGTCAAACTCAGAATGCTAATTACAAGTCTCTGACAGAAAAGTACAGCACTTTTCCACCTGGAGGATTCATATGCTGCCTGGTTTAGGAACTTCTGTTGTACGTTTTCTTGTTAGTCACCCATACGAAGGTACTAAGACAGGTTCGTACTTAGTGGATGACTCATGGACGGCCGCCTCATGCAATGAATTCCCTGTTCACCAAATATCACCGACATCCCCTCTCTGTTGACCGGAATAGTACTAGTACTAGCGTACTAAGCGGCCTCAATTACCGCAAATACCACTGACATACTAGTGTACTTACGTTACTACTAAGTGCACGAAATACCGATGAACAGTGCCCCTTGTAATGGCCTCTGTTGACCGGAATAGTACTAGTACTAGCGTACTAAGCGGCCTCAATTACCGCGAATAGCACCAACATACTAGCCTACTTACATACTAGCCTACTTACATATTAAGCACACGAAATACCGATGAACAGTGTCCCTTGTAATGGCCTCTGTTGACCAGAATAGTACTAGTACTAGCGTACTAAGCAGCCTCAATTACCGCGAATACCACTGACATACTAGCGTACTTAGGTACTAAGCGTACGAAATACCGATGAACAGTGTCCCTTGTAATGGCCTCTGTACTAGCATACTAAGCCGCCTCAATTACAGGAATACCACGGTGCAAATAATAATAATAATTTAATAAGTATTTAACAAGTTTCAATACTTTACAATTCTTTGCAATTCTAAATTATTTTACAATTCTCAAATCAAACTAAATCAAATGAAATGTTGGTTTTTGGAGAGAGGGGAAAACCGGAGTACCCGGAGAAAAACCTCTCGGAGCAGAGTAGAGAACCAACAAACTCAGCCCACTTATGACGCCGAGCCCAAGAATCGAACCCGGGACACATTGGTGGAAGGCGAGCGCTCTCACCACTGCGCCAACCCTGCTCCCCAATACAGGAAACAAACAATTCAAGCAAATTTAACATGATTAAAATAAGCTTAAAAATGTTCTCCCTGTAGAAAAGAGCTCGGCCTTGCAATTCGGATTTTGTTTTTTAGAACTTTCGTTGTTCCAGCTTTTGTTGACTTGCGAGCATCGTATATACGGAAAACTTCTTATTAGTTTGTAAAGCTATTTCGCCGGATAAACAAGCTCAAGTTCTAGTTTTTTGAATAGGCATTTCAGTTTGAACAACTCGCCTTGTGAACTTCGGAAAAGGCGGGAAAATTTGCCGTGTGTGCAAAAACGTCGTCGTCTTTACAGAGAATCGTAAATTCAAATTTCTAGAGGACAACAATGTGCACCTATGATGTGTCCCAATGATGCCGTCATGCAAATGTCGTCAATTCGTAAGCTCCCTTTTGTCTTGAAGGCGGAGCAGGTTAAGCCCTTAAGGCAAAATAAAAAAATTTGACTGAAAGTTTTGTACAAATATTATTAACAAGTAATCACATGATTTTTGTTGTGCAATTTGGAATAAATAAGCAGTTGTAAATTTTTCAAAGACCTCAAATTGCAGTCACCCTACGGGCTCCTGTAATTTTACTAGTCTTTCAAAACTTTACTCAAGTTTATTTAATCCAAATTGCACTCGAAATCATGTGATTACCTATACAAATTGCAGTCCACCCAATTCAAGAAAAAATCTCATCATCATTGCCAGCAAACAACCGCTCATGGAGCCGCTTAAATTTCACGATTTGGGAAAAAATAAGTTAAAAGGAACTAAACATGACAACGAGTTTACTTTGCAAGTGAATGAAACTTGATTGAGCACCTAGATTCACTTTGAAAAGGAGGCCTAAAGTAATTCGGAAATGGCCTATTAATTTTCCTTAGCAATAGATTCCAATGATAGTGAACAAAACTGTGTAAAAAAACCGAAATTAAAAACTGCTTGACAGTTGCAACAAAGCAGAGCTATATAGAGTATGACACCATCTATTTGTACTTACAGCTGAAGGAAATCGTCAATTTCTCAAAATGGATCCTCAAGGGAAAAAATTGACTCACCCTTTACTGCCCTTGCAATTCTCGCTTTCACCCATCCTTTGGCAACTTAGCTAGCGCTTCCCTTCACCTTTAGTCAAGTGGTTGTAAAGGCACAGGGTACTTAACTTCACATGAATAATTTTAGCAAAAGCTTTATTTTTGCGCGATTTTTTTATATCAGCGAAAATCGCAAAAATAATTCACAATAAGGTAATTTGCAACAAATAAGAGTGGGAGGCGGGGTGGCCTACTGGCTTACTGTATAAATGGGTACCTGCAGATGAAATGCTGGGGATAGCCCTGCGATTGACCAGCATCCCATCCAAAGGGAGCTGGGTGGTATCAACCGGGTAGTGTGGTGGGAAGGCCGTTCCGGGTTCAATAATGATTGTTGAATTATAATGTTTCTTTTTGTATGTGCAATACAAAATTGATAACAGCTAAAGACAGCTAACAAGTAAATGTCGCTGAAATGGCTTCCACCGTTTACGAAATGGTTCGCAGCCGTGCAGCTTTAATACATTGCTGAGCCTTCTGACTTTGTGAAGCGTATTTCCAATTAAAACTTCACAACACACGTCAACTGGAGTCCTTACTTAAAAAATAACCTAGTATTTAAACGGTGGTGGCCGGGTATGGCTATGCGATTCGTGGACAAAGTTCTACAAATAACCTGCATAAAAACAGATAGCAAAAGGTACAGACTTTATTCTGAGAATAAAAAAGGGCAAGTTAACTGCCACCCAAACCTATCCTCGATAAGCTCAGCGGACAATTTCATCTCATTTTGCTTGATAGCACATTACAGTCAAACCTTGATTATCCGGACTCGTTGGGACCTCAGTAAATAGTCCAGATAATCGAAAATATAAAAATTAATGAGATAGACATGTAAAATCAAAGGCTCCCATGAGCCAGCTCATGGATGAGGAACATAATACTTTGAATTTACAACAACTTTATTTTCTAAAAAGATATGTGTAAGAAACCTGTACATTCGTTTGTGTTTTGTGGAAGCACATCCTTTTCAGACACACCTCTTGGTAAAAGAACCGTTTACGCGCTAATATTTTCCGTAAAATTACGCAGTTGATTGACAGGCGCCAGAAGCATTACATTAGACGAAATTGACAGACGTAATTTGAACCAACGATGGAAAACAAATATGCAAATTTGTACACGGACCATAAAAATAATATTCAAATGTGATCACTTTGTTAAGAAGTGTGACAGGCAAGTTAAAGTTTCTTACTGGTCGACGGCTCATTTCAAGTTAGTTTTATAAACGTTTTTGGTCGTAATAAAATTTCCGACTATTCTGAACGCGAGATACCGTCATAATATTTTTGAAAGTCCTGAGGGAAATTAGTCACGCTTTACAGTCACAATGTTTTTTAGCAATTCGGGGTCCGGCACAAAACTTTTGCTTTGTAAGGTGAGATATTCAACTCCATCTATTTATGCTTTGTGCTACAATTAACTTGACTTTCCAAATATTTTGTTGTTCGAACAGATGAGCTGTTATAGCTGCTTGTCAGACCAAATTATATCCTCACAGAGAAAAATATTTGCATGCTTGTGGTCCTTGTGTTTTTGTCAAATGTTGACAAAGTGTTATACTGATCGTTTAAGCCAAGGGATATAGCCTTTCTAAACAAGATCATATTTGCAATCGACCGTTCACCATGAAAAGAGAGTCTTCAAAAATACTAAATTACGTACCTGATTAAATCGATCATATGTTGTTGCTCATAAATCAAATGCGTTTGCTTGCCAGAATTCGGTTTTTTGGCCAGAAAGTCTTTATCCTGTTTCCCTTTTTTGCTGATTTTCTTCATTCTTCCTTCTTCCATCATATTGTGGCAAAAAAATCTCGATTAACTTCTGCCCCAAGTATCGCACAGTGGTAAGCTTTATAGTTGCTTTTGCGATATCTCAAAGTTCATTTTCGCTGCTCTGAAGATTTCAAAGTTCAATTCTCGCAACTCATGTTCTTCATCTTATTAACTTTATCCGATCACTGATCCTTAAACAAAATAGACCTTTGTTGAGTTGGAAAATCGAAACCAAAAATCGACGCCATGAGCATTAAACACGTAAACAATATCTGCAGAGCAAAATCCTCCGCCTTTGTACTACACCCTGAAATTTGCAAACGTTGGACCAAGAAGACTATGGAGACAAAAGCCATACTTACCGGGGGAGGGACCAGGGGAAAGTTTAATGAATAAATTAATCAGAATCGAGTGAGTGAGTGAGTGAACGAATGAGTGATCCCCTGAGTGAGTGAGCGAAATTCACACCCACAACAAAACCTCATGGCATGACTACGTCACCCATGAGCTAAAAAAAGGTATACAGCAAAGAAAACATCATTTGAATTGTGAAATCTACACAGCCTGTATGTATATATCAGCTGAACGCATTAGAATATTTCTTTGTCTCATTGCACTCGCGAATTTTGAAAAGCGCACAGGATAATACGCTGTTTCAAAAGTCTTTTGAAAGGATTATTGGGCTTTTTGCGACTTTGAGTTTTCAAGATCACGACTAATTAATATTCATGAAAAAATTGGGACCAGAGAAAAAGTCCGGATAATCGAATAGTCTGGATAATCAAGGTCGGGAAAATCGAGGTTCAACTGTATATGAAGGTATCGGTTAAGTCTGCATTTGAATTTTCAAACAATTGCCGTTAATACAAACATTTATCCAGGCCTAAAGCATATCATCAATTTTTAATCATATCTATAAAGGATCTGGCAGAAAGTCCAATTTTATAAATTTGTAGTCCACTGCTATGTAAGCACATCCATGCTACACTGACGCATTACAAAGGTTCGCCCAAATAATCTTGAAAAATGACCAGCATTAGCATTGACTTCATTGTCATTATTTTCTGAGAATAGGAGCAAAGGATAACTACAGTATGTACTTTGTTGTTACTTATTGCTGCGGGAACTTTATTTTGCGAAAAACAAGGAGGCCGCAATGCTTAGCGAAACGTTGGCCTGAAAATTGCCATTTGGCAGAAAATATCTCGTTGAAGTAACCTAAATTTTGCGAATGTAGATGGGTAATCTCAGAATGGATAATAACAAATTTGAAACGAAGCGAAATGTTGACTGGTACACAGCCAAGCAGTTACGACTTGTCTTCTGGCAATCTGATGTACGATTCAGAACAGGAGAGCATGAACATGCCCTGCAGCTAACTGGAATTGTCATAAACTGTAACAAAGGAAAAAAGGAATTAATTAAGTATATCTCGGCAAAGTAGTTGATTGACTGAAAAATCCGTACATGTTCGCATTTTACAGGCGTGCTACTTTTCAGCAATCATGCCGACGAAGTCAATGAACAACGGATCCATTACTGAAGTCTTTGAAAACTTACTTAACAAGAATTAACGTTAGTACGCTAGAGCTTAACACAGACACCTTACACATTAGGACGCTAGTACTTAGTACGGACATGCATGTACCTTCGTATTCATCCTTTTGGTACGTTACGACGCTAGTACTTAGTACGGACATGCATGTACCTTCGTATTCATCCTTTTGGTACGTTACAACGCTAGTACTTAGTACGGACATGTATGTATGTTCTTATTCATCCTTTTGGTACGTTAGTACGCTAGTACTTAGTACAGACACGTATGTATTCATCTCCTTGGTACATTAGTACACTAGTCCTTAGAACAGAGACGTATGTAAGTTCGCATTCATCCCCTTTGCACGCTGGTACGCTAAAGTACCTGCATGGTCAAAGTCAGTAATGTCGAGGTAATATTGTACACAGTTTTCACTTTAAAATTTCGATGTTTACAATCAAGAGTGAAGCAGTAATATATACAGACCAAACCCAAGGTTTCAAGAAAACGATAATAAAATTCACATCATCTTTGCAACTCCAACATACTATTATCATATCAATGTTTTCCTTTAGGTACTAAAATCACCTGTACCAAGAAAAAAATTAGAAAGTCGTCTCCAGTTTTGTGCATGGTATAGGAGGATTACCTGGCCTACATATGAGAAAAACGTTGAATGCTCTATCACCATCACCGTTGCCATGTGCAAACGAGACAAAAATATATCTCATTCCTCACCCGGATCATTGCTTTCATCATCATGATATCCAACATATCATGTTACGGCCGGGTTATTTACGATCGGGCGACAGAAGTTGGCAAGATTAAGGCTTGAAATTCTGTTTTAGAGTGGAAGAACCAATTCAATTGCATCAGTAATTTTAGGGTTTGCACTTTCCAAAAAGAAAAATATTGACTAATGCCCATTCTTGCTCTGGGATTCTCAGACAGGCGGTTGCATGACACAAGCGTAAGTTCAAAGTTGAAAATTTATCGCATACTTGACAGAAAAAGGCAGTCTGCATTTTTATACCCAGTTTGTAGTCTGCAGTCTGCAGACTGCATTTTATACTGACCGCCCTGCTATATGGACAGCTGCTGAATCCCCAGCAAAAATTATATTATAAAGACTATTGATTTAAAGAAACTTCCATTATCATGGACTCTTGATCGCTTAAATTACAGACTTACAGTGTACCAACACATAACAGTCCTGACAGTGCAATTCTACCATACTAACCCTTGTCATAACACACAACAAGCGGCATCTTTCATTTTAGTAATAAGTATGGTCATAGAGGCTCTTGAGAAGGCAACAGTGTCTTGAGCGTAACTAAAACATCTGGTTTCCAAAGGGAAATTTGGTCAACTTTTGCCGCAAGACGTTAACAGAAATTATACCCAGAAAATGCTGTCTTAATGCAGCGACTGCATGGCTATTAAATTGTAGTAAAATAAGCAAGTGTACTGTTCAACTTCTTTAACAAAATTGAATTCTGAGCATGACCCAGTTTATAAGTCCAGAGTAACATGCTTCATTCCATCACAGTTTCAGAAGGAACATGACACAAATAGTTTACAATGCAGAAAATAGATACCTTTCACTGAGGCTGTGTAGACTTGCTTTCTGTTTTTCAGTCACCCTTGGACTTGGAGTTACAGGCACCATCCAGCCGTTGAAGCACAGTGGATCTTAACGTGACGATGGCTAACTTGTTCCAACTCACTGCAAATTCAGCAAATCATGAATATGGATTAGATACTGTTGTAAACACAAAGAGAATGCTACTGGACTATACAAAAAACTAGAAAACAAAACTCAACATGGCCTCAACATGGGTGTCCCCCTTAATCAGTCAGGGGCTTCCTGACTTGTCATCCAGATCTCGTGGTAATTGGTGAATTTTGTAGTTGCACTATGGTTCTCGCAGGTGCATCTTCTTTTCTGGGTGATGGTTCCTCAGTGTCAGGCAAATTTGAACTTGTGGGGAAACCGTCAAGCTGGGAAGCCACAGCATCACGCAGTTGTGGATGCATGGTTTGATCATTTGGGACTGAGATAATCTGTCTCCTATTCCTTCTGTAGATTCGCCCTTGTTCATCTTCCAGGAGATACGACCTTGGTAACACCTCTGCTTTGTGCCACTTTGCGCCAACTTTGGATTAACATCAGCGTACAGGGTATATGAAAATGAGACCTTCACGGTCAACTGATGAAGAATGAGCTTTATTATACAGACACTCTAGCCTCACATGAGCTGGACACTGAGCTTGTTTTCACTTTGCAAGTGAGTGTCAAATAGGTGGTTTTCACGTGACGTGTCATAAAAAACTAAAATTAAAAAGTAAAGAGACTTTTCCATTTTTAGCTTCTACTCGTAAAAGACATTTTAGAAATGTATCTGCTTGCATGTTTTCAGCTCGGTAGCGCGCTTTGTTTTGAAAATAGAGCAGTTTGAATTTAAGATTTTGCAGAGCGCGTGACATGAAGAAACATCACGTACATGAAAACGTCGATTCACCACATGTTTTGGAGGTCTGAACAACAAATATGTTAAGAGAAGTGTCTATGCCAATGTTTTGCAAGTTCAACAGAGAGACGAAAGGTTTTGACACCAAAGTAAAGCCAAAGTAAACTTCAGATGTTTCCAATGGTACCCGGCCGCCATGTTGGTGGTCATCCGGATGGATACCAACATGGCGCCTCCATACTGTTCTCTGTAGTTTCGAGTGATACATTTTGCCGAATAACTCAAGTACGGGATATCGCATGGCCCTAAAACTTTAACAGATTATTTATTTATTAATTTTTTACAATACCTAAGTTTCTTGACTTTATTTATTGAATACTAAGCGATTTTATTTTTTACTTACGTGACGTGAAAACCAAGAATAGAAGTTCGCTCAATAAATTTAAATTCTGCAACAATACAAGTTATACTAACAAGAGCTGAACTCTAAAACTTTAAAATATTCACTTACCAATAAATGTATCTGCTACATGCGAAAGTTTTGCTGCCCTAAGCCGGCGAAACACTTCGTTGATCCCAACAGCATTCGAGTCCGCCATGCCTGCTTCTTTCGCGTGCAAAGAAATCACGTGACCGAAAAAACGGCCACCCCCACCTCCACCCTGGGAGAAGTCTAAGCCGTAAATTTCTGGTACACCTCCAAGGGCCAGTGCAAGAAATCAATGTAAAATCTTCGTATTTCCCCCACTATTGCTCCGTAAAATCCCCACTATCCACGGGGGTTTCGGGGTCGGGGTTACGACTGAATAGTGCATAGACACAAAGAGAATGCTACTGGACTGTACAAATAACTAGAAAACAAAACTCAACATGGCCGCTCCTCAAAGTTAGGGGTGACCCCCTTACACAGTCACTAGCCCATGAGCCCGTGATCTGGTCAGTGATATTACAACAGATACGAAAATCAATCTCTAACCAACACGTCACACATTTTAAAAATATTTTCTTTATTCATTTTCCGGCAAGCCAATCCCAATGCAGATGAAGAAAAAACAAAGAAAATTGGAGAGGATTACTACTTGGAAGTTTTTGTGTTTCTTATCTCACTCTATTTAGCTGTCTGATAGGATTACGCAGGTTATATCTTTTAATAAAAAATGAAAAAGAAACGGTTTGGAGTTAGCGAGCGAGAAATTTTAATTGGGTAGTGTAGGAATCGAGCCCTCGCCACCAGCTTCATTTCTCCTCAACTTATCAAGTGCGCTATCTAGGAATGCTTACATGGAGTTGTAGTTTTCAACATATTTATATGTAAACTGAATTACCATAACGACAACCAGAAACTAACCGTTTTATTGCTATATGAGCGAAGACAATAAATTTGTAAAAAAAAATGGTACTCAGCTTTAGAGGCCAGCTGACACCTTTTGGTGCTAACTCGTAGTTTATTTTTTCTGCGCCAACTAGTACTTATGACACCAGCTTTTTAGCACCAGCTCGTATAGTTGTGGTGTCAGCTGGTGCTTGCTGTGAGGTTATATCATGCAGTCAATTAAAATAATATGAACTAAATCTGACCTTAGACTGACGAAGAGTAAAAAAGGAAACATTAAAAAAGAGGAAATCTTAGGGATCGAACCCTGGCCAGTAGCCTGATACCACCAGCTTGATCCCATGCGCCATCAAGAACTATCTGAAATTTGAACTAAGAAGAATTTGCTGGCAATAAAGAAAATACAAAACAGCCCGTCAAAAAAGGTACTCAGTTTTGGATCCAAATCGTACTTTTTCAATGGTGACATCATTCCCTGGTATTAGCTTATGCAATGAGTGGTAACGACATGAAATATATTCTAGAACGCCGAAAATCAGCCCAGCAAGAGAAGCAAAGTCAACTTGAGACCTTTTAATTTGCTAAATTTCAACGCGTACATTCTTGGTGCCAACTGGTACTTGCTGTGAGGTTGAGGTTGATGTATTTTTTCTAGTGTTAATCTCTTATGCTGTACAATTAACATAACACGAATTAAATAGTTATAGTTCACAATTAGAGTAAATAAAGAAATAAAAAAGGGGGTTAGAGCGGGATTCAAACCTTTGACTCCAGCTTCATAATCTGCTATCTTCATCCTTAGCGCTATCGCGAACTACATGTATCTGTAGATACCGATAATTTTTAACATAACAATGGAGGAATACTAATTATTTTATTGTTAATCAGAGATTTTTTTCTTTTTGAACTGAACGGTTGGAACGACATTATAATAACGGTAATCATCCAAGATGCCGAACAAAATGTCTGAATGACTAATTACACAATATCCTGCAGAGCAGGCGTGTTTTGGGTGGGTAAGCGATGAATAATCCTTCATGATTTATGCCATGCCGCTCTCTTGGATGATAAAGCTGACAGAGGGCTGGGGCAAGCCTTTAAATGAGTATTGGTGCCTATTCTGCGGGGGAGAAAAAAGAAGGGAAACGACAAACTGAAAAACAAATATTAGGAGGATCAAAATAAAGGGTCCACCAGAAGAGGAACCAACGCCCTTAATTTGTAACAATGACTTAAAACTTAACGAGGAATGATTGAGTTAAAGGTTACATTCCTGAGAAGTTTCCACTCTGCGCCATTCGGCAAACTGGGGAACATTTCTCAGTCTCTTGTGATGCTGCGTTAATGATAAATATTGAACTTGAAAAAGACTTTCCTACTCCTACAATTTTTTTTCTGTTTAGTTAGGTACTTAACTTGAAGTATAACCATTCAAAAACTAGCTACTAAAAATAACATGTGCGTAACTCAAAAAGGTCTCAGTGAAAACAGTTTCTCATGTATAGCTAAACAAACTTGAGAAGACCAGTGCGCGTTACAGAACATATGGAAAGAAAGACGGATTGCTCGTAGTCTTTGGTCCGAGGGATACTGTGATCATTGTAACTGACTTACGACTGACTTAGTAGTGTATAATAAACATGGTAACAAGCGGAGGTAGGGCAGGAACTGAAACAGACAAATTCGCAATCGGCAAACACAACAAGGAGAAACCAGTTTAGAGTGGGCAGAAGCGGGATTGTCAAAGTCCCTGTTTCTCTAGCTTTGAAAACAATTCAACGGTAGTGCCACGGTTCAGATGGAATGTTTGCCGATGACTTTAAAATATCATCTGCAATTAAACGTCCTGCATTAATCAGAAAAAAAAAAACAACAATAAAACATTTTACTTCCCTTTTAGTCTCCTCACACACATTTTCAACACGATAACATTTTACGTACCTGGGGTGTTCAGCAATTGCCATGGCAACATCTCTTTTTTCCTCGACAAGTGCAATGTCCAGGATATTTTGATTGTAAGAGTTCGTCAGTATCTCCTGATGCTTTAGTGACAGTAGGTAAATTACAATCTCGTCATGTCCCTCTAACGAGCTCAGAGCTGTTTTCTGCAAAGACAGGGAATTGGCTTAACTGTTAGGGTAAAAGATATAGGAACGATGTGGTGACAATGATGACGATGACGAGAGAGAAACTCTAGCCTTCTAGATGCGGTCTGTGATTGGAGAACGAAATAATAAATGATACAACATGTAACAAACAATGCCCCTAGCCCTGAGAACACCATTTCATAGATGCAAATGAGAATAGAGGTCTTGATCGGAGGAGCTATAGGATTTTAGAACGGTCGTCTGGTCCATCCCATTTATGTCATCTATGAATCCTCGTTGTTTGACCGGAAGGAATACGGTTGACTGAAACCATCTCATTTTAAACTGCTTGTGCTTCAATTTTTCAATTTACTTTGATGTGTAATATTTTAGAATTTGAAGACTCGTATGTGGACAATGGTGGATATAGAATCTTATCTACAGTTCATTACATTTTTCATAGCTGTTTACTCTCCTTTCGCAAGAACCATAATGGCTCTCCCCTTTAGCTTTTTCTACCTGTGGATTGATGCCCGCTTTAATTTCAGTTTTTTTCATTTTGATGTGCCTGAAATGCTTCACTTCTTCAATCTATATTTTCTCGTCTCTTGATTTTTTTGCCTACTTTTAGTCTAAAAGTTTCTCTCTTCCTTCGACTCCCCTGGCCCATCTAGATTAGTTCTGCTACCTGTGGTACCAAAATAATGTGTATAATTTCGATTTTTAATTCGACGAAGTCTTGTCTTCTCTTAATAATAATGCTTTCTTTTTTTCCCACGCGACAATAGGCCATTTTCGTATTCTCGGTATTGAACTGGATCTAGCATGAAGTGGAGGCTCTTGCGGGGGAATCTTTTCATATGTAAATGTATTCCCCCGCATGAGCCTCCACTTCATGCTAGATCCAGTTCAATACCGAGAATACGAATATGGCCTATTTGACACGTCCACGTTGCTAGTGCTATTTAGGTCTATTTATTAAAAAAAAAACAAAAAAAAACAATGATTGCAAGTAATGTAAACAACTCACGCTACATTCCTTTCAAGGTCGAATCTTATTTCTCCAAAGGGTGGTACAACACAGCAAATTTGAAGGGGATTGGAAGGAGTTGAAAACAGCATGTGAAGAGTCATCTTCATAGACCTTACAACATCAGAAACAAATTCCCACTTACAGTTACCATTTGGGGAATAGAAGTTTACTTAAATAAGCCAACTCAGTCCGCTTTAGTCCCTTCCATGTCATAGCCCTTATATTAATGAATGAATAAAATATTTATTGATAAATTAAACCAGACACTTGCAGACATACATGCGAGTTTACTATGCAGTAAACCACTAAAACAGTGCAAATTGCCAACATTTGGGAAATAGAAATTATTTAAACGCAAAACTGCCCTGCTTTACTCCTTTCCAGTTCCTTTTAAAGTTTAATCATCATTTTCCATTGGGGTAAGGGTAGCCTGTCAGAGTTTGCCAATCTTTCAAAAGGGAAACTTCCTGAGAAATGCCAGATCACCAATTCACACCACCAAATGCAAAAAAACAAACAACTCACACACAAAGTTCCCACTGCTTTATTGAGACCCCCAAAAGTGATATACTAGCACTGCAGAGTCAACATAACCTTACAAAATTTTTCTTCTTACTAATGCATATACAATGAAAAGGGCTATAAGGTTGGCTTATAGCTTGCAACAAGATGGATGACAAGATGAAGCTTGTCCACAGCACTTCTGGGATCTGTTTACACTCCTTCAGCTTTTGAGGGCTCATCAAAGTTTTCAACTAATTCTGCAAAACAGACAAAAAACAAAATGTGTCAATTATATGTTGATGAAGAATGCTGTATAGGTAAAGGCATGGCTCAACTATCTACGTTGGACAAAAAAATAATGGTACTGAGGGCCAGCTGTATTCACTTTTCACTAAATTGAGCTAATAATATTGATGTTATTGTTTAGTTGGAGCATCAGCTAGCACATTACTGTTAGATCATTTAATGAAGAAATCTGATGGCCAGAACCATACAGTTAAAGCCTTCCCCTCCCCACAACATGTCAATACTTTTTAGCTATACCTGGGACATCGTCATCATCAACATCATCACCAGAAGGACCAGTGGGCACATTAACAGCATCAGCTACAAACAAACAAATGTCAATATATGTTTTAAATTGCTTGCATGGTTTGACTGGCAATAGTACTCTTCCTATTTAAACAACACCACACATTCTATTGAGTGCTTACGTGTGATTCTCTCAGCCAAGCTTCTCAGACTTGACAAACTGTCACTTCCCTGATCAGGACAAGACAGAGCCAGTTAGTAAATTAATAATACACCTATAAACTACAACTTGTACACTGTACAAGTGTAGCTTGTACTGGAAAGTGAAATAAGGAACGGCAAAACGAACAAGCAGAAAAATGGTCACCAAACAAAATTAAGGTACATACCAGCTGATTCAAAATTCCAGGAAGCAATTCAGTGATAGCTTCAACACACAACAAAACAAATATAGAATGTTAACAAAACAAATAATTGTAACCAGCACACCTAAATTCATGAGCATACACAGTACAGGATTTGCATTCATTCTTAACCCAAGGAATCAAACAATGATTCATGTAACAAAGGGGTGTCCAAAAGAGGAAATGCCAGTGGACTGAGCAGCTTCCGGGAAAAAAAGATTACTGTTTACTATTGTATATTAATGTTTAAGTAATTTGAGTTCTTAAAAAAATGTTCTGGTGATTGTGTGTTAGTTGAAACATCAACATTTTGGGATTACTGCCTTATCTGATGTAAAAAAAAAAACAAACAAAAACCAACACATGAAATTGTTAATTTGTCATTACCCACAGTCCCATGTAAATAAAGTTACTTGCATGTGGTGAGAAAAACACTCATGTACATGTCACAGCTCTAGTTGTATGAAGTAAACAAAACACAGCGAAGTATATATAAGAGTAAAGAGAGTACTGTAGCATGAATCCAATATTGCCGTAAACCTCTTTACAGTAAACTGGAAACCTTCATTCCTGCCACAAGCATTTCTCCAAGTATTCATGTCTTTGGGAGCGTGAAGTGAAACATGCAATCCTTTCACGATAAACAAATAAGGGAACTGTTACTGCCAAGAGTCCTTACTCTTATTTTCTGCTTGTCCTACCACAGCAAAAGTGTTTGCTCCAAGGGAAGCTTGCACTAGTAAAAAAAAAATGCAGATCATAATCAAAACTTAACTCAACAGTAACTAAAGTATGAAATGTCTATAAAACTGGTCAGTGTTAGCCACAATGAAATAGGAGAGAACCAAGAACCTCCCCTTCAAAATGGATTTACGGATTGTGTGGTTTACAATATGGTGGCATTGCCTACCTTTTGGATTATTAAAATGAATAACCATGCCATCATCCTTGATCATGTTCACCTACAAAAAATTAATACAGTAATTTAAAAAGACATGTAAATTTGGACAGCCAGAAAATTGGGAAAACAAGAGAAGTAACACTAAAAGAAATCTTCCTAAATGCGTCTGTGTTTACGACAAGTTGCATGACTTGAAGAGCACTCAAGCTGATTTCTGCTGTGGTACAGTTGCCTTTAAGCAATCTGTCCCAATCTTCTACAGCTGTAGCATGGTTCATACAGGTGAAAAGAACTTTTATTCAAGGACTTTTCCAGGACTTTATCACAAAATTCAAGGAGTCCACCCGATCACAGCATCTGCATAAGGCCTTTTTCCTGTCACCTTTGAACGCAGTCACCCAACGTTTGTAGAGGGAATTACTTTCCCAGTCCCAATTAAATATATGCAGTTTCTTCTTTGACATTTTGAATTAATTTGATAATAAAATGAAGAACGCCAAAGTTGAATAAATTTCATGCTTCGAGCGACGCATCAAGCTATGTTTCCCTTGTGGTTTTGTTTGCTTGGAGGGGGGCTTCACAATGCCCTTGGGAAACCGTATTGCAAGGCGCGGTTACTTAGATCTTTTGAATAAGAAACAAAGTCCTGATATAAAAGCTTTGTCTTTTTTGAGACTTCAAAAGCGTTTCTTGGGTGATGTGATACAATCTTTTTTATCTTTTGATGTGAAAATGAACTTATTTTGCTTTAGTCTCAAGTATTCAAGGACTTCTTCATAACATTCAAGCACTGCACCTACAATTTCAAGGAGTTTTCAAGGACAAAATCATTTTCAAGGAGTTTTCAAGGACCAAGCGGTTTTTCAAGGAGTTTTCCAGGCCTGTGCGAACCATGTGTAGTTTAGCTGCAATTAAGGTGACTTAATATACATGTGTGCTGTTCCAAAACATGAAATAGCCCACAACTTTTAGAGAGGACATGCACTTACCACTAAAAAGTGAGTGGAAAATGGCCCACAATGGTTTCAGGGCAAATTATGCACATAAAAGCACAAAATTCTTTCCCAGTAATTTTCACCCTGGCCCTTAAGCAAACAAGCATCACCAACACTACAGTATAACCAGATGATGATGGTGATACAGTAGTCATGTCAACAGATAGTACAAGGAAAAATCAATGATAACCTCTTCAATCCCAGGGATATTGTTAACAGATAGCTTCTTGAGGACATTCTGCAGCTTCTTGTCATCTGATGTGGCTGTTCTGTGTACAACCTTCTTTTTTCTTCTGGGTGTACCCTAAAATATGGATGCTTCATTAATGATAAGGCCCAAAGGGCTCAAACTCAGGCTACATATGTTAAAAGGCAAACCAACACATTCTCTCTGAAACTTTCTCCAATGCCCTAGACATTGAAAATGTTCTGCTTTACACTTCCCGGAGTCTCTTTATTCCTGGAAAAATCTCCAGATTCCAGATTCCTTTTGTTTCTAGAGCCAGCACCCTCTCTACTTCACCAAAGAGCTACTATTAATTTTCACACTTGTAAGTCCTAAACTAAAACAGGGCACAGATTTTAACCTTACCTTTCCTCCTATTCTAACTTGGTTTTGTAGTTTAGATAACTTTTCTTGATTCATTCTGTTGGTCTGCAAGCAAATAAAACAAATCTTGTATCACATCTGAAACTTCTCAACTGGTGACACTAACTAAACAACTATCACACAAGATGTGAATATTGAGCCAAAATTGAAAATGAAGAAGCAAAAGGCTTTAAAAAGTCAAAAATTAATGCTTAAAAGGAGGCACATGTAGAATATGAGGCAATCTTATTTTAACACTATTACAGGTAAATTCTTGTTGTGGTTGATACATGTGACTCTTAACACTGATACCATAAATAAAAAATGCTCAAATTGTCTTTTGCCATCTTTTCCAACCACTTTGGCATTTTACATGCGCGGGCAGATTTGGCTGTTTTATGCCCAAGAATGAATTTCTCTAAAAAGGAAACTTGCTACTTTGCTTAATTCCCAGACTGTGGTCACTGTTCTTGAACACCATGTTATCTATAAATCAGCCAAGCAACTTGTAGCTGCCTAAGGCGACCTACAGGACAAGTACCCCTTCCAACAATATCATCATCATCATCATTATTATTATTAGTATTATTACTACTATTATTTGCATCTCTGCTTGTAATGTTATCTGTGGTGTGGTTAATTAATAATATAATAAAAAGAGTGAATATGCAGGATATGATTTCTGACAAGATAACATAATTATGTGAGGACACACTCTTGTTACGCGAGGTGAGCTGAGAACAAGGGGCAAAATACTCAAGGCCAAGAGCCTGCCACTGACTAAAAGTCCAAATAAAGTACATTTGAGACAAACCGCAAAACGCCTTTTCCCCCAGACAAATGCACAGAATCAAATGCTGTTTTGCAAAATTTCACAAACATCTATTTATTGGGTCATCATGTTACACAGCATCAACAATCATATTTGACACAAATAATAATTGTTTTTGGAAACACCCAGTATTTCTGGTGTTCCCAAAAGAATGATCTTGGATTTTAATTTGTCCTGACACTTTTAACTGCCTACTATTAAAATACACCCCACATACAAGGAGTAACAGTGAAATCTGAAATACTGATACATGAGAGATGCTTTCGAGCATGTAATTATAGATATAATTATATTCAATACTGTTTTAATAAAAGAGCTTCAACCAAGCTAAGACCATGTCAAAGATATTTAAGATCGTCTCTAACAACAAAAACTCCTGACGCTCTAAGATTTAACAACGAATCGAAGATGTAAAATGGGTGAGTCCAATAAAACCGTTTTGGCACGAAAAATGCCGAAATACAGGAACAAAATAATAAAATGGCATTTTGGTCGATTTTACCACAAGGTTCCTTGAGGAATCAGTCACTTCTGGCTATGGCCAGACATTTTCCCATAAGCTGTATTTCTTCGGTAAATAGAAACAACAGTGCTTGATTCTATACTCAACTATTTTACCGAATCCACAACAGCGTGCTCAAGGAATCTCTCGGTTCTTCGACGCTTTAGCAACATGTGAGGAGTACTATTTGTCCAAAGATAAAGTTTCGAGGACAATTTTATCGAAGCAACAAGCAAAATTTGGTCTAAACTTACCTCTATCTGGTATTTTTAACAAAAAAAGAAGTGAAACTCTTGCCAAAATGTCATCAAAAGGGATTTCCTTCGCCAAACACGAGGATGACTTGATTGGCACGATGGCGTAAGAGAGCCGAATCTAATTGCGCAGGCGTCGTATTTTTCTGAACCGAGCGAAAACGAGAAAGCTGGAACGAGAAAAATTTGTCCTAGTGTCCAGTTTCTGCGAAAACTGTCTGAAACGCGCGGACAAACATATGTAAATAAAATAATAATTAATTATACTTCAGTCGACTTCCTCTAACGGCCCCCTCTCTACAACACCTCTACATAACGGCCATTTATTGTTGTCCCGGCGAACGATCCATACATTCGCGTCCCAGATGCCCTCTCGACAACGGCTAGTTAATCAAAGATAGTGGATACAAAACCCCATTCCTTATTGTAAAAGGTCATGTTGACCGTTGAACGAAGTTAGAAATGAGCTCAGTACCACTACTTTGGATCATGAGTCTCCTAGCTTCACTGATATTTTACGAGTAACGGGGAAGAGAGCAGATGGCTAGCAAATATGACCCCATGAAGACTCCTGAGGGGGGCAATGCATATGTTCATTGCATTATCAATTATGCCTTTTTTCGACTATTGTTGTCCTGTATGGAGCTATATTGGTAAAGGACTATCACATAGGCTTCAGCGGCTTCACAACAGAACCGCTAGAATTATCACCTTTCCTGGCTATGAAATGCGATCTAGTGATTTCTTTTAAAATATATTGAACGAGTTTGGCTGGACAAGATTAGAACTAGAAGAATAAACCAACTAGCCACAATTATTCATAAACTTTATGATGATGATGACGATGACGATGATGATGATGATAATAATCGATGATGAGGGAATCAAAGCCATTTGATACGGAAAGCGCTCTGGGGAAGAGATTGGCGGGAATCTGGATTTTCAGAAAAATTGGTCTGCAGAAAAACAAAAAATATCTGTGCCAGTTCTCAATGAAAATAGTTAGCGACTAAGTACAGCTTATCGGGGTTTATTCATATTCAAATTGGCCGCCTTGCCCTATATACCGCAGACATCTCTTTAAATAACTCTTAATGGCTGTCTGAAAGCTGTGTTCAAAGGTGAAACAAGTGAATGTGCGATGTGGGCCTCACAGTTACGATCAACTTAAGCGCCCACTGAAAACAACCGAGGTCTGATCCTTACAAAGCAAGGTTTTAAGGGTTTTTCTTTAACTCCGTTAGTTGTTGAACTGCGACGCTCATATCCACAGTCGGTTTCTTATCTGCAGTTCAAATATATTCATCATGTATATTCATATTTCATGAAAGTTTAATCAGTAAGATTGATAACAAGAAATTGGTTCTCGAAGAGATGAAACTTAATCAGTCCTTCAAAACAAAATCTGGCTTTCAAAATATCGACAGGAGACGTACGAAAGAGTTTTCCACACATCCACTGATCGATCTGAGTGTTTTTCGGAGGTGGGAGTTTTCAAGACATTCGCACTAAGGGGTCTGCGATTTTCTGTGATCTGCCTTAGATAAACCAGGCAAAAATCTCTAACAAAAACCTACACTTCTCAGCCAAAAATACTTGATCAGATCACACTCGCCCCACTTTGATGTATTTGACGGCAGGTCATCAGTGACCGGTAACACCCATATCACTGGGCATGATAACTTGGGTAAGGGACCGAGGAGACCCAAGACTATGAATACTCATATCACTGTGACAACACATATTCCCAAGGGATTGTTATGGACTATGCATACATTAATACACAATTTTTAAAACTTTCCGCTGCAATGGCGTGCTTTGTGAAAGTAAGCGTGTTGGTGCTCTTCTTCGTCTGTTTTCCATGGACGATCTCTGCAACTTCTTGTTTCGATAGCAGTGACTGCTACGGATATAGGGATGTCTGTTGTTCCGACAATGTCTGCAGAGGAAAGTGCTTGTACTGCTCGACTGACTCTCAATGTGGAATTGGCGAGTGTTGTGATAACAATGGCGACTGCAAGACAAGCTGTGCTAGTGACTTGGGAGGAGTTATCGCAGGGGTTATTTCAAGCATTGTGTTTTTGGTGATCATTGGTTCGATCGTGGCTTGCTGTTGTTGCGCCTGTTGCCCGTATTACCGGTACCGACATCCCGGAACAGTTGTCGTCACCGCGCCTGCAAATCAAGCAGCCATTGTTTCGACCACTACAACTCAATCAACGATGCAGCACCCGGCACCGGTTCCATACCACCCGCCACCCGCGGGATATAACCAACCACCACCTTACTATCCACAGCCTCAAGCTGGCCAGCCTGCCTACTACCCTCCTCAGGTTCAAGGACAAGCACCGTATCTTCCCCCACAGCAGGCACAAGGGCCATACCCGACATATCCACCAAGTGCTGGGTACCCAGTCAAGCAATAACTTGTGTGTGTTGGACATTCCCACCAAGCTGAACAATCGCACAAATGACTTGGGTATATTTTGTAGCATTTTCATGAGGTACCTCTCTTACCATTTTTGACATTCAGTCTTAGTTTGTGATTGTAGTATAAACAGGTATAGCTATATATGTGGTCATGTACTCTTGTAATCTTGTACATGCATACAAGTGTGACTAGAAGTCAGTTGATCACTGACGATGCTAAATCCCTTTTTGTTAAATCTCAAACCTTTTTCTGGCTTTCATGTAAAGTGGAGGTTTGGTTGGAGGCCAGTTTACCAAGGAAAGCGTTAGCTAGGATCTACTTACCAGGTTGTTGTAATTAAAACTATGTCAGATCAATGACAATCAGTGCTTTGGTCAGTAATTTCGATAGTCAATTTACTCTTTTATAATTTCATTTTCTTCATTGTAATTTGTTCTGTTAGGAAAAGGGTAATAAAGTTGTTGTTGTTGCAAGCTTTTGGAACCTTATAGTGTTTAGTTTATTGCCTATGTTCAACACTAAATGGAGAAGTGTTACTACTGAGTTTATGACACAAACTTGATTGAACCATGTATTGATACAAAGACGGGCACGGGTTCATTACATTGGTCACAGGCTGTGACCAATGTAATGAACCCGTGCTCGTCACAGCTTTATATTAACATCCAACTGACATTTGACTAATTGTTTAAGTATAAACCTTCGATTCAAGATGGAGAGAAAGTGATTAAAGATACTCTAAGAAAAACTGCTAGATGTAAATAACAACAAGCAAAGCTTAAAAAAATATACTTATCCCCTCTTTAGCTTTCTTTCGGTCGTTTTCATTTTGCCTCTGTTTTTCGTGTAGTGTAATTGGTACTTGGAGAGGCACTATGTTTCTTTTGTTTGTTTTTTGGAGCAACGAATTTGGTAAACAGCTGTTTAGACTTGAGACAAAACGCTTGCAGAGCATGCAACCCCGGCCATCCCCATCCCCCGTACGCATAGGAAACGTTCATATAGCTGATATCCCCAGAGTTCTTTCCCTTTTTTGGAGAGAGCGCCGTAAGGAACAAATGCATGGTCACAAGAACGTTCAATCCGGTATTCACACTTTCATAATTTAAATTTTGAGGTTTGTGATCACCACCGGAGCGTGACTTTTCTTGGAGTTAACATATCCCCTCTAGAATATCAAGCTTTAAGAAAGCTCTGTCAAAAAATATCAGGTTGCCAAGGGCCTTACATATATTACTCTTGAATGCAGAGGGGCTTTCGGAAAAGGGCATTGGGAGATCAACCGCTAGCCGTATAATTATTAGGACTACGTCATGGTTTGGTAGGCTTCAGTGCTAAGCACGCCAACGAAACCTAACTTCAGCAAGCTAGAAAGATGGCGAAGACTCTGATAGTGTTTTTTATTTTCGTCTGCTTTGATGGCGTTTGTAAAGAAACCTATAGTTGTCGGTATAACTGGCAATGCAGCAATAGTCAATGTTGCAACGATCGTCGCCTTTGCACTGACTGCATCCGTTACACCAGCCCTGCGGCTTATATTGCTTTTACTGCCTTCGGCTGTCTTGTGATCATGGGAATCATTGTTTCTACGTGCTCTTGTTGTGCTTGTTGTCGTTGGTACCGTTACCAACATCATGGGAGAATGGACGCCGCAACTTGGAAGTCTTCTCAGTCTGTTCAACAACCGAGACTGAAAACCCCAGGAACAATTGCGGGCGGTTACATGACCATGATGCATCATTAATCTTGACAAGGTTGAGGAACGACAAATTATTAAGTGAATAGAGAGAGCGACGCTCACTGTTGCCTTTGGGATACGAAAATACTGGTTGGTTGTGCATTCTGGTCGAATTTTTTTGCAGCACTGTATACTGCTTAATAGGTGCATGTGATTTGTTAAACGCATGTATTTTTATTTCTTACCATTTTGTAAATTTTCGGGTTTTATAAATAGTTTAATGTTTAATATTATTTAAGATAAACGCTGGGCTTCTAAGGTTAGACATCTGGGCCCGGTTGTTCAAACGCCGATTAACCTAATCCAGGCTTAGCGTAAACTTTGGTTGCAGTTTTTAACTTCAGTTTTGGATGAAAGTCGTTTCCGCTGCTTTTGTTTTTCAGGATTGCCTTCCCCTAATCTAAAATGTTGCAGAATACCAGAATTGAACAACGTTTGGGGACAGAGAAATAACCTCCTTGATTAACTTTTAATCTTGGATTAGCGTTCATCGGCTTTCGAACAATCGGGCCCTGGAGGTTTGCGCTTTTTTCGTCATTATATATTACATTTTCCGCTGCGTAGTGATCATTATCGAAAGCGCTACATTTCTTGTCCATGTAGGAATGTCGGAGCGCAGTTGAGTGCTCTCATCCATGTAATGCGAAAGTCGTATGCACAGTCCTATCGGTGCAGTGCAGACGTTTGCTGTACTTAAGTAGACCCTTGTCAAGGAGGTGCAAAACATGAAAAACATTTTTATCAATCAGCTGAATAAGACCCCTTGGCACAAAGTTGAATCTTTCGATGCCCTAACTTCCAATAGCTTAACCTGGGTGGGAGTCTGAAGCATTAGATTAAGCGATTACTATGCTCCTTTTAGACATATGCGCGTGAGACAGTCATATGTAACGTGGCTCTCCGATATATGAAGAGGGATAGTGATTATCACAAAAACGTCATTAAATACGATCGGCGCGTACTACCGTAACAAATTAGACTGAACCCAAAATTTATACATCTTTCATGAAAATAGAATTTTCGGGCTGACTAGACGAATATTGGTTTAAAGTAGATAAACATAGAATAAGTATAATAATATACTTTGCGAATTCCCCTCAGAAACTACAAAAAAAGTGATTAAAATAAAAAGGAACGATCTCTGCACCGTAAATTAAGAGTACAAGGCGGTGGTTTTGAAAGTATCCACTCCAACCATAATAGTTTCCCTGTGAAAACAAAGCGTGCACCAATCCTGAGGGCGACCTAATACTTAACCAGCTTTCCGTTGCGACAACTATCTGAATCTTCCCGTTCAATTTAATTTATATCTTTCGGAAAATACAGAATTTCATAATTCTATGTCAGCTAAAAACGAGCTTATTTTTAAGCGTTAAATATCAGTCATTTTTTTTCTTTTTCGCTGATAACTTTAGAGCAAAGTTGGCAGTTGATGTTAGCTTGGTAACAATATTAATTGTGATCGTTGAGCCCAGGCCTTGGTTAAAGTATTCAGTTCGCTTAACTTTTACATACTAGACAGCTTTATTTTACTTTTTTATTTATTTTTTGTTTCCTGAGGTTAGCTTAGATTGGATGCTTTGTTTTCCTTCACTGTTTTTTTACGTCAAGAGCTTCAGTCAGTGGTCAACTCACAGAGGAATTTCCGATAAAGCTCTCCACAAAGAACAGCAAAGTAATTATATTATATTATATTTTCAGTTGTCTTTTATATTAAAAGTAACAAGGAAAGCTCGTTCAATAGAAATCGTCCCATAGGATGCAGTTACATTGCCCTTAGACTGAATGCCCAGAGCCTTAGGAACTGGTGGCGAGAAGCGGTGCATCATCTAGAAGACATTTTTGAGGTCCAACTGAACAAACAAGCAAAAAATGAAATATGGTTTGAAGCGCTCAAGCGAAAGCGCGAAAGTCCGCTGACGGGGAAATGGGACGTAAGGGGACATTAGACGCAGTTCATGTCATTGGCGGTAGGTTCTGTTTTCGGTCCTGGCGCGCGTTTCTCCGAATACGTCTGCTCCAAAAACTATTTCAGTTACGAGCTTTAAGTTGATTACCATAAATCTCTTTCAAATATTTTAAAAATATATATTTAATAGTATTTTAAGAAAACAGGCTATAAAATCGAAAAATACATTGGGCTAGTTTTCCCAAAAAACCTAGTTCTAGTACTTGTCCAGCCCGAAAGTTTTAAGAAACGCAAGCCTGGATATTAGAGTAAAACCTCTAACAGAGGAATGAAAAGAATTACTATGGGATGCAATCAGTTTCTAACCGCGTTCTTATCCTTATAATGGTGACGAACAGATTTGCGACCAGTGTGGCGTTACACGATTCTGTGCCCTATATAATAAATAAAAATAAAATAATAACAATAACTTCAATAACCAATAACTTTTGAGAAAAACAGTTCTAAGGTGAAAACTAAGCTCATTACAACTTCTGTACCAAGAATCTGTCTAACTGGATACGCCAACAGCAGAGTATTTTATTAGAACACGATCTTCAGCAGCAAAGGGCTTTTCTGTCCTTTCGAGACATAAACTTTAATATATCCACTGATACAACTCCTGATGTTACAGGCTGAACCGAGTCACTCGCACTGTAGAACGGTCTTTTGTTCAGTGCACAGCTTTCCTTTGTCTCAAAAGTACATCGTAGACCATGTACCAAAACAAAAGAACTTCTACATTCAGGGTATATGTGACCAGTTTCTCTGGCTCCATGTGTTAAGAACAAAAGATCTAATTTATTAGTAATCAAGACTCTTGCAAAAACGTTTCTAAAAGCTGTTATGACGTCAGGGAAATTTGCTCCTATTTGGTCAGGGGAAATCACCAGATTAAACATTTATTAGGGAAGAAAATGATGAGCTGGCCCGTTTACCGGAAAAAGGACAGGTTGACGCTTGATTTGTTTCGAATTCTAAATTAAAATATCTAACTTATTACATATTCTTTTAGAGAATTCCGAACCACTGAAAGTGTTTTGCAGGTGTCAAACAGGGACATCGCAGGGCGTGGCAGAGGGAGGGGCGGGGAAAGGGGTGCGTTAGCCC
The DNA here is from genome assembly GCA_948470475.1 of Galaxea fascicularis. NCBI lineage: Eukaryota > Metazoa > Cnidaria > Anthozoa > Scleractinia > Euphylliidae > Galaxea > Galaxea fascicularis. Next base: position 2,141,454 of record OX419347.1, read on the forward strand.
CTTACCCTCACTGTTTAGGTAATTAAAAATTGTTTCCTTTTTCGCTTTTATTTTCTTTTATTTATTTAACCATTTCTATCATTTCCAGGAGTAGTTTGTCCCAGTGATACTACGGAGTCGTTTGGCTTTAACAATAATATATTTCTTTCGAGAAAGCAACATTTTGGGTTTACCTTGTGAATTTCTTGTTCACATATTTATATTGATACCTGCTGTTAGACAAATCTGAACACCAGACTGTAGCACAGTCACTTTACTGTTCAGAGGATGAGAGTATTACATACATTTCTGGCCTTTTTCGAAGACTCTAGTTTCGAAATTTCCCGGGGAGGCCAGTCCCCGGGCCTTTCATCGTACTCATTCACGCTCAATCTTACGTTTCTCTTTAGCTCCTCCACTCCAAACTGAACCACTTCGCAGTCCCATAAAATACCACAATTGAAGATGTTTACTTTCAACTTCAAAAAAGAATAAAAGCCAAGGTAGACCACAAGATAAACAACTGATAAAATACTCCTGACTTACGTTCTTCCTTAAATGAGCAAAGTAAGTGTTGAAAAGTACCTTGATTCGACTTTACTGGAGTAATAGATAGAAATGCCCAAATGTGTCGTTCAAAATTGCAAAGGAAATTTGCGGATAAATACGTGTAACTAATAATTGATTGACACAACAATTGGTTATAAAAATCATTGCAATTTTTTGTATCTTTTATTTCAGTTTAGGGTCAAGTCTGTATAACTTTTATTCTCGTTCAGCTCGAGTCGTTCCACAGAACCTATATGGTAAACTTAAGCGGTGTTTGTGGCAATCGAAATAAGTCTTTGACACTGCATGGCATCTCATTGACAAGTATTAAAGATTAAATGACCGGCGTTGTTTAAAGATTCATTAACAACCAAATCCTGCTGAATCCAATGACATAAGTAAGAACGCTTCGTTGAGTCAAGAATAATAGAACCGGCAAGTAACATACCACGAACATGACTTAATAAGATATAAATTGCGCGAACAAGCGCAAAGAGTAACCAGACTCTTGCAAGCCTTCCTTGAATCTACAGCAGAACCGTGCAGTTGACCTCAAAATGAAGAAGACCGTGGCAGCCGTTATTGTTTGCCTTCTCATTGGAATTGTGTACACAGCTACTGGCAAGAAGGATCGAAGTAAGTTCCGATCATTTTAGTTACAGGAAAGGGAGTATCTTAAGTCTGCTCCTGTACCTTACGCAATTTTCAATAGGTTCATGAATGGTGGACTTTTAGTCCGTTCGTTGGTTTGTGATTGGCTGATTAAACAGTCATGATAGAGGCAATACTTATCAAAAGTTTTAAATTATTCTGTGTCCCTTATATTAAATTCACGTCAAATGTATCCAAACTTCTGGGACGTCAGCCCAGTAGGATTTTACAATTCGATAAGTTAAATGATCTCGGAGAAAGAAAGTAAGTGCTTCCAAAGGCAACTCTTTTGACTATAAAAGTACTTCTTTCTAACGGGCCCACTCAACTATGCTTTTGTCTGAAATTAGCTGTGGCTATCCCAGTTATTTATTACTATGATTCGAGTTAAAAATGCTAAACGTTGGAATAAATTGGTCGATTTATTTACGCGATCTTTTTAATTTTGAATCAGTGAACTCCGATGAACAACCGCCAGTTGGAGGTAACGCTACGGTGGGAGGTAAGTGACTTGACTGCTTATAGTTAGATCAACGATAAGACAGGTAATTAGTACAATAAAGCTATAGTATTACTTGAGGATTTATACCTTTGTTTTAATTTCTTTTTGAAGTAAAAAAGAAATCACGAGAAAACGAACACTTACCACCACAGATCAAGCTCAATATTCCGTAAATATTCTTTGGAGAAGGGCCATCCTTTTGACCTTCTCTTAAAACCCCTTAAAAAAGAGCCGACCTTGATTTCGTTTACCAAATAATCGCAGTTTTTAAATCAAACCACTATGACATATCTCACTGCAGGTACGATAAGTCCATAAACTTTCAAAACCTGACACATATGTATGGGTTATTGACCAAGCGAGAGGTCAAGATGGCTGGATATTGGCCAAGTTCTTTTTTTGCGTGTTTATGGACCGAGACGAAGTCGAGGTCCATAAACTCGCAAAAAAAGAACGAGGCCAATATCCAGCCATCTTGACCGAACAAGCTTGGTCAATAAAGGATTTATTATATGGGATAAGCCGACTTCAGAGAAATTTTTCTTGCGGGACAAAGCGCGTAATCCCGAGCGGGCAAGATCGCTCCATCTTGCCCGCTCGGGTAGCCAATCACAGCACGGGATTTGGTTCATCTTGCCCGCTCACGGAGCTACCCATATAATAAATACATATATCGTCATACCATAATATTGCCACCAACATTATCTAGTTAACTCCTACTAAAGTAATCCAAAACCAACGGAAAAGGGAGAAAACCGGGACTGTCAAAAATGGAACCTTTGTTGCAAGATTATACCAAAACCCTAAGGATTAACTTCGGGTTCGTCATATGGTCAATGTGTTGAAAAGCTGGTATATCTTATAATCTTTTGATCGCTAGTTATGTCTTCTATTATAGTTACTTTCGATATGGTATTGTCTACAACGTAAGGCGTAAACCTCGATTGCTCTAAGAGAGTTTGCGATTAAAGTGGAGACGCACGAATGACTTCAAAGAAAGTGAAAAAATGAACAATGTAAAAAAAAAGATAACATTTGCAGTGTGTGTGTACTCTGATAATAATAATAATAATAATAATAATAATAATAATAATGTGTACTCTGATATCGCTCGTTGGACATAATACTTTTGTTCATACCATGTTTACGTCATCCCGCGCACACACGCCTTGCAAAGTGGGATTTATAACTTAAATAATTTTATTATTTTGCTTTGTCTTGTTTTCCAGAATGCAACCAACCGGGGGATGAGGGTTATTGTATCCATGGTACCTGTCGTCGTTTGACTCCTGAAGAAAGTTCCGATGATATGCGGTACTGTGTGTGTTACAAGCATTACGGGGGTGACCGATGTCAATGGTACATGCTTCCATAATCTGGTGACCAAACTGTGGAAAGAAATAGTACACAATAAAAGTGGCCACTTAACTTGACTGCCTTTTCGTGCTTTCTGATTGCACCCAGTGGGTACGCCGTATTCAGCTTTCCCTTGTTAAAACGAAGGACAGGTCATTCTCGTCCAGCATTTAGATATTGCATACTTTACCTCTCCGTTTCCCCACCCCGACCACGGTTGGAAAAGTTGGCTCCACCGTTAAGGAACCCTGAGTGGATTGACCAGAGATGTTCATTGTTTTTATTGGCCTCCATGTTGTGACGGCCAGCTGTGACACCAAAATAGAGCTCCTTGTTTGGCGCAATACAAAAACTTGAATATTTTCAGTTTGGAATAAGAGATCTAGGGTCTGATTTGTTTTCGCGGTATATCGTAATTAAAGAACTCCTCGGTAAGAAAAAATTCGCTTAAATCATAAGCAAAACGGGAACTAGTAACAAGAAAAGATAGAGGGATTTTGTTTTGACCTTGAAACCATGAAGAGTTAGCTTCTTGTTCGATCCGCCACTTTGGTAAAAAAAAAAAAAACCAACAAACAAAAGCAAACGACCTTGTTTCAGGTTGCTCAGTCCTAATAAAAGAAACCCGACCATGGAACTGATTGCTTGAACAGCCAGTCACCTCATTGGGAAGGTACTAAAAAGTTGTATAAAAATCCAGGTGCTATTTGACGGTTTCTTTGCTTTTTCCGTCTGCCATCCGTGATCATATCACGGTTAAATAAAAATTGCTCTTGCTCACATACGTCAAACCATTACCACTGCTTTTCATTTTAAAACTAAGTGATGATTATTCTGGAACACCAACGCCGAACGTGTATTTATTTGCTACTACATTGGCACCTACAAAATGACTCATTGAGGCCTGATGGGCTTCTGGAAGCGTTTTACATGACGCCTGGCTATCACCCTGACTACAGTTCAACTTCCGTTACGTGGCAGCCCTCGAGGAAATGCCGGGATAATGACCCGCTTAAAGTGGACCGCACCAGTTTCCAGCACTTTTGACAATTAAATATTACGCGAGACTTACCTGTAAGTTGAAGTTTGATTGGAATTCTATCGAGTCATCAAACTGCACCGATGGATCACATGAGATAGCTAGGCGCATGCGCATAATCAGTATTCACAGCCGAATGTGAGAAAAGAGGTATGCCTTTTGTTTCTAGAGTAAACACCCTCTCTACTTCACCAAACAGCTACTATTACTTTTCACACTTGTAAGTCTTAAACTAAAACAGGGCACAAATTTTAACCTCACCTTTCCTCCTATTCTAACTTGGTTTTGTAGTTTAGATAACTTTTCTTGATTCATTCTGTTGGTCTGCAAGCAAATAAAACAAATCTTGTATCACATCCGAAACTTCTCTGAAACTGGTGACACTAACTAAACAACTATTACACAAGATGTGAATATTGAGTCAAAATTGAAAATGAAGAAGTGAAAGGTAAAATTTTGAAAATCAAGGGAAATGGAGGGGTGTTTTTTTAATACAGTAGAATTGAGGGGTTAAAATTTTAGAATCTGTCGTTTCAACCCTTTTGTTGCCGTTTAGCCGATATATTAAAGAATCGAGCTCTGTTTAGAGAACACTATTCCTTAAAAGTACCGATAAACCAGGTCTCAGTTTGGAAGGCAAGAAAGCGTTACTTAATGTCGCGTTACTTAAAGGTCACAATATGTGACTTATTAAATCTCTATGAGCATGCAATTTGATACTACCAAATAGGAGAACTTAATACGCACGTCACTTGCTCAAGGTCAGTTGTACGTTATTACGTATTTTAAAATTTATTTAGCTCTAGAAGTAAATTTATTACACAAATTACAAAAAACAACCAAGAACATGTGAACGTCTCTCGATCATGTTACGCGCGCGTGATTGAAGTGATTGAAATGCTCTTAAGCGCGCACAAAAACGTATTACATGCTCTCATAGCGACCACTTCTCGTATGGCGACCACCTCCCGTAAGCAAGCACTTTGTAAATAACCGTTTTGTTTCTCAGTCAAACATTGTTTCAAAAGCTCTCTCGTATTTGTGTCCACTACTCAAATTTCCTTAGCGACCGCGAGAAATTTGATATATTCTTTTGTTTTCTGTTTCCAAGAAGCGACCACCCAACATGATCCCGTATTTTCGTTAGAACGTCATTACTCAAATGTCATAAAAGTTCAGTTTTAATAGCGCTGACCCGGAGTGCCGACAGATAATAACTGTTTACATGCAAAAAAAATTGACTTGGTACAGTGATCTGATACCAAAATAATCAATGTTATACAAAAAGGTTCAACAGTATCCAGGCGTTATTTGATGTGAAATACGGCATTGCTTTCAATCTTTTCCCTATTAGCCTAATGTTAGATGAAAAGGTATTATCTCTATATAATAATTAGTTAATCAATTCAGGTTTGCGTTCATTTTGTTGATTTTAATCATAGTTGACCAAGTCCTGTAAGCGATCACTTTGTCGTGCAGCAACGAGAGAATTGACTGTATACGCTGTTTTACAATCAGAGCTCGACATTCGCTGGAGTGGGGGGTGTTAATTTTTTGCCAGTGGCATAAACTGGGGGGGGGGGGAGATTAATTTTTGGATGCACCCACTTTCGGCATTCTGGAAGGTCATGGGTTCGACTCCTGTTGGGGGCTCGGAAAATTCTTTTTCCGAGTATTTCGACTTGAGAACGCTTCTCCGTTATTTCACTTTATCCAAGTCACCAATCCATTTATCATCTACTTAAGTTGGTTAAAAAATGACCTACGCCCCCTCCCCGGCCATAAATAACGAACAGTCCCTAACGGCCACCACTTTGGAACATTAACACCTCTGTATAACAGCCATTTATTTTTGTCCCGACGGACGGTCCATACATTGACTCACATGTAAACCTATTTGCAACGGCCACCTTTCCACAACGGCAACGGCCACTAAAGCGCGTCCCAGATGCCAAAGTAGCCCTTGACAACAGCTAGTTAATTAACGACAGTGGATACAAAACCCCCACTTTTTATTGTAGAAGGTCATGTTGACTGGAGTAACGAAGTTTAGAAACGAGCTCAGTACTCGAGCTACGTGATATAAACGGCAAACAGGAGATGTCACTGTTGCGGAAGACGAAGCTGATGGCGGTGAAACTAATGTACTTACTTTTATCTCGTTTTGTTTTGTTAACATTTTTCTCCAGAACATTAATTTTTCCTTTCTGTTTTATTGACAGTACTATGTATTTTGATCGTGTTACGTATTTATATGCTACAACTAGCATCATTTTAAAATGTCTTCCCGCCAAAAAAACAGGTGCCATATTACACTCTTGCCTCTCCTTAACGGCCACTTCTCTACAACGGTCACATTCTTCTGTCCAGCCCCAAGTGGCCGTTATGGAGAGATTCAAGTGAATTATCTTTTTAAAAAACGATATGTGGAGCTAACCTAGACCTTGCACTACCCCAACCAACAAGACTGTGTAAGGAACTTCCCAAAAGTCGTTTTAGAACAAATATGTGGAGACTGGTTGTTGCTGTGTCTTTGTTTTCTTTTTGAATACATGACTTCCGCAAACCAATTCACATTACAGGTTGTTGCTTGAGCTTTTTTTGTATAGCCATGGTATGGGTGTAGCCATGTAAGTTCGTGTATTAAAATCCCACTCCTCAGGTTCATAAGTCCGCTAGCTTCACTGATATGGAGTAACGGGGAAGAAAGCAGAGGACTAGCAGATATGACTCCATCAAGTACCGGTTCCATCAGTGGAATTCCTGAGGGGGCAGCACATGTGTTGAATGCACTATTAATTATGCCTTTTTTCGACTGTTGTAGTCCTGTAGGGAGCTATATTGGTAAAGGACTATCAGGTAGGCCTCAGCGGTTCCACAACAGGACCGCTACAATAGGCCATTTCCGAGTTCATGTCTGCCTCCTCTTCAAAGCGAGTCTAAGTGCGAAGTTTTTGTGATGGTAATTAGTTCTACTTTACATATGAATGAAAACTAATTTTCATAACAAAAACTTCGCACTTAGACTCGCTTTGAAGAGGAGGCAGACATGAACTCGGAAATGGCCTATTATCACCTTTCCTGGCTATGAAATGCGATCCAGTGATTTATTAAGATATTGAACGAGTTTAGCTGGACAAGATTAGAACTAGAAGAATAAACCAACAAGCCACAATTATGTATACCATTTATGATGACGACGACGATGATGATGATGCTCGCTGATGAGGGAATCAAACCCATTTGAATCGAAAAGCGCTCTGCATGGGGACGAGGTTGGAGGGAATCTGAATGTGAAAGTAAGCGTGTTGGTGCTCTTCTTCGTCTGTTTTCCATGGACGATCTCTGCAACTTCTTGTTTCGATAGCAGTGACTGCTACGGATATAGGGATGTCTGTTGTAGCGCCGACAATGTCTGCAGAAAAACCTGCTCATACTGCTCGACTGACTCTCAATGTGGAATTGGCGAGTGTTGTGATAACAATGGCGACTGCAAGAGAAGCTGTTCTAGTAACTCGGGAGGAGTTATCCCAGGGGTTATTTCAACCATAGTGTTTTTGGTGATCATTGGTTCGATCGTGGCTTGCTGTCGCTGCGCCTGTTGCCCGTATTACCGGTACCGACATCCCGGAACAGTTGTCGTCACCGCGCCTGCAAATCAAACAGCCATTGTTTCGACCACTACAACTCAATCAACGATTCAGCACCCGGCACCGGTTCCATACCACCCGCCACCCGCGGGATACAACCCACCGCCACCTTACTATCCACAGCCTCAAGCTGGCCAGCCTGCCTACCCTCCTCCTCAGGTTCAAGGACAAGCACCGTATCTTCCCCCACAGCAGGCACAAGGGCCATACCCGACATACCCACCAAGTGCTGGGTACCCAGTCAAGCAATAACTTGTGTGTGTTGGACATTCCCACCAAGCTGAACAATCGCACAAATGACTTGGGTACATTTTGTAGCATTTTGATGAGGTACCTCTCTTACCATTTTTGACATTCAGTCTTAGTTTGTGATTGTAGTATAAACAGACATAGCGATACATGTAGTCATATACTCCTGTAATCTTGTACATGCATACAAGTGTGACTAGAAGTCAGTTGATCAGTGACGATGCTAAATCCCTTTTTGTTAAATATCAAACCTTTTTCTGGCTTTCATGTAAAGTGGAGGTTTTTGTTGGAGGCCAGTTTACCAAAGAAAGCGTTAGCTAGGATCTACTTACCGGGTTATTGTAGTTAAAACTATGTCAGATCAATGACAATCAGTGCTTTGGTCAGTAATTTCGATAGTCAATTTACTCTTTTATAATTTCATTTTCTTTATTGTAATTTGTTCTGTTAGGAAAAGGGTAATAAAGTTGTTGTTGTTGTTGTTGCGAACTTTAGAAACCTTGTAGTGTTTAATTAGGATACTGGGATTCGAATTTATGATACAAACTTGATTGAACCATGTATGTCATGTATTGATAGAAAGAAAACTGTGACCAATGTAATGTAACCCAACATCCAAACACTTTATTCCTTAGCTTTCTTTCGGTCGTTTTCATTTTGCCTCTGTTTTTCGTGTAGTGTAATTGGTACTTGGAGAGGCACTATGTTTCTTTTGTTTGTTTTTTGGAGCAACGAATTTGGTAAACCGCTGTTTAGACTTGAGACAAAACGCATGCAGAGCATGCAACCCCGGCCATCCCCATCCCCCGTAAGCATAGGAAACGTTTATATAGCTGATACCCCCAGAGTTCTTTCCCTTTTTTGGAGAGAGCGCCCTAAGGAACAAATGCATTGTATGTTTCATTATTTAAAAAAGTGCTGACACAAGAACGTTCAATCCGGTATTCACACTTTCATAATTTAAATTTTGAGGTTTGTGTTCACCATCAGAGCGTGACTTTTCTTGGAGTTGACATAACCCCTCTAGAATATAAAGCTTTAAGAAAGCTTTGTCAAAAAATATCAGGCTGCCAAGGGCCTTACATATATTACTCTTGAATGCAGAGGGGCGTTCGGAAAAGGGCATTGGGAGATCAACCGCTAGCAGTATAATTATTAGGACTACGTCATGGTTTGGTAGGCTTCAGTGCTAAGCACGCCAACGAAACCTAACTTCCGCAAGCTAGAAAGATGGCGAAGACCCTGATAGTTTTTTTTATTTTCGTCTGCTTTGGTGGCGTTTGTAAAGAAACCTATAGTTGTCGGTATAACTGGCAATGCAGCAATAGTCAATGTTGCAACGATCGTCGCCTTTGCAATGACTGCATCCGTTACACCAGCCCTGCGGTTTATATTGCTTTTACTGCCTTCGGCTGTCTTGTGATCATGGGCATCATTGTTTCTACGTGCTCCTGTTGTGCTTGTTGTCGATGGTACCGTTACCAACATCATGGGAGAATGGACGCCGCAACTGGGCAGTCTTCTCAGTCTGTTCAACAACCGAGACTGAAAACCCCAGGAACAATTGCGAGCGGTTATATGACCATGATGCATCATTAATCTTGACAAGGCTGAGGAACGACAAATTATTAAGTGAATAGAGAGGGAGACGCTCACTGATGCCTTTGGGATACGAAAATACTGGTTGTTGTGCATTCTGGTCGAATTTTTTTGCAGCACAGTATACTGCTTAATTAATAGCTGCATGTCATTTGTTAAACGCATGTATTTTTAATATTTCTTACCATCATTTTGTAAATTTTCCGTTTTATAAATAGTTTAATATTATTTAAGATAAACGTTGGGCTTCATAAAGTATGACTCTAAGGTTGGACATCTGGAGTTTTGCGCTTATTCCGTCATTATATATTACATTTTCCGCTGGGAAGTGATCATTATCGAAAGCGCTGAGGTTAGCTTAGATTGGATGCTTTGTTTTCCTTCACTGTTTTTTTACGTCAAGAGCTTCAGTCAGTGGTCAACTCACAGAGGAATTTCCGATAAAGCTCTCCACAAAGGTCAGCAAAGTAATTTTATTATATTATATTTTCAGTTACCTTTTATATTAAGGGAAACAATGAAAGCTCGTTCAATACAAATCGTCCCATAGGATGCAGTTACATTGCCCTTAGACTGAATGCCCAGAGCAATAGGAACTGGTGGCGAGAAGCGGTGCATCAACTAGAAGACATTTTTGAGATCCAACTGAACAAACAAACAAAAAATGAAATATGGCTTGAAGCGCTCAAGCGAAAGCGCGAAAGTCCGCGGACAGGGAAATGGGACGTAAGGGGACATTAGACACAGATCATGTCATCGGCGGTAGGTTCTGTTTTCCGTCCTGGCGCGCGTTTCTTAAAATTCCGTAAACGTCTGCTCCAAAAACTATTTCAGTTACGAGCTTGAAGTTGATTACCATAAATCTCTTTCAAATATTTTAAAAATATATATTGAATAGTATTTTAAGAAAACAGGCTATGAAATCGAGAAATACATTGGGCTAGTTTTTCCAAACACCTAGTTCTAGTACTTCTCCAGCCCGAAAGTTTTAAGAAACGCAAGCCGGCTGGATATTAGAGTAAAGCCTCTAACAGAGGGGTGAAAAGAATTACTACGGGATGCGATCAGTTTCTGACCGCGTTCTTATCCTTATAATGGTGACGAACAGATTTGCGACCAGTGTGGCGTTACACGATTCTGTGCCCTATATAATAACTAAAAATAAAATAAAAGTAATAACTTCAATAACCAATAACTTTTGAGAAAAACAGTTCTAAGGTGAAAACTAAGCTCATTACAACTTCTGTACCAAGAATCTGTCTAACTGGATCCGCCAACAGCAGAGTATTTTATTAGAACTCGATCTTTGGCAGCAAAAGGCTATTCTGTCCTCTCGAGACATAAACTTTAATATATCCACTGATACAACTCCTGATGTTACAGGCTGAACCGAGTCACTCGCACTGTAGAACGGTCTTTTGTTCAGTGTACAGCTTTCCTTTGTCTCAAAAGTACATCGTAGACCATGTACCAAAACAAAACATCTACTTCTACATTCAGGGTATATGTGACCAGTTTCTCTGGCTCCATGTGTTAAGAACAAAAGACTACTTTGTTAGCAATCAAGACTCTTGCAAAAAAAACTTTTCTAAAAGCCATTATGACGTCAGGGAAATTTGCTCCTATTGGGTCAGGGGAAAACACCAGATTAATTAAAAATGTATTGGGGGAGAAAATAATGAGTTGGCCCGTTTACCGGAAAAAGGACAGGTTGACGCTTGATTTGTTTCGAATTCTAAATTAAAATAGCTAACTTATTACATATTCTGTTAGAGAATTCCGAGCTACTGAAAGTGTTTTGCAGGTGTCAAAACTAAATGATCAATCAGGGACATCGCAGGGCGTGGCAGAGGGAGGGGCGCGGAAGGGGGTGGGTTAGCCCCTTACCCTCACTGTTTAGGTAATTAAAAATTGCTTCCTTTTTTGCGTTTAGTTTTTTATTATTTTAGTTAACCATTTTTATCATTTCCAGGGATACTACAGTGTCGTTTGGCTTTAACAAAAATAATATATTTCTTTCGAGAAAGCAACATTTTGGGTTGACCTTGTGAATGTCTTGTTCACAGATTTATATTGATACCTGCTGTTAGACAAATCTGAGCACCAGACTGTAGCACAGTCACTTTACTGTTCAGAGGATGAGAGTATTACATACATATCTGACCTTTTTGGAAGACTCTAATTTCAAAATTTCCCGGGCATGCCAGTCCCCGGGCCTTTTATTGTACTCATTCACGCTCAATCTTACGTTCCTCTTTACCTCCTCCACTCCAAACTGGACCACTCCGCAGTCCCATTCAATACCGCAATTGAAGATGTTTACTCTTCAACTTCAAAAAAGAATAAAAGCCAAGGTAGACCACAGGATGAACAACTGATAAAATACTCCAAAGTAAGCGTTGAAAAGTACCTTGATTCGATTTTACGGCTGGAGTAACAGATAGAAATGCCCAAATGTGTCGTTCAAAATTGCAAAGGCTATTTGCCAATAAATACGTGTGACTAATAATTGCATTGACACAACAATCGATTATAAAAATCATTGCAATTTTTTGTATCTTTTAGTTCAGTTTAGGGTCAAGTCTGTGCAACTTATATTCTCGTCCAGCTCGAGTCGTTCCACAAAACCTACGTGGTAAACTTAAAGCGGGCTTTGTGGCAATCGAAGGTCTTTGACATTGCATGGCATCTCATTGACAAGTATTAAAGATTAAACGGCTGGCGTTGTTTAAGGATTCATTAACTGCTAAGTCCTGCTGAATCCAATGACATAAGTGAGAACGCTTCGTTGAGTCAAGAATAATGGAACCGGCAAGTAACATGCCACGAACATGACTTAATAAGATATAAAATGCGCGAACAAGCGCAAAGAGTAACCAGACTCTTGCAAGCCTTCCTTGAATCTACAGCAAAACCGTTCAGTTGACCTCAAAATGAAGAAGACAGTGGCAGCCGTGATTGTTTGCCTTCTCATTGGAATTGTGTACACAGCTACTGGCAAGAAGCATCGAAGTAAGTTCCGATCATTTTAGTTACAGGAAAGGGAGTATCTTAAGTCTGCCCCTGTACCTTACGCAATTTTCAATAGGTTCATGAATGGTGGACTTTTAGTCTGTTCGTTAGTTTGTGATTGGCTGATTACACAATCATGATAGAGGCAATACTTATCAAAAGTTTTAAATTCCTGATATTAAATTCACGTCAAATGTATCCAAACTTGTGGGACGCCAGCCGTTTAGGACTTTACAATTCGATCAAGTTAAATGATCTCGGAGTAAGAAAGTAAGTGCTTCCAAGGGCAACTCTTTTGACTTTGAAAGCATTTCTTTCTACGGCCCATTTAACTATGCATTTGTCTGAAATCAGAATATAAAGCTTAACACCAGTTGGCTATCCCAGTTATTTATTACGATAATTCGAGTTAAAAATGCTAAGAGTGTGAATAAATTGGTCGATTTATTTGCGAGTCCTTTTTAATTTTGAATCAGTGAACTCCGAGGAAAAACAGCCTCCGCCAGTTGAAGGTAAAGCTACTGTGGGGGGTAAGTCACTTGACCACTTATAGTTAATTTGTTAGTTAATCGCTAATTAACTATAAGACAGGTAATTACTACTACATAGCTATAGTATTACTTGAAGAATTTATTAATTTCTTCAATTCCTTTATGGATTAAAAAAGAAATCACAAGAAAAGGAACCATTACAGATTAAGCCCAATATCCAGTAGGTATTCTTTGGAGAAGAGCCGTCATTTTGATCGTCCCTTAAAACCCCTTAACAAGAGCCTACCTTGATTTCGTTTACCAAATGGTCCAATTTTTTAAATCAAACTACTATGACATATCCAGTTAATGGTACCAAGGTAATCCAAAACCAAAGGAAAACGGAAAAAACCGGGACTGTCAAAAATGGGACCTTTGTTGTAAGATTATACGAACACCCGAAGCATTAACTTCGGGTCCGTCCCGGGGGTGCGTCATATGGTCAATGTGTTGATAAGCTGGTATCATCTTATAATCGTTAGTTATGTCTTCTGTTGTAGTTACTTTTGATAAAATTCTACGACGGCGACGGCAACGAAAACGTCATTTCAAAATACAACTCCTCGTTTGTGTAACTCTTCCCCAATTATTCCAATTTGTTTAACATGAAAAATGCTGGCGAGCTGTCCAGGGCCTATATTACTATGAACGATGTTAAAGCAAAGAAAGAGAGAGAAAAACTTATCACCATACGCTCACGTTCTCGAGAAAACCCGAAATTTGGTCGTTTCACGTTGTTGTTTTGCAGACGACGGCAAAGAAATGTACCAAAATGTTTTTTCTTTCTCGTTATTTACTTTAACATCGTTCATAGTAATATAGACCCTGGACAGCTCGCCAGCATTTTTCATGTTAAACAAATTGGAATAATCGGGGAAGAGTTATACAAACGAGAAGTTGTATTTTGAAATGACGTTTTCGTTGCCGTCGCCGTCGTAGAATCTTAAGCTCCCTATTGTCCACAACGTACGGTGTCAACCTCGACTGGTCTCGGAGAGTTCGCGATTAACGCCCGAATGACTTCATGAGTCAAAGATAATCAATCAAAAAACAGTGTATAAAACAAATAGTCAAATCAAATGAAGATTAATCCTTGTAGTTATGCACGCAATTATATGCAATAGGCCATTTCCGAGTTCATGTCTGCCTCCTCTTCAAAGCGAGTCTAAGTGCGAAGTTTTTGTTATGAAAATTAGTTTTCATTCATATGTAAAGTAGAACTAATTACCATCACAAAAACTTCGCACTTAGACTCGCTTTGAAGAGGAGGCAGACATGAACTCGGAAATGGCCTATTGCGTAAAGAAGCCTGAAAAACAAAATTCAGGACTTCAACGGGGTTTGAACCGTGACCTCGCGATACGAGTGCGACGCTCTAACCAACTGAGCTATGAGGCCACTGACGTTGGGAGCAGGTAAACTGTAGGTTCTTATGTTCCCGTGAAAGTGAAGAATGTGAGTGATGATTCATTTCATATACTCATCACTCACGATAGTGTTCCATTTGCATTGTGTGTGGCGGTGTGTGCTCTGATATTGTATGGAGGACGTATTTTCCTTGTGTCGCCATGTTTTGACGTCATCTAGCGTACACACGCATTGTCAAGGTCAATTTATTACTTGAATAATTTTATTCCTTTACTTTGTCTTGTTTTCCAGGATGCACAAAGGAGGAGGCGACTTATTGTTTCCATGGCACCTGTTATCGTTTGACCATGGAAGAAAATGGCATAGACGTTCTGACCTGTCACTGCGAACCTGGTTACTATGGTGTACGATGTGGATTTATAGTGATGGAGTAGCGACAGACAGGGATGTGATGACCTGACTGTGGCAACAAATAGTACACAATAAAAGTGCCCACTTAACTTGATTGTGCGTTCGTGTTCTTTGATTGTACTTGGTGCTGGGCTAGTTTCCCTGGAAATGTTCTGTGTCCAAATGAGGGACAGGTCATTCTCGTCCTGCACTTAGATATATATTGAATACTTTTGCTCTCCCTTTCCCCATTCCTACCACGGTTGGAAACGTTGGCTCCACCTGTCACGGAACCCTGAGTGAATTCCTCAGAGATGTCGATTTTTTTTATTGGCTTCCATGTTGCGACCGCCTATGACACCAAGAGCTTCTTTTTTGGCGCAATACAAAACTTCAATATTTTTGGAGGAAGAGATCTGCCCTCTTAATGTACAAAAAAGTTGTATAAAAATCCAGTTGCCATTTGACGGTACCTTTGCTTTTTCTGTTTGTTCATGCGCGCGTGATCAAGTCAAGGTTAAAGAAAAATTGCTCTTACTATCGTATACGAAAAACCACCACTGTTCTTTATTCTAAACCAGATTTCAAAATGGCAAAGAATTTTTGCTGATAAATACGTGAGCTAATAACTGATTCAGCTGGCTATAAAAAACAATTCTTTTTATTCCTAGTAACTAGCTATACAACAATAGTTTTCGCTCTACGTTTCTCTCCCGACACATTAATCAGTTATAATCAACTATTTTTCGTATCTTTTTCGTAAGAGATCAAAAGTCTGTATACATGTACCTTTTTTTCTTTTTCAGCGTACGTCGTTTAATAAAACGTACGTAGTAAACCTAAGCAGGGCTTGGAGCAATTGAAAGAGGCCTTTGACACTGCATGACATCTCAAATCTTAAAGATTAAACGACCGGTGTTGTTTAAGGATTCAGTAACTGCTAAATCCAGATGAATCGAATGGCATAAATGGGAACGCTTCGTTGAGTCAAGAATAATGGAACCGGCAAGTAACTTGCCACAAACATGACTTAATAAGATATAAAATTCGCGAACAAACTCAAAGAGTAACCAGACTCTTGCAAGCCTTCCGTGAATCTACAGCAGAACCGTTCAGTTGACCTCAAAATTAAGAAGACAGTGGCAGCCGTGATTGTTTGCCTTCTCATTGGAATTGTGTACACAGCTACTGGCAAGAAGGATCAAAGTAAGTTATTATTTCAGTCACAGGAAAGGCATATCTTAAGTCTGCACCGGTACCTTACGCATTTTTCAATAGGTTCATGAATGGTGGACTTTTAGTCTGTTTGTTAGTTTGTGATTGGCTGATTGCATAGTCATGGCAGAAGCAATGCTTCTCAAAAGTTTCAAATTATTTTGTATCCCTGAAATTTAATTCACGTGAAATGTATCCAAACTTATGGGACACCAGGCTCCTCGGGAGGAGTTATCCCAGGGGTTATTTCAACCATAGTGTTTTTGGTGATCATTGGTTCGATCGTGGCTTGCTGTTGTTGCGCCTGTTGCCCGTATTACCGGTACCGACATCCCGGAACAGTTGTCGTCACCGCGCCTGCAAATCAAACAGCCATTGTTTCGACCACTACAACTCAATCAACGATGCAGCACCCGGCACCGGTTCCATACCACCCGCCACCCGCGGGATAGAACCAACCACCACTTTACTATCCACAGCCTCAAGCTGGCCAGCCTGCCTACCCTCCTCCTCAGGTTCAAGGACAAGCACCGTATCTTCCCCCACAGCAGGCACAAGGGCCATACCCGACAACCAACCAAGTGCTGGATACCCAGTCAAGCAATAACTTGTATGTGTTCGACATTCCCATCAAGCTGAACAATCGGACAAATGACTTGGGTACATTTTGTAGCATTTTGATGAGGTACCTCTCTTACCATTTTTGACATTCAGTTTGTGATTGTAGTATAAACAGGCATAGCTATACATGCGGTCATGTACTCCTGTAATCTTGTACATGCATACAAGTGTGACAAGAAGTCAGTTGATCAGTGACGATGCTAAATCCCTTTTTGTTAAATCTCAAACCTTTTTCTGGCTTTCATGTAAAGTGGAGGTTTGGTTGGAGGCCAGTTTACCAAAGAAAGCGTTACCGGCTAGGATCTACTTGTAGTTAACACTATGTCAGATCAATGATAATCAGTGCTTTGGTCAGTAATTTCCATAGTCAATTTACTCTTTTATAATTTCATTTTCTTCATTGTAATTTGTTCTGTTAAGAAAAGGGTAATAAAGTTGTTGTTGTTGTTGCAAACTTTAGAAACCTTGTAGTGTAATTAGGATACTGGGACTCGACTTCAGTTTATTGCCACTGAGTTTATGATACAAACTTGATTGAACCATGTATCGATAGTAAGAAACCTGTGACCAATGTTATGTAACCCGTGACAGCTTTAGATTAACATCCAACTGACATTTGACTAATTGTTTAAGTATAAACATGGAACCTTCGATTCAAGGTGGAGAGAAAGTGATTAAAGATACGCTTAGAAAAACTGCTAGATGTAAATAACCACAAGCAAAGCTTAAAAAACTAAACTTGCCCTTTAAACACTTTATTCTCTTGCTTTCTTTCGTTTATTTTCATTCTGTCCTCTGTTTTTCATCACCAGTGTAGTGTAATTGGTACTTGGAGAGGCATTATGTTTCTTTTTTTGTTTTTTGGAGCAACGAATTTGGTAAACCGCTGTTTAGACTTAAGACAAAACGCTTGCAGAGCATGCAACCCCGGCCATCCCCATCCCCCTTACATAGCTAACGCACAGAAAAAGTTCATATAGCTGATACCCCCAGAGTTCTTTCCCTTTTTCCCAGAGAGCGCCCTAAGGAACAAATGCATAGTCTGTTTCATTATTTAAAAAAGCGCTGAGACAAGAACGTTCAATCCGGTATTCACACTTTCATAATTAAAATTTTGAGGTTTGTGTTCATCATCGGAGCGTGACTTTTCTTGGAGTTAACACATCCCCTCTAGAATATAAAGCTTTAAGAAAAGTCTGTCAAAAAATATCAGGCTGGGGCGTTCGGAAAAGGGCATTGGGACTGATCAACCGTTAGCCCTATAATTATTAGGACTACGTCATGGTTTGGTAGGCTTCAGTGCTAAGCACGTCAACGAAACCTAACTTCAGCAAGCTAGAAAGATGGCTAAGACTCTGATAGTGTTTTTTATTTTCGTCTGCTTTGATGGCGTTTGTAAAGAAACCTATAGTTGTCGGTATAACTGGCAATGCAGCAATAGTCAGTGTTGCAACGATCGTCGCCTTTGCACTGACTGCATCCGTTACACCAACCCTGCGGCTTATATTGCTTTTACTGCCTTCGGCTGTCTTATGATCATGGGAATCATTGTTTCTACGTGCTCTTGTTGTGCTTGTTGTCGATGGTACCGTTACCAACACCATGGGAGAATGGACGTCGCAAGGCAGTCTTCTCAGTCTGTTCAACAACCGAGACTGAATCCCCCAGGAACAATTGCAGGCGGTTATATGACCATGATGCATCATTAATCTTGACAAGGCTGAGGAAAGACAAATTATTAAGTGAATAGAGAGGGAGACGCTCACTGATGCTTTTGGGATACGAAAATACTGGTTGGTTGTGCATTCTGGTCGAATTTTTTTGCAGCACAGTATACTGCTTAATTAATAGTTGCATGTCATTTGTTAAACGCATGTATTTTTAATATTTCTTACCATCATTTTGTAAATTTTCCGTTTTTATAAATAGTTTAATATTATTTAAGATAAACGTTGGGCTTCATAAAGTATGACTCTAAGGTTGGACATCTGGAGGTTTGCGTTTCCTCCGTCATTATATATTACATTTTCCGCTGGAAAGTGATCATTATCGAAAGCGCTGGGGTTAGCTTAGATTGGATGCTTTGTTTTCCTTCACTGTTTTTTTACATCAAGGAGCTTCAGTTAGTGGTCAACTCACAGAGGAATTTCCGATAAAGCTCTCCACAAAGGACAGCAAAGTAATTTTCTATTATTATACTTTCAGTTGCCTTTTATATCAAGAGAAACAATGATCGTTATTCCCTCGCCAAAAAAATCGCAGAAATTCGTTCAATACAAATCATCCCAGAGGATGCAGTTACGTCAGTTGCCCTTACAAAATGCCCAGAGCCTTACGAACTGGTGGCGAGAAACAATGCATCAACTAGAAGACATTTTTGAGATCCAACTGAACAAACAAACAAACATTAAAATATGGCTTTAAGCGTTCAAGCGAAAGCGCGAAACTCCGCGGACGGGGAAATGGGACGTAAGGGGACATTAGACGCAGATCATGTCATTGGCGGTAGGTTCTGTTTTCGGTCCTGGGGCCGGTTTCTCGATAGACCCGGTAACTTAACGGGCCCGCAAACCATATTTTGAGCTCAAAATCTCAATAAATGTAGGTGTGTTCTGACCTCTAATGAAGTCCATTTTGTTTCTTTAGCTGATAACTTTACTGTATAATTTTCAAAAATTTTGAAACTCCCATCTGGAATGGAAAACAAAACTGCTTAACGGGCCCGGTAATTACCGGGAGCTTCGAGAAACGGCCCCCTGGTGCGCGTTTCTCAAAACTCCGAATACGTCTGCTCCAAAAACTATTTAAGTTACGAGCTTGAATTTGATTACCATAAACCTCTTTCAAATATTTTAAAAATATATATTGAATGGTATTTTAAGAAAGCAGGCTATGAAATTGAGAAATACATTGGGCTAGTTTTTTCAAAAACCTAGTTCTAGTACTTCTCCAGCCCGAAAGTTTCGAGAAACGCAAGCCTGGATATTAGAGTAAAGCCTCTTACAGAGGGGTGAAAAGAATTACTACGGGATGCAATCAGTTTCTGACCGCGTTCTTATCGTGATAATGGTGACGAAGAGATTTGCGACCAGTGTGGCGTTACACGCTTCTGTGCGCTATATAATAAATAAAAAACATAAATAATAATAATAATAACTTCAATAACCAATAACTTTTGAGAAAAACAGTTCTAAGGTGAAATCTAAGCTCATTACAACTTCTGTACCAAGAATCTGTCTAACTGAATACGTCGACAACAGAGTATTTTATTAGAACACGATCTTCAGCAGCGAAGGGCTATTCTGTCCTCTCCAGTCGTAAACTTTAATATATCCACTGATACAACTCCTGATCAAACGATGATGAACCGAGTCACTCGCACTATAGAACGGTCTTTCGTTCAGCGTACGGCTTTCCTTTGTCTCAAAAGTACATCGTAGACCATGTACCAAAACAAAAGATCTAGTTCTACATTCAGGGTGTATGTGACTAGTTTCTCTGGCTCCATGTGCCGATCTACTTTATTAGCAATCAAGACTCTTGCAAAAACTTTTTTAAGGCCATTGTGACGTCAGGGAAATTTGTTCCTATTGGTTCATGGGAAAACACCAGATTAAAAATGTATTGGGGGAGAAAATAATGAGTTGGCCCGTTTACCGGAAAAAGGATAGGTTAACGCTTGATTTGTTTCGAATTCTAAATTAAAATAGCTAACTTCTTACATTTTTTTTTAAATAACCAATCATTTATTCACTCATATTTACAAACAGTTATCTACGAAATATTTTTTTAAATTTATTTACTTATTTATTCAACAGTCATAAATTTGCGAAACAAACTACGAGAACACACACTATCTACTCTAAACAACAACAACAACAACAACAATAAAAAAAAAACGCTACGTTGCTTAATACTTACAAACTGAAGTTACATGTAAAGGAAATATTAACAACTAACAAAGATGATATAGACTGTTGAGACAGTAAGCAGATTTAAAGTAGAACAACCCAAGTGCGATAATATTTAGGAAGTGCTTTTTTTGCAATTGCGATTTCTTTAAGTATTTCAAGTTTTTCATGCAAGATAAGAAGATAGTTTTGAAGATCCAAATCATCTCCGCGAAGGCTTGTGCAGAAAATATAATATTTAGCAATTAGTAAACAATAATTTTAGTATCCGCCAATGCCTTGTCCTTTCATGCCAGCCATAAAGTATGTGACTAGGAGTTAAAACTAAATTTTCGTTTGTTTTTGTGTTCCACCAAACTAGGAAGGAAGTTCAAAAACTAACTGCAGACGCACAGGTAATCAGCAAGTGGTTTAGTGGTTGCTCTAGTCTTTGTCATTACAGAAATTACAGGTTGCGTTGTCAGAAAGGCCATCTCGAAAAAGTGTAGTACGGGTGGGAAGCACGTTGTGAATTACTTTGTATTGGAACATTATTGTTTTGACTTCGTTTGTGATTGTAAATGGCAGTAGATAGACATTTTGGATGGAGCTACTTGTAAAATCGTGACAAAGTATTCTACTTTCGGCAGTTGGAGGAACGAAGACGGTTTTCAGAAGGGCCGAGTAAATGGATCTGGTAGCCGATTTTAATTTCGGGAAACAGGACGGAAAAATCCCTAACGGCACACAACAAAAGGCTTAAAGTCTTCAAAAATTTAAACATTAACAATAGGCAAAGCTTGATATGGTTAAGGCGTTGGGAGGGGTGTTATTTTCAGCTGCTTGCGCGGGAACAGGGCTCTCAAGGTTCGACCTCCACTTTACAGGAATTGCGTTAATTAGACCGTAGTATTGGGTGAACGGTACATTGAGATTAAATTTAGATCGAAACTCCTGCCAATTCAAAAAACCGTTTTGTCCGTTTAATAAATCGTCAATCTTAGAGGAGGGTCTCAATGGGGTGGTGGCTTTTACGGTTATCGGCTAAAATTTTGGCTCTTTTACGGCTATCGGTTAATTTTTTTCAGTTACGGTTAACAAAAAAGTTGAAAAATAATTTCTTTTGTTGCAAAAGGTTAAATATTAATAAACCTGTGGGTTTTTTTTAATCTTTAAAACAAAGAAAAAGTCTTATGATCATCTCGGGCTTAAAAATGTAAAATGAAAAATGATAATTTGTATTTAATGATTTCATTACCTGCATTAAGCTGATTTAGTTCGCTTAGTTGTCTGGCAGTTTTTGCAAGCTGTTTGTCTTCTTTTGCATTTTCCCGCGATTTCCTCTTCTTTGGCGCTACTGGTTCGTTATTCGCGTCGCTTTTTTCCTAACCTCTCCTCTTTTTATTAACAGGATAGGCTCTTTTCCCCACTGAAGAACAGACTGTACAACGTGAACTGAAAAAGGACGCGCAAATAAATTGAGAACTTGAACATTTCCGTGACTCTTGTGTCGGAGCCAAGCTGAGAAGCACGGCTTTGAAGATCTTTGAATCTGAGATTTTTCGATCTCATTTTCTTAAAATGATATGTGCTCTTTTTAACATTTCTTTTGTGAGGGATGAAAATGATCATTCCTGATAACAGTTCATTATGAAAATAAATCAACTTCCTGTGAATGTCAGAGGCGTATTTTGCAGCTTCTAGTATCTGTTGTCCACGTGAATCAATAATGCATCTGCAAGTAGGCATCCAGTTATAAAAAAAAAAAAAAAAAAAAAATTCAGAGTCCAGTGTTTTTCACGATAGCGAAGGACTGTACAGAACGACTGTCTGCAGCAGCGTCGGAGAAAAACAGGGAATTGTTACAAATTGACAATGTTTACCGGCAACGTGTTTTACAAACAGTGACATCTCTGCTAGTTGCTTTACTGGTATTTCGAGCGCACGACCTCCTGAAAATCACAAATATTAATCCCC
This sequence comes from Galaxea fascicularis, assembly GCA_948470475.1. NCBI lineage: Eukaryota > Metazoa > Cnidaria > Anthozoa > Scleractinia > Euphylliidae > Galaxea > Galaxea fascicularis. The sequence continues at coordinate 2,164,031 of OX419347.1, forward strand.
AGCAAGAAAACCAGACTTTCGCTATCGAAACAATTAGCTCCCCAAACATTTGGGGAGCTAATTTAGTTTCTGCAATTCGCAAGATAAAAGTTCCGCAAAAATTTCGTGCCACGCGGCACGGTACAAAATTCATAACCTTAAGAGTACTTAGACTACTTACTGTTCAGCTCGCTTTCACTATCTGAGTCAAGCAACAGTCATTATCTGAGTCAGCGATTACTTGGTTGTGAGAAAAAAAGACGCCAAGAGCACTGATAGGTTCTTTTGGCCACTTAAAACCGAAGGGAGTGTCTGTTCTTTCTTTCCACTGACCCAACCACATTGCTTCTGTTTTAGTAGTATTGATTTCTAGACCAGAACAAGCGTGGAAATCACTTAAAAGATTTAGAAGGCTCGTCACAGAGTCAAGGTCGCGAACAAAGACCGTGGTATCATCAGCATATTGACTAATTTTTAGTTCATACTTATTGACTTGAATACCTTTGATTGTGGTATCCCTTTTAACAGCTCGAGAAAAGAGTTCTATACCGAGAAAAAAAAGGACACCGGAAAGCGGGCAGCCTTGTCTGACGCCTCGCTAGAGTGAGAAAAAAGTAGATGCGTACCCGTTGTTCAAGACACAACTTGTGACATTACTATAAAAAACCTTGATCCAGTTTAGAATATCCAGGCCAAAATTGAAAAGCCGCAGCATCTCTGATAAGTAGTTCCATTCAATGGAATCAAATGCTTTTTTAAAGTCAAGAAATATTGCGATGCCTTTTTTATTTAGCCCGTCAGTGTCATTTATTACATCGTTTATAAGTCTCACATTTTCGCCAATGTAGCGGGATTTCACATACCCAGTTTGGTCGGGGTTAATTAAAATTGGTAACATTTTTCCAATTCTATTGGCAATGACTTTGGTAAGAATCTTATAGTCAACATTTAGAAGTGAAATGGGCCTTAAGTTTTCAAGGATTGTTTTATCTTTCCCTTTCTTTGGTATAAGCGAGATAATGCCACGCCTTTGGCTTATGGACATCGTACCATCGTGTCTTGCATCTTAAAATAGCTCCTTTAGTTTTTATAAGTGTGATTTTTCTAAGACGTGCTCTAGCCAGTTGAAGCTCTAGTATGGCAGTTTTATCATGCGGGTTTCTCTCAGCATTTGCTTGAAGATCGTTTACATTTTTGTATAAAGATTTCTCCTCGTCTCGATATTTTTTCGCCTTACGTTTAGAATATTGAAGGGTAAAACCTCTTATCTCCATTTTTATGAGATCCCATTCTAAACTTAAATCATCAACCTCTTTGTACTTCTCTTTAAAACTTGGTAAGTTCGTTTTTAAAGCAGTAACATAAGTTTCGTCGCTGAGTAAGGTTGTGTTAAACTTCCAGAAGCCGGGGCCTCTTTTGTGGTTGAACCGGTTCGACTGGACGTTTATCGACACAGCACTGTGGTCGGATTCGGGAGCGTAAAAAATATCGCAGTTAGTAACAAATGGAACTAACTCGTTGGAAATTTAGAAGTAGTCTAACCGGCATTGAATTTTGAAGGATTTAGTTCTCCAGGTGAAACTCTGTTTTTCCGGATTCAGGTTTCGCCATATGTCGTTTAGGTTATATAAATCGCAGAGTGCGTGGATTTCTTTTATCACGGCTGATTTTTTTGTTGTCAAGTTGCCTCCTTTTTTGTCTTGCGACGTGAGTGCGCAGTTGAAGTCTCCGCCTAACTTATTACATATTCTGTTAGAGAATTCCGAGCTACTGAAAGTGTTTTGCAGGTGTCAAAACTAAATGATCAATCAGGGACATCGCAGGGCGTGGCAGAGGGAGGTGTGGGGAAGGGGTACGTTAGCCCCTTCCCCTCACTGTTTAGATGCTTAAAAATTAGTTCCTTTTTTGCGTTTATTTTAATTTATTTTAGTTAACCATTTCTATCATTTCCAGGAGTCTTTTGTCCCAGTGATACTACGGTGTCGTTTGGCTTTAACCATAATATATTTCTTTCAAGAAAGCAAAATTTTGGGTTGACCTTGTGAATGTCTTGTTCACAGATTTATATTGATACCTGCTGTTAGACAAATCTGAGCAACATACTGTAGCACAGTCACTTTACTGTTCAGAGGATGAGAATGTTACATACATTTCTGGCCTTTTTCGAAGACCCTAGTTTCAAAATTTTCCGGGCATGCCAGTCCCCGGGCCTTTTATTGTACTCATTCACGCTCAATCTTACATTTCTCTTTAGCTCCTCCACTCCAAACTGGACCACTCCGCAGTCCCATGCAATACCGCAATTGAAGATATCTACTCTTCAACTTCAAAAAAGAATAAAAGCCAAGGTAGACCACAAGATTAACAACTGATAAAATACTCCAAAGTAAGTGTTGAAAAGTACCTTGATTCGACTTTCCTGGGGTAATAGATAGAAATGCCCAAATGTGTCGTTCAAAATTGCAAAGGATATTTGCGGATAAATGCGTGTGACTAATAATTGCATTTACAAAATAATCGGTTATAAAAATCAATGCAACTATTTTTTTTTTTGCCTTTTTTATTTCAGTTTAGGGTCAAGTCTGTGCAACTTTTACTCTCGTTCAGCTCGAGTCGTTCCACAAAACCTACGTGGTAAACTTAAGCGGGCTTTGAGGCAATCCAAGAAGGTCTTTGACACTGCATGGCATCTCATTGACAAGTATTAAAGATTAAACGGCCGGCGTTGTTTGAGAATTCATTAACTGCTAAATCCTGCTGAATCCAATGGCATAAGTGAGAACGCTTCGTTGAGTCAAGAATAATGGAACCGGCAAGTAACTTGCCACAAACATGACTTAATAAGATATAAAATGCGCGAACAAGCGCAAAGAGTAACCAGACTCTTGCAAGCCTTCCTTGAATCTACAGCAGAACCGTTCAGTCGACCTCAAAATGAAGAAGACCGTGGCAGCCGTGATTGTTTGCCTTCTCATTGGAATTGTGTACACAGCTACTGGCAAGAAGGCTCGAAGTAAGTTCCGATCATTTTAGTTACAGGAAAGGGAGTACCTTCAGTCTGCCCCTGCACCTCACGCAATTTTCAAAAGGTTCATGAATGGTGGACTTTTAGTCTGTTCGTTAGTTTGTGGTTGGCTGATTACACAGTCATGATAGAAGCAATACTTATCAAAAGTTTTAAATTGTTTTGTGTCCCTGATATTAAATTGACGTCAAATGTATCCAAACGTGTGGGACGCCAGGCCACTTTACAATTCAATAAGTTAAATGATCACGGAGAAAGAAAGTAAGTACTTCCTAAGGCAACTCTTTTGACTATGAAAGTATTTCTTTCTACGGCCCATTCAAGTATGCATTTGACTGAAATCCGAATATAAAGCTTAACATCAGTTGGCTATCTCAGTTATTTATTACTATGATTCGAGTTAAAAATGCTAAAAGTTGGAATAAATTGGTCGATTTATTTGCGCGTTCTTTTTAATTTTGAATCAGTGAACTCAGATGAAAAAGAGACTCCGCCAATTGGAGGTAGAGCTACTGTAGGGGGTAAGTCACTTGACTACTTATAGTTAGTTAATCGCTAATTAACGATAAAACAGGTAATTATACAATATAGCTATAGTATTACTTCAGGAGTTATACCTTTGTTTCAATTTCTTTTTGGATTAGAAAAGGAAATCGCACGACCTCGAGTATAATTCGAGATTAATAGGTACGATTGATTTTGAAAGTTCTCAAAATTGCACTCCCCTGAAGGCTCGTGCAATTTGAGAACTTTCAAAATCTAGTTAACCCTATCTAGTTAACCCTACTAAAGTAATCCAAAACCAACTGAAAAGGGAGAAAACCGGAAATGTCAAAAATGGGACCTTTGTTGCAAGATTATACCAAAACCCGAAGCACTACCTTCGCGTCCGTCATATGGTCAATGTGTTGGAAAGCTGCTATATCTTATAATCTTTTGATCGCTAGTTATATCTTCTGTTGTAGTTACTTTTGATACGGAATTGTCTACAACGTATGGCGTAAACCGAGATTGGTCTAAGAGAAATTGCGATTAAAGTGGAGACGCACGAATGACTAGCTTCATGAGTCAAAGATAATTAATCAAAAACAATTTATAAAACAAATACATAAGATTTACAGTGCGTGAGTACTCTGATATCGCATGGAGGACGTAGTACATCATACATTATACATTACATTATTTACCCTCGGATTTTAGAGTAGCTTATGCAGCTAATATCTCCGAGCATTTAACCAACGGATGAGATAGACCACCACACCGGGAACTACGTCCCCTACTCTTTTCGAACAGTGTGTTGGTTCTTTTACGTCCCACAGAATCAATTATGAAGAGTTGTGAGACGGGGCCTACGGTTTATCGTCCTTATCCGAGAAGACTAGAAAGTCTAACCATTTGCAGATATCCTTACAAAGGCAGCACTTTCTCCTCAATTATTTAAAAGACCTTGGGTGTTGGTCCGGCCGGGGTTTGAACCCGCGACCTCCCGCACGCTAGTCCGGTGCTAACCGGTCGGCGGTCAGTACTTTTGTTCTTATCATATTTTGACGTCATCCACCGTACACACACCCTGCCAAGTGGAATTTATTAGTTACATAATGTCATTCCTTTACTTTGTCTTGTTTTCCAGACTGCTCAGAGGCGGAGGCGGCTTATTGTATCCATGGCACCTGTTACCGTTTGACTCCTGAAGACACTTCCAAAGGAGACCTGCGTTGTGAGTGCAAGCCTGGTTACGCTGGTGCACGTTGTGAATGGTTTGTGATTCCATGATGTGGTCACCAAACTATGGCAACAAATAGTACACAATAAAAGTGCCACTTAACTTGACTGTCTTTTCGTGTTTTCTGATTGCACCCAGTGGACAGGCTCTATTCAGCTTTCCCTTCTTCAAATGAAGGACAAGTCATTCTTGTCCGGCATTTAGATATTGAATACTATACCTCTCCCCTTCCCTTCTCCGCCCATGGTTGGAAAAGTTGGCTCAACCTGTTACAGAACCCTGAGTAGATTGATTGTAGATGTTGGTTGTTTTTGTTGGCCTCCACGTTTTGACCGCCTGTGACGCCAGTAGCTTCTTGCATTGTTTGGTGCAATACAAAAACTTGAATTGAAGAAGAGATCTAGGGTCTGAAAGTTTTTCGTGGCACATCGCTGTCTTGAGGTCACACTAAGTTTAATAAAACTGATCGCAACGTCGAAGTACAAACAACACCATTTGGCTCCGAGCACATGCCCTTTCTACTTTACTGCCTACTACGCATGTCCCGAGTGTAGCCTAGCAACGATCACTGCGTAATATCGAGACAATCGCAATTAAAGAACTCTTGAAAAAAAAAAAACGGGAACTCGTAACAAGAAAAGATAGAGGGATTTTGTTTTGACCTTGAAATAAGACTTCGTTTCTTGTTTGATCCGCCACTTGTTAAAGAAAAAAAAAGCAAAGCCAAAAGACCTTGTTCAAGGTTGCTCCTAATAAAATAAACCCGACCATGATACTGATGGTTTGAACCGCAAGTCACCGCACTGGGAAGGTACTAAGAAGTTGTATAAAAATTTAGGTGCTATTTGACGGTTGCTTCGCTTTGTCTGTTGTTCATGCGTGATCATATCACGGTTCAATAAAAAATGCTCTTGCTATCACATACGTAAAACCACCCCTACTGCTTTTCACTTTAAAACTAAGTGTATCATTCTGGAACAACAACGCCGAACGTGTATTTTTTTTTGCTAGTACGTTGGCACTTTAAAAACTGACTCTTTGAAGTCTGATGGGCATCTAGAAGCGTTTTACATGCGTTTATTTGTAGTGTATTTCATATAAGTATCACGTGGTACGAATGAACCAATCGGCGCTTTCCGATTACCAGACGATCGGTTGGAAGAGGCTGGCGAAGTCGTTTATTTTTCTGCCCTCTCGTCCTCTCGCCTCGCGCTCGTGTCTGGCGCTTCGCCCTCAATGTCTCGCGCTTCGCGCTCGGCTAAATAAACGCCTGTCATGCTGGCTACTCGTACGGTTCTTTGTTCAGAGCACAACGTACATCGCAGGAAAAAGAAAACGACATGTACTGTAACAAAAGATCTACTTCCACATTCAGGGTATATGTGACCAGTTTCTCTGGCTCCACGAACAAACGATCTAATTTATTAGCAATCGAGACACAAAGAAAAGGTTTTCGAGGAGTCATTATAAGATCATTGAAATTCTCCCCGATTGGGTTAGTGGAAAACACTTGATTCAAATTGTATTGCGGGAGAAAATGATAAGTTGGCCCGTTTACCGGACAAAGGACAGGTTGACACTTGATTTGCTGCGATGTGTTTCGAATTCTAAAATAGTGAACTTATTAAGTATTCTGTTCGAGAAATTCCGAGCTATAGAAAGTGTTTCGCAGGTGTCAGAAAACACGTGCATGGAACTCTGACTGATCTATCATGAACCGTGCAGGGGGTGGGAGAGGGTGGGGCGAAAGGGGGAGGGGGTGGGGCGGGGGCGGCTCCGTTCCTCTCCCTCACTGTTTAGGTATTTAGAAACTGTAAGTATGTAAGTAAGGTCCTGTTTATACGTCGCATTTAATTAGACGAATTTAATTGACGACTTTCCGTCGACTGGCAGACGAATTTAATACCGAGTCGTTTTATACGTTGAACAAAATAGTTACCAGTAGTTTGTGTCCGCACTGTGAATCATTTGCGGTCATCTATTAAAAGCAAAATGGCGCCGTTCAGTGGAGCGATCGCCATGCTAAAAAGTAAAGGTAATTTATGCATTTAATTCAATACGTCTGAAGTGCGACGTCTAAAGCCAACACGCATTTCACACATTTTATCCGTGTGGGGCACACGGATAAAACGTCTGAACGAACTTAATTTTTGGCTTCGTTTTATACGTCGCTCTACAGACGAATTTAATCGCTATAATTAAATTCGTGTCAATTATATCCGTCCGTACTGCGACGTATAAACAGGGCCTAAGTAAGTAATATTTATTTATCCATGGTAAAACTTCATCAGCCTAAGGCATTAAATTACACTAAAAATTCAAAAGTATAAACTACGAAGATAACAATTATGTAATTGCTTACAATAGAACCTATCTAAAATACTATTATGCCAATATTAAAACCTGGTTTCCATGAATACCGTGTCTCTAACTATTACTTAAGGTAATTATTTAAAGCTGTTCGAAATTCACTCTGAGATTCTGCTATCCTGACATTATGGGGCAGACTGTTCCAGGGTACCGCACCACTGTAATAAAAACTATTACGAAAATAGTTTGTGTGTGGTAAAGGAACAGCAAGTCACGGGGTGATTATAGAGTGATATCATTGCGGTTCACAAATTTGGAACGTAACAGGCCATTTCCGAGTTCATGTCTGTCTCCTCTTCAAAGCGAGTCTAAGTGTGAAGTTTTTGTGATGGTAATTAGTTCTACTTTACATATAAATGAAAACTAATTTTCATAACAAAAACTTTGCACTTAGACTCGCTTTGAAGAGGAGGCAGACATGAACTCGGAAATGGCCTACTAACCAGGGGCAAGGCCACGAATGGATTTATAGACCAACAAAGCTTTTTGTAAATTACGCTGACTACTAAGATTTTTCCATCCCGGAGACTCAAAAAGAAGATAAGCATCAGTATCAAAGCTTGAGTAGGTCAACACCCTGGCTGCACGATTTTGTAGCTTTTGTAGCTTACCGGAAAGCTTTAATGGCACAACTTCCCCAGACGACACTACAATAATCGGAGTGTGGTTAAATTAAAACATTGAAAATACAAAGAAGGGTCGACGCGGTGATAACGTGCTAAAAATTTAGTTTTCCAATCAGATCACAGAACATTTGAGTCGTGAAAAGTATCTTAACTATCCCAATTTTGGCATAAGGTATTATTACGAAAGCACTTTCGATAGAAATTTTTGAAACTTCTGTAGGAGTTATAGTATTGTGCACCTTACAAAGAGATTCAATAGATAGCTTTCGATAAACCTAGACTAAACTGTGATCGCTGATGCTGACATGGGAAACTCCGGAACAGACTTACCCTGTCAGGAGAATTGGTATAAATTAGGTCAATTAAAGTAGATGTAACTTCAGTGATTCGTGTAGGTGTCTTTATCAGTGGCTGCTGAACACCGTAAATATCAGTAATGTCTGACAGCAGACGAGAATTGTTGTCGCACTCTGAATTCGTATTGCAATTCATATCTCCCATTACATAATATTCAATGTCATCGTAATTACGTTGTCCAATAAGGATTTCAAAGGATGCAATCTTTTCGACGGCATAATTAGGTGGCCTGTACTAAGTAACAACAATAAAAGGTTTAGATCTATGTTTTTTTATTATTTCAAGACCTAAATTTTCGAGATTATTTATATTAAGATCATTGCGCACCAAATAGTTTATGGAGGTCTTGATATAAAAACAAACAGCCCGACCGTTTCTATTTCTATCGCGTCGAACTATTTCATACCCCGGGATATGAACTTCCGAGTCATTGATCGACTCATCAAGTTTCGTTTCGTTTATTGAAAGAACATCTACGGGACTAAAGACAAGCAGAACTCTGAGTTCATCGACGTGGTTTAGTTGAGCTTGTCACATTTAAAGAAGCTAATTTAAATCCCCGTTTGGCGGGTAAAGACGTAGAGAGATCAGACACAGACGCTGCATCGATGTAACCATTAGGTGTGCAGCGCGGATTAGGCACGGCATTCAAGGAATCGGGTAAAATTCAACGCATTTCAGAAGAATGTCAACAAAAAATTTGAACAGCCGAGTGTTGCCTTCCTTGTTCAGATGGAGACCTTCTCTATTGAGTCCGGCACAAGTGATGCTGCCGTGATGAATAAGTTTTCAACCATTCTGGCTACAAAATCGTTTTAGGTGTTTATTGCCGTCTTTACTTTTTTAACCACGATCTCAGAAATCCGTTCGGAGCTATCTTCTAATTCTCTGGCTAGGTTAACGATGTTCTCGGCAACGCTAACAGGATCGGTGCTTGTACGAAAGTAGTTCACACGTGGAGAATATTTTGGTCTGGAGACTTGTCCAGAGTTGGCCGCATGTAGTGATTCATATTTACTGGTGGTTGCGTCCGGAAAGGATTTTACTAGGACTCTAACGCCCACTGCTTTACCCAGTTTTGGTCCCCGTAAATTCTTTATGATTGAGTCGCCGATAATCACAGTTGTGTGCGTCTTTGGTCGTCGGAACGTTCAGGTTAGCTAGTCTTGGTGAGACGTTTGCGTTTCGTGTTCTCACAACGCTTGGTTGAGCACGATTTGATGACATGCTGGCATCGGCTGTTGTTCGGGAACATGTATTATTTTGTCTTCTTTTGTTTTTGAGTAACCCTGTAGCTGTTCCAGACCCATATTTTCATTCAGACCCCTATGACCTGTAGCTTCTTTTGTTATCAGGGCTAGGGGTATTGTTTGTGTTATATCATCTATTGTTTCGTTGTCCAATCGTAGACCGCGTCTGGAAAGCTACGGTGTCTCTCTGTTTCTTTTATTTGTTTCGACGCCCAATTACAGTCGCGAATCCCGTTAGTGTTAATGGCGTCGCAGTTGTCGCGGCTCTCTCGTAAGACTGCTGGCTGGAAAGAAAGTCTTCGGCTTTTGGTGACTTGTCGTTGCTCAGAAACCTCAATGCTAACAATAGACTGGCGTTTTCCTCTTCTAAGGTTGTGATTTTTTTTCTTGCTGTGCCTTGCATTGGGCCCTCAGACTTGTTATTTTATGTTCATAAGAAGGCGTGTCAGTTCCCGTCAGCTTTAAATTATTTATTGCTTCCCAGAGTTTCATTATCTCATCGTTGCAACCACAAGAAGCGCAAATGTTAGGGGAGCCGACAGCAACACTCGTTTCAAACGACCCCAGTTCACTGATGAACCTATCAGAGTCTTCAAAGTGAGTGATGTATATGAAATGAATCATATGAACTGAGGAAATGAAATCGAATGAAGACTGATCCTCACAGTCGTTGTAAACGCAATCATATGCAAATTGCGTAAAGAAGTCTGAAAAAGAAATTCAGGCCTATTTACGCAATTGCAGTGTTCACAACTGCGAGGATCAGTCTTCATTTGAGAGTCTTCAAAGTTTGATATGTCGAGCGAGCCGCCAGCTTGTGCTTCACCATGCGCCTCGAGGAGCCGCGGTGGTTGTGTGGACGTGGTGGTTTGGATTTGGTTCGGTTTAGTTGCAAGTTCAATTTAAGTTTATGCTTAGTTCTTCGGCGCCTGAACGACCCTGGACTTGTATTGGCTTCGTTTTTTAATAAAAATTAAACGTGATATGAGCGGTTTTGAAAACTGCGCAAGAACCGTTGTCGCTCACTTAAAAGTCTTGATATGAAGTTCAGAGGTCAAAAACTGCAAAAGCTGGTCCTTACTGCCATTCCATTTCAACTGGCTCTTCGATTCCAACGGAGAAAGGTTATGTGCAACTTGCGAGTCCATTACTTGAGAAGCTACGTCTTCTGCCTGTATATGGGCCATAATCACTTTAGTGGCAGCTCAACTGTTTTGTTTCTTTTCGTTTATTTTGTATTATTTTTGTTAACCATTTCTATCATTTCCAGCGGAAGTGTGTCCAGGTGAAACTACGGTGTCGTTTGGCTTAAAATTTGAATAACATAATTATTTCTTTGGAGAAAGGAAAAGTTCGGGTTTACCTAATGAATGTCTTTATATTGATACCTGCTGTTGGTCAAATCTGCGCACCAGACTTAGCACAAAGGTCGCTTTACTGTTCAGAGGATGAAAGTATTACATACATTTCTGACCTTTTTCGAGGACTCTAATTTCGAAATTTCCCGTAGAGCCCTTTCCCCGGACTTTTTAGTGTATTCATTCCAACTCAATCTGACGCTTCTCTTTACTGCTCTCCTCTCCAAAAACTACTCCGTAGTCCCTGTCAATATTTACCGCGATTGAACATGTTTTCCTTTCAACTTCAAAAAAGCGGAATAAAAGCCAAGGTATATTATAAGATAAACAACTGAGAAAATACTGAGAATAATGCCTATGAAAGAAATCATATGTGAACTGAACTCCTGAGATACGACCTTCCTTAAATCAGTAAAATAAGAGTTGAAAAGTACCTTGATTCGACTTTATTGGAGCCAACTGCTAGAAATGGCCAAATGTGTTTTTCAAAATTTTCCGGATAAATACGTGTGGCTAATATTGTAGCTAAATAAGAATAGTTTTTCTATAGGTTTGCCTCTTGACACAATAATCGGTTATAATAATCAACTATTTTTTTAATTTCAGTTTAAGGTCAAGTCTGTGCAACTTTTATTCTCGTTCAACTTGAGTCGTTCCACAAAACGTACGTGGTAAACATAAGCGGGGTTTGTGGCAATCGAAAGAGGTCTCTAACACTGCATGACATCTTAAGTGTTAAAGATTAAACGACCGGCGTTCTTTAAGTTTTCATAAACTCCTGAATCCTGCTGAATCCAATGGCATAAGTGAGAACGCTTCATTGAGTCAAGAATAATGGAACCGGCAAGTAACTTGCCACGAACATGACTTAATAAGATATAAAATGCGCGAACAAACTCAAAGAGTAACCAGACGCTTGCAAGCCTTCCTTGAATCTACAGCAAAACCGTTCAGTTGACCTCAAAATGAAGAAGACCGTGGCAGCCGTGATTGTCTGTCTTCTCATTGGAGTTGTGTACACAGCTACTGGCAAGAAGCATCGAAGTAAGTTCCGATCATTTTAGTCACAGGAAAGGGAGTTTCTTAAGTCTGCCCCTGCACCTCACGCAATTTTCAGTAGGTTCATGAATGGTGGACTTTTAGTCTTTTCGTTAGTTTGTGATTGGCTGATTACACAATCATGATAGAGGCAATACTTATCAAAAGTTTTAAATTCCTGATATTAAATTCACGTCAAATGTATCCAAACTTGTGGGACGCCAGCCGTTTAGGACTTTACAATCTGAAAAGTTAAATGATCTCGGAGAAAGAAAGTAAGTGCTTCCAAAGGCAACTCTTTTGACTTTGAAAGTATTTCTTTCTAAGGCTCATTTAACTATGCATGTGTCTGAAATCCGAATATAAAGCTTAACATCAGTTGGCTATCCCAGTTATTTATTACGATGATTCGAGTTAAAAATGCTAAGAGTGTGAATAAATTGGTCGATTTATTTGCGCGTTCTTTTTAATTTTGAATCAGTGAACTCCGATGAAAAAAAGCCTCTGCCAGTCGAAGGTAAAGCTACTGTGGGGGGTAAGTCACTTGACCACTTATAGTTAATTTGTTAGTTAATCGCTAATTAACTATAAGACAGGTAATTACTACTACATAGCTATAGTATTACTTGAAGAATTTATTAATTTCTTCAATTCCTTTATGGATTAAAAAAGAAATCACAAGAAAAGGAACCATTACAGATCAAGCCCAATATCCAGTAGGTATTCTTTGGAGAAGAGCCGTCATTTTGATCATCCCTTAAAACCCCTTAACAAGAGCCTACGTTGATTTCGTTTACCAAATGGTCCAATTTTTTAAATCAAACTACTATGACATATCCAGTTAATGGTACCAAGGTAATCCAAAACCAAAGGAAAACGGAAAAAACCGGGACTGTCAAAAATGGGACCTTTGTTGTAAGATTATACGAACACCCGAAGCATTAACTTCGGGTCCGTCCCGGGGGTGCGTCATATGGTCAATGTGTTGATAAGCTGGTATCATCTTATAATCGCTAGTTATGTCTTCTGTTGTAGTTACTTTTGATACGGTATTGTCCACAACGTACGGTGTCAACCTCGACTGGTCTCGGAGAGTTCGCGATTAACGCCCGAATGACTTCATGAGTCAAAGATAATCAATCAAAAAACAGTGTATAAAACAAATAGTCAAATCAAATGAAGATTAATCCTTGTAGTTATGCACGCAATTATATGCAATAGGCCATTTCCGAGTTCATGTCTGCCTCCTCTTCAAAGCGAGTCTAAGTGCGAAGTTTTTGTTATGAAAATTTAGTTTTCATTCATATGTAAAGTAGAACTAATTACCATCACAAAAACTTTGCACTTAGACTCGCTTTGAAGAGGAGGCAGACATGAACTCGGAAATGGCTGGCCTATTGCGTAAAGAAGCCTGAAAAACAAAATTCAGGACTTCAACGGGGTTTGAACCGTGACCTCGCGATACGAGTGCGACGCTCTAACCAACTGAGCTATGAGGCCAATGACGTTGGGAGCAGGTAAACTGTAGGTTCTTATGTTCCCGTGAAAGTGAAGAATGTGAGTGATGATTCATTTCATATACTCATCACTCACGATAGTGTTCCATTTGCATTGTGTGTGGCGGTGTGTGCTCTGATATTGTATTGAGGACGTATTTTCCTTGTGTCGCCATGTTTTGACGTCATCTAGCGTACACACGCACTGTCAAGGTCAATTTATTACTTGAATAATTTTATTCCTTTACTTTGTCTTGTTTTTCAGGATGCTCAAAGGAGGAGGCGACTTATTGTATCCATGGCACCTGTTATCGTTTGACCATGGAAGAACATGGCGTAGACGCTCTGTCCTGTCATTGCCAACCTGGTTACGATGGTGAACGATGTGGAATTGCGGTGATTCCGTAGCGACAGACAGGGATGTGATGACCTGACTGTTGCAACAAATAGTACACATTAAAAGTGCCCACTTAACCTGATTGTGCGTTCGTGTTCTCTGATTGTACTTGGTGCCGGGCTAGTTTCCCTGGAAATGTTCTGTGTCCAAATGAGGGACAGGTCATTCTCGTCCTGCACTTAGATATATATTGAATACTTTTGCTCTCCCTTTCCCCATTCCTACCATGGTTGGAAACGTTGGCTCCACCTGTCACGGAACCCTGAGTGAATTCCTCAGAGATGTCGATTTTTTTTATTGGCTTCCATGTTGCGACCGCCTATGACACCAAGAGCTTCTTTTTTGGCGCAATACAAAACTTCAATATTTTTGGAGGAAGAGATCTACCCTCTTAATGTACAAAAAAGTTGTATAAAAATCCAGTTGCCATTTGACGGTACCTTTGCTTTTTCTGTTTGTTCATGCGCGCGTGATCAAGTCAAGGTTAAAGAAAAATTGCTCTTACTATCGTATACGAAAAACCACCACTGTTCTTTATTCTAAACCAGATTTCAAAATGGCAAAGAATTTTTGCTGATAAATACGTGAGCTAATAACTGATTCAGCTGGCTATAAAAAAACAATTCTTTTTATTCCTAGTAACTAGCTATACAACAATAGTTTTCGCTGTACGTTTCTCTCTCGACACATTAATCAGTTATAATCAACTATTTTTCGTATCTTTTTCGTAAGAGATCAAAAGTCTGTATACATGTACCTTTTTTTCTTTTTCAGCGTACGTCGTTTAATAAAACGTACGTAGTAAACCTAAGCAGGGCTTGGAGCAATTGAAAGAGGCCTTTGACACTGCATGACATCTCAAATATTAAAGATTAAACGACCGGTGTTATTTAAGGATTCAGCAACTGCTAAATCCAGATGAATCGAATGGCATAAATGGGAACGCTTCGTTGAGTCAAGAATAATGGAACCGGCAAGTAACTCGCCACAAACATGACTTAATAAGATATAAAATTCGCGAACAAACTCAAAGAGTAACCAGACGCTTGCAAGCCTTCCTTGAATCTACAGCAGAACCGTTCAGTTGACCTCAAAATGAAGAAGACCGTGGCAGCCGTGATTGTTTGCCTTCTCATTGGAATTGTGTACACAGCTACTGGCAAGAAGTATCAAAGCAAGTTATTATTTCAGTCACAGGAAAGGCATATCTTAAGTCTGCCCCGGTACCTTACGCATTTTTTAATAGGTTCATGAATGGTGGACTTTTAGTCTGTTTGTTAGTTTGTGATTGGCTGATTGCATAGTCATGGCAGAAGCAATGCTTCTCAAAACTTTCAAATTATTTTGTATCCCTGAAATTTAATTCACGTGAAATGTATCCAAACTTATGGGACACCAGCCTTTTAGGATCTTACGATTCGATTAATTAACTGATCTCAGAGAAAGAAAGTGCTTCCAAAACCATCTCATTTGACTATGAAAGTGGCGGTTTCTTCTTTTCTACGACCCATGCATTTAAGTATTTATTATCAATTAGTTCGCGTGTTATGATTGGTCGATTGAGTGGGCCCCCGCGCGCCCGATTAACCTCAGAGATTTAATAGATATCTTTATTTTACTAACCTCGTTTTCTCGGTCGCTACTGAAAGTTAGGGATCCTCGTTTTTTTCCCGTTGATTTATGGCCTGCGCACTTCCCGCTTGGGCCATCATAAGAGAACGGGAAAAAAACTCGGTCCGTAACTTACAGTAAGGACCTTGAACTCAGTTAGTAAGAAGTATGCGTTAGTCTGAAATCTGAATATCCCCGGCCAGTTGGCTGTCCCAGTTATTAATTACCGTGATTCCAGTTAAATTAAATGCTGAAGGATGAAATGAATTGGTCGGTTTATTTGCGGGTTCTTTTTAATCGGTAAATCAGAGAACTCCAATGAAAGACAAACCCTACAAATTGGAGATCCTTCTACAGCTAGTGTAGGGGGTAAGTCACTGGACTACTTAAAGTTAGTTAATCGCTAATTAACGATAAGGCAGGGTAATTAGTACTAGATAGCTGTAGTATTACTAGAGGATTCATACCTTTGTTTTAATTTCTTTACGGATCAAAACATAAATCCCAAGAAAACGAACACTTACTACGACAGATCAAGCTCAATATTCAGTGGACATTCTTTGGAGAAGGGCCGTCCTCGTGACCTTACCTTAAAACCCCTTAACAAGAGCCGACCTTGATTTCGTTTACCAAATGATCCAATCTTTTTAAATCAAACCACTATGACATATCTCACTGCAGGTACGGAAAGCCCAGAAACTTTCAAAACCTGACACATATATACATATATTATCATACTAAAATATTGCCCCCAACACTATCTAGTTCAACGTACCAAGTAATCCAAAACCAACGGAAAAGGGAGAAAACCGGGACTGTCAAAAATGGAACCTTTGTTGCAAGATTATACCAAAACCCGAAGCATTAACTTCGGGTCCGTCATACGGTCAATGTATTGAAAAGCGGGTATATCTTATAATCTTTTGATCGCTAGTTATGTCTTCTATTATAGTTACTTTCGATATGGTATTGTCTACAACGTAAGGCGTAAACCTCGATTGGTCTAGGAGAGTTTGCTATTAAAGATGAGACACAAAAATTACTTCAGGAGTCAAAGAAAGTGAAAAAAATGAACAAAGTATAAAACAAATAGATAATATTTGCGGTGTATGTCTGTGTGTACTGTGATATCTCACGGAGGACGTAATATTTTTGTTCATATCATGTTTACGTCATCCCGCGCACACACGCCTTGCACAAAGTGGAATTTAGTACTTAAATAATTTTTTTATTTTGCTTTGTCTTGTTTTCCAGAATGTCAACAGAAGGATAAGGATTATTGTGGTGTCCATGGTGATTGTCATCGTTTGACTCCTGGACAAAGTCGCGATGAAGAGGTGTATTGTAGGTGCCACAAGGGTTACGAGGGTCAGCGATGTCAATGGTACATGCTTCCATGATCTGGTGACCAAACTGTGGAAACAAATAGTACACAATAAAAGTGGCCACTTAACTTGACTGTCTTTTCGTGCTTTTTGATTGCACCCAGTGGGTAGGCAGTATTCAGTTTTCCCTTGTTTAAATGAAGGACTGATTATTCTCGTCCGGCATTTAGATATTGCATACCATTTTACCTCTCGGTTCCCCCAGTCCGACCACGGTTGGAAAAGTTGGCTCCACCCGTTACGGAACCTGACCCCGAGTGGATTGATCAGAGATGTTCAATGTTTATTGGCCTCCATGTTGTGACCGCCTGTGACACCAGTAGCTTCTTGTTTAATGCAATACAAAAACTTGAATTGAAGAAGAAATCTAGGCTCTGAAAGTTTTGCGCGGTATATCTCAATTAAAGAACTCCTTGGTCAGTTAGAGAACTTTCGCTTAAAACATAAGGAAAACGGAACTCTTAACAAGAAAAGAGGGACTTTGTTTTGACCTTGAAATCCTGTAGAGTTAGTTTCTTGTTCTATCCGCCACTTGTTAAGAAAAGCAAAGCCAAAAGGCCTTGTTCAACGTTGCTCCTAATAAAATAAACCCGAGCGTGGATCTGATTGTTTGAACCGTCAGTCACCTCACTGGGAAGGTACTAAAAAGTTGTATAAAAATCCCGTTGTTTTTGACGGTTCATTTGCTTTGTCGGTTTGTTTACGCGAAACTGCTCTAGCTATCATACACGTTTTAAACCACCACTGCTTTTCATTCTGAAACTAAGTATAAGCATTTTTTTGCTACTACATTGGCACTTTAAAAACTACTTATTGAAGCCTGATGAGCAACTTGAAGCTTTTCGCATGACACCTGGCTATTACTTTGTCTACAGTTCAATCCCCATTAAGGGACAGACCTGGAGAAAAACGATAATGACCGCTTAAGGTGGCTCGCACCGGTTTCCACACACTTTTACTCTGATAATCACCTGACTTCGAATCTTAGTTACAGCAGACAACCTTTATGGTGGCATCAAACATATGCCCTGGTAGTGAGCAAGTTACAAGACCGTTTTTGACATAATACCATTCAGTAGCTATTAATATGAGAAAGACCCCTAATTTTAGGTCAGGGGTTTAAGTAACAATAACTCAAAAACGAGTTCGGTGACTCCCGCTTTTTATTGTCAAGAAATAATTTTAAGGATAAAACTAATCGAAAGAAGTTTCACACAACGTTTCGATGTCACCATGACATCGCTTTCAAGTGAAAAAATAAAATTGAAATTAACCTGTTCCTTATTTAATTTGTCACTAAAAAATGATGTCAAGGTGATATCGAAACGTTGTGTGAAACTTCTTTCGGTGATTTTTTTCCTATAAAGCTTATCTAAAGTTAATGTAATGAAGGAATAATTAGCATAGTGAAATACAGCTTTTTGCAAATTTAAAGATAACACGTAGCAGCGAATTTAGAGCCACCATTTGCTGGTATAAAATATCTAACGAGTTGTAAGCTGTCTAGCATGCCGTAGGTACGTCAGACTGGGACGAAAGTTGAGGTCACTACTGAGGAAATTTATTGTTAAAAAAGGGTAGCTTTTTCTTAGAAAAGTTCTTGGAAAAGTTGGATCCACCTGTTACGGAACCCTGAGTGGATTGCTCAGAACTGGTCTCCATGTTGTGACCGCCTGCGACACCAAGAGCTCCTTGTTTGGCACAATACAAAAACTTGAACATTTTTGGAACAAGAGATCTATCGTCTGAAAGTTTTTTATGATTCGTTGCCCATTAAAGAACTCTCTGGTTGGAAAAATTCGCTCCACACGTAAACGAAATTGGAACCTCCAACTGCGTTTACATATCGCTTCCAAACACAAGTTTAGTGTTAACATAACTCTTAATTGAAAAATAAATACAAGCACGAAACAGATAGTCTGCGTGCAGGCGTCTACAATTTCTTTTGCTGTACTCGGCAAACAATAGTCTGAACTGGTTGACATTTCAGACTAGGCAAACAAAGGAAATGGGTAGCCTGCGGAATTGGCGTCATTTACTCATTTATTATCATTATTAAAAATAAAACACAAACAGCGGAGATAAACATAGTAAACCAACGCATTTTATATAGACTTGACGTTTCGTATGCTAGGCAACATACATTTTCAAAAGTGACCGTTACAATTTTTTGAACACTGTTTATATACTTTTAAGACAAGGGTCTGGAACCGAGATTAAGAAAAACTATCTTAACAGTAAATATGTAAAAGGATACACCTTATCAATAAAGCAACAACTTCTCACTACTAATGTTTGCATTAAAAGCTGGCTTAAGTTCTTGGATAAATAAGGTTTCCTATTTATCCAAGAACTTAAGCCAGCTTTTAATGCAAACATTAGTAGTGAGAAGTTGTTGCTTTATTGATAAGGTGTATCCTTTTACATATTTACTGTTAAGATAGTTTTTCTTAATCTCGGTTCCAGACCCTTGTCTTAAAAGTATATAAACAGTGTTCAAAAAATTGTAACGGTCACTTTTGAAAATGTATGTTGCCTAGCATACGAAACGTCAAGTCTATATAAAATGCGTTGGTTTACTATGTTTATCTCCGCTGTTTGTGTTTTATTTTTAATCAAGCTACGATGGCCTAACAACAAGAGATTATCATTATTATTTTTTTTTTGGCAAGAAGAGGGTAGCGCAAGGAGAAAAACGCTAATAATAATAATAATAATAATAATAATAATAATAGTAATAATAATAATAATGATAATAATAATAAATACTACTACTACTACTACTACTACTACTACTAATAATAATAATAATGATAATAATTAGAGTTCCGCAGGACGCCTAGACGGAGGCTATTAAGAACACAAAACATGTTTGGCGGCATATTTTATTCAAAGGAAATCAGGAAACCCAAACAATATAAATTGGGTCTACTCTCATGACATCCAAGAGCTTTTTAATACACGCAATATGTAAATCGCACCACAGAAGGTTCTGGCATCAGAATGAAATGCATATTTTCACTAACAGATATATATCAAGGTTTTTCAGTCTTTTATGATCAATTGCGACATTGTGACAACCTTCAAAGACAAACACTTATTAGTTCTTCAGTGACAACCAGCCAACTGAACGTTGTAATTAATAACAATATTTTATTAATTTCTAGCGCGCAGGTGTCAACCATAGGGTTTTCAAATGCGCGTTACAAAGAGCAAAATGTGTACAATATAAATTAGGTATAACATGGGTGGAAAGGATATAAAAATAGTAATGAATTTCGTCTCTCGAAGACAACTAATTAATTTAAGGTATGAATAAAATTTATAAAAAATGTAATTAATAACACAACTTTGAAATAGTTATACATAATAATGTATGTGTATATCCTAGATCTAACAATAGGCTTCTCGAAACAAGTGAGTCTTTCACTTTACTTTAAATGATTCTATAGATATGTTTGGATTCCTAAGTTCGACAGGAGGACAGTTCCAGAGCATTGGCGCGGCTGAAGCAAAGGTTCTATCACCAAGCGTAGTTAGTGTCCTTTGTCTCGGTTGAGCAAGTAGGAATGAATCATTGGATTTAAGACCGTAACTTGAATTGCCTTTAAGAGAGATACCACTACCACTACTCTTCTAATACAAGACAACGTGCACTCTGTTTTTTTTTCAAATGAATTTTTGTTTTGGAGCGCATATTAATAAGTTATTTGCGGTCCGTTCACGCAAGTGGTGTGAGGAAAACGTACCACTGTTCATAGTCTACGCTCTGCATTCCGCTACGAGTTGGTCTTGAATTTTCTGAGAAATTTTCCTTGTGGGTAAATGCAAATAGGATGTAGGACAGAATAAAAAGAGAAATACCCCCACCCTAGGGTACAAACTTTTCATTTGAGTTGACGAGGATTGTAGGAAATATAAATCTTTAATTGATATTTAAAGCGTTGCAGTTGTGGGGAGCGAATATTGCAAAAGATTTCAATAGGTGGTGGTGAAATCGAAGAGGTTGCAAACACATTTTGATCATCCTGGGCTAGTACCGGGGGATAACCAAAACACGGCGCACACTCACGGGGATACCCACATCACTTTTCATGTAAGAGGGCCGCTTGAGCGAATGAATTAGTGGAGTGGGGGTGAAGGGGCCGTCAATCCACCCCTAGCCCCTCCCCATCAGGAAGTGCTGACAGAAACAAATTGGCAACGAGCCAACCGCACCCTTTATGATTATTACGGGTTACGAACTAGCGTCTGTCTTGAAACTTCCGCATAGAAGAAGACTATGGCTTTGAAACTTAAACTGATTGTTTTTGTTCTTTTCTTCGGCGTCCTTGACTTGGCAAAGGCCTGTACTTACAACTCGGACTGTTCCGACCCGAAGGTCTGCTGTTCAGGCTTCTGTTCGTACAGCTGTTTCTCTACTTCGTGTACTTACAATTGGGACTGCGGAAGTGGTCAATGCTGTGATGCAGATGGCGCTTGCTTTGATTGTGCTGCTCTTACAGTCGGTGGAATCGTTGGGATCGTCATCGGCATTGCAGTGTTAATTGCCATCATTGCCTCTATTGTGGCCTGTTGCTGCTGCGCTTGTTGCCCGTACTACCGTTACCGACATCCCGGTGCAGTGGTCGTCGCCCGGCAGCCATATCAGCCGTTCGTGTCCACTACCACCGTCTCAACTGCTCAGCAGAGTGCCGTAGTCCAGCCTCCTCCACCTACAGGCGCTTATGGGTATCCACCACCGTACTATCCACCGCCACAGGCCGGAGCATACCCGCCTCCCCAAGCACAGGGACAGACAGGCTACCAGCCGTACCAGGCAAACGCAGGACAACCACCGGTCAAGCAGTAGCTCGTTTTGAACGGACGATCTAGTTTCAAGAGTTTTCTATGATTTATCTGTTGGGTAAATTGTATCTATTCTAGTGTGTTTTGGCGACGTACATCCATGATAATTTTGAGTGTACCAGATTTCTGTTTTACAAGGTTGTGAAAAATAGTTGTAATAATACCTTTATTTAAGTCTCAAATCATTCTAGCTGAACAGGAGTGCTCTACTAATTGGGGAGACTGTTAATCAAATAAACTCTAAATTAAATCAAATGTTGGTTTTTGAAGAGAGGGGAAAACCGGAGTACCCGGAGAAAAACCTCTCGGAGCAGAGTAGAGAACCAACAAACTCAGCCCACTTATGACTACGAGTCCGGGAATCGAACCCGGGACACATTGGTGGAAGGCGAGCGCTCTCACCACTGCGCCAACCCTGCTCCCCCTATGTCTCTGATAATTTCTTTGTGTAGGTTTTTTGAATGGTCTGTAGAGCCTGTACACAGCTTCGTTTTAGTAGCATAGGTAGTGATCTGCTGTATTTCTTTTTTGAATGTTTCAAGATTGTTCTAGTGGCTTTGATACCTACAATATTCAACCATCTCTGGTCATTTCTAGTCGCTAGCGTGTACAAAAATTATCCTTGAATTTGATTCTAGAATACCCCGCCACTTAATTATTAATTGCATGTGAATCGTGTGTATCGTTATGTCTCGTTCTTCAGACAATGCCGCTACAAGAAGACAATGGTGGTCAGAAGTAGCCGGGTATTCTGAAATTGCTCCTCTTAACTTTCCAGTCACCTTACCTCCAAGAGTAGACATGAAGCCTAATCTGGGAGCCAAAATTTACTTTGCATTGCTCCTCAATGGGTACTGTAGCAGCTCTCATAAGCTCTAAATTTCGTAGGCAGGCATAGTGTAGCACCTCTATTGTTTTAGGGATAGGGTCCATTGTTTGTGTAGTTTGTTCTTTTGTTCACCTGAAGGGTTGCAAGGCAATCTCGTGAGACCTTACGAGAGCTGCTACATGCCCCTCCTCAATGCGTCACGGATGGCTGCTGGCCACGTGAGCGGTTACCCTCGGAAAGTCCACGTCAAAAATTTGACTTTAGTAAAACAATACAAAACAGAAATGCTTGTGGATGTGAATATATTGGAAAGGTTGTGTTGTTTGGTAGAAGTAATAAAGACTGAAAAAAAAAAAGGTTTTCTCTTTTATCAGGAAAGATGAGATCATTCCTTTACATGTACCAGGGTTTGTTGCTCAATACTGAGTATTTTGGACTGCCAAAAAATAACTAAAAAGTAACAATGAAGTGTCAACTGTATGTAAGACTACTCTTTTGAGCGAGTTAAGTACAAATGGCCAACTGGTTGTCGTTTGGCGTCTCTGTGAGAGATTAGCCTCTAATATGGTTTCAAAATGAGGTTACACATCATGCAATTCAGGTGTATGCTATCAACAAAACTTGGTTACCACTTTCAGTTGGTGATATCATTCAACAGAAAGCCCAGTCACAACACGTCAGTTAAGAAGGGGGTGGGGTAGTCTCCTTTGCAGCTGCTCAGGCCGGAGTCACGTTGCGTGACTCCGGCCTGAGTGGCTGCGAAGAAGACTAGGGGTGGGGGGGACTTGGTAATATCACTGACAGGCAGGTATGGACTGAGCCAGGATGTGGTCTAGTAAGATTGGAGCTTGACGCCCCTGAAATGTTTGATCTTCTAAATGTGGCCCCCATTCAGGCAACAAATCAACCAAGTTCAATTCCACCTTTGTTT
Source organism: Galaxea fascicularis (assembly GCA_948470475.1). Classification (NCBI taxonomy): domain Eukaryota; kingdom Metazoa; phylum Cnidaria; class Anthozoa; order Scleractinia; family Euphylliidae; genus Galaxea; species Galaxea fascicularis. The sequence continues at coordinate 2,187,254 of OX419347.1, forward strand.
TAAAACCACCCAAAAGTCCACTAATCATCAATATAATATCAAACTCAACTTCCCTTTAGCAGGGGTGGTAAGAGAGGGCACTAACCCTACCCCCCTCCCCCTCAGGATGGATGGATACTTGGGTTAAACTTTTGTCTCCCTTTTCCTAATATCCATTATGTAAGCCCCTTCCTCCAAGTTGACTGATAATAGCCAAGGGTGAGGTGGTGTCTTTGTTCAAGGTTGAGTTCTTGTACATTTGAAAAGCCCCTCTCGGCCTTAAATTCTCATTTGTTACCCAAGCACATTTGCTATAGAAGTAGTAGGGAGAAGTTGTTAACATATCAAGTAAAATCACTCTTTTGTAAATGGTCGACATTGTACAAGGAGAAATTAGATGCTGATCACTCTCAGGGTTTAAGGTAATTCCTTTGAATTGCATTACACATCCTTACTGCACATAATTTCTTGCATCAGCCGCATGCGTACGAGCATGTGCATGTTTAAAACATTGCAGATTTTCAGAAGTAGTCATCCCCTAGAAATAGGTAAGTGGTGACTTTCTCCCAAACAAGTTATGGGGACCTATGCTTTTTATTTCTCGTATTGAAAGGAAATGTAATGCTCCATGACATATCCAGATTTGACATATTTTTTATCGTCCAGTTTTTCATTATTCACAGATCTCCTTTACGATGAGGCCATTGAAATGTCAGTAGAAAAGCACAGATGCAAAAAACACGACAAATCTTTCATTAGCTCATTTTTTCGCCTTTGAGAGGTTAAATTTCGACCATTATGTACTTTTGACAAAATAAAACCATTGCCTCTGTCCCGTTTTTGTAAATTATAGTCTCAGACCACTTTCGGCTATCAACTTCAACTGTGCTAACAATGTAGCAAAGTAGGTATAAACTAAAGCCTCAAAGCATGAAAACGAACATGGGGACCCTCTCTTTTTATTGCATTTCATTGATGTTTTTGACATTGGCAACCACCTAGCAAAGTTTCAAATAAAATCTATAGCGACTTTTATTTCTGAGGAATGGCCTTTAAGGGTTAATTTTACATCAGAGGACATTCCACTACTGTCAAATCAAAAATTGACTCTAACCGTGTAGTTTTCAAATAATTTAATATGCCAGTGTTTTAGTGTAAGTCTAAAATATATGGGGTGTTACCCTTGGATTCACTCAGTCTGTACAAATTACTGTGAAAAAACATTGTCTGGTCCTCTTAAATGGGATAACGCATTACCTGACAGGATGTTAGGAGAGTTAATAATTTGACAACAAACTAACACTCTCAAATGTGAATGTTTAGTATGTTGTGGTTCAATTCAAGTGATCCAAATAACAGAAGAGTATCAAGTGAACAACCAGAGAAAGATGGCTTCCTGAACCATCTGAGTGATTAAGTTAAAAAGATATATTCCTCGGACTGCGTAGAGCAGAGAGTGGGCTGACTTTTCTGACTAAAAATAATAAATCCCCTCTATATTTAGCCTGCATGCCGTATATTACCGGTAGTTGTAACAGAACCTACATATAAATGAGTTATATGCCTTCAAGTTATAGTTGTTCCATAAACCAATCTACAAACTGTGTCTTTGCATGCTTCCTTATGTACATAGATGGAAGATTTAAATCCATTTAAAATCACAAATAAAATTAATTGCACATCATTTGACCCTTTCAGCCACAGCTCAGAAGACCCACAAAAGTTGAGAATAAATTACATCATTTCGTAAAGTGAAATTATTATTATTGACATAATGGTGTCTGTGTGTATTTGCATACAATTGATATTTGTGCAACAGCACTACAGTTGTGTGCTGAACTGATTTGTGTGTGAGTGGATCTGAGCTATACTGACCATAGGTGGCAAGAAAAGAACTACACCAATAATTCACTTCCTTTTCTTAACTTTTGTGTTTACCCTGCGGCCTCTGTAGCCACCATGATCTACTGGTAACCTCTCCTAAATATAAAATTAGTTCATCAAGTATACACAGTATGAGAGTAGAGGAAATGATCAACAGAGTTGTCTTCAGTTGATGTTGAAACATGCAAAATATATGAGAACATTGAGAAATACTGAAGAGATGTTGATATTGGGAGTAACTAAAAGTCACGCATCATAAAGCACAAATTATGTCAGGAACTACATCTGTCAATGCTGTGTGATTAACATCAGATGCAGATAGATGCCGAATCTAAGACAAAAGTGAATATCCTGTATAACACTGAATATCCAAACGAGAAGGGGACAAAAGGGAAATATTATAAAATGAAAGACAATTGGTCTTGTTTATTTGCAATTCTAAACAAGACTTGACTTTGAAAAATGTTCACTAGCACTCGAGACTTGAGATTGCTGTCCTAATGCATATCAGCAGTTGCATCGTTCACCAAAACCAGAGACTAAGAATTAAGGCATCCAATAACTTCGATGTCCCATATTTTTTTCTTTCAGATTACAAATCCCCAATAATAATTGTGAAAGGGGCTTGCTGATATGCACACCAGTAGCAAATTAATCCTCTTTACGTTGTTCTTGATTATATGATACAGTGTATACAAGCACCTTGTAGCCCTCTTGCAGGCCTGCAGAGGCCCTAGAGATGTTTCAGTCACTGAAGAAATGCTTCTGATCACCCTTTCAATCCATAAGAAAGCACAAGGGTTCTAACTTTAAGTCTGTGCATGTCACGAAACTGAGTACAACCATCAATCTCAAAACTGACGGTTACTGAGCCGTAAATACCTGATATGCTCTTTCTCATGCTGTGTACTACAGACAAAAGCCTTAAGTCTGACCATTCAAGCATGAGCTATCAAGCAGTACGGCATCTTGCAGTGCTGTGTGTATTGTTTATTTTGGCCACCATTAGCAGTGAAAAGAGTATCACCACTTCATCTTGAGTACACCATAGAATGATAAGCGCCTTTACTATTGGCATATTCCCCACAGCCTGCCCCACTATAGCCATGGATGATAGCTGCTTGGTTTCCAACCACATATCTGTTGCTGACATAATGGCTAGAGCTTCCTTCCAGGGTTGATGCATTAGGAACAGCACTGACTATTGGCAAGCCACTGGGAATGCCACCAAGAGCATAGGGCGTGGCACCTAGAATGCCCCCTGCTGAGATAAGACAGATGAGGGTAATGAGCAGAAAAGGGTTTTAACAGGCTTGCTCTTGTCTTCAAATTATCCTTGCCCCTCTCCTGGACAGCAAGGGTATTGGGTTTGGCAACTACAATGACCACAAGACAAAATGTGGATGGGAGGGGAAGGTGGGGGTGGTGTGGATGGGAAGGGATGGCTAAAACTAAACTGATATTGTTAGAACTTGTAGTGGGAATACAATCATACCTCCACTATATGAACCAACTTCATTGACTACAAGTCCATTACCCATGATATTGCCACAGGAACCTTCCAAACCATTCTCATTAACACCAGATGATGTTGACGTAGTCATGTTCCAGTACAGTTCAGTTGGTGAAACTGCACTAGTGCCTGCAGGGATTGGCGTTTGTGAGCCAGTGTAGCGAAAGTAAGGATTCTTTAGATCAAGTGTGTTTCTTGATTTGACACTAGTTCCATCCACTGATACTTCGATTTCAACATCATAGCTTTGCCTGCAAAGTGGAAATGCTACCAATTAGTCATTTCTGTAGAAGCTTTAAAAATTGTCAGTAACTCTTTTACTCACTCACACCAAACTGAACTTCATGTTTGATGAGGCAGTGTAGAAGATCAATGCAAGTCCTCTTTTGTGGAGAATCACAAAATATTTCTGTGGCAGATTTAAGTCTAAGCTTTAGGCAGAGGTAGAGGTGTGCAGTAGAACCCTTGATACTTACTGTTCCAAGACGATTAGTTACGTACATGTATACACAATTTAAAACATGGTTTGTTCCTCTTACCTTCTGTTTGAAATGAGAAGTACTTTTCCAGAGAGTGATTGTCCGATCTTTACAAATATTGGATTTGGAAGTAGACAACGAACCTGGGGAGTAGAATAGTTACTTGACAAAGAACTCGACCACATCTGTGTAATATTTTTACTGATTTACAGAAGCACACTTGAAAATCAGTTCACTGCAATCACACTATCTATAATCATCTTACCTGATACCAGTGAGTAAGAGGCTCTTGAGGGGCTGTGGACAGCCATACTGGTATGCTGTTAAGACATTAATAATTAGGATTAACTGACAGGCAAGGACATATTTTCATACAAGTTAATAAAGCCCTCCTGTTAACTTACAACACTTTCACTGTTCTACTTTATGGCATTTCTAATTACACTGGCAAAGTGGAATTCATGTGCATTATACCCATGCATGTTTACCTCTCTTTATTAATACAGCTTATATGGCAATCACAATAATATTGATGTGTCTTTTCCAAATCCCACCCCACAAGTTATGGTCCTCATTCTATCAGATATCTGGCTACAAAACTCTAGAATTCCCTTTCTGACTATTAGATCCCCCTGAAGTATTCAAGAAGAAAAAAGTGGGGTGAATGAGATTATAGCATTTTAAGCAGAATTTGTGTATGGCATTATACCAAATGTTTTTTTCACATTCTCCTACAATTAATCTAATTTTGCTATACAATGTACATTGCGATATTTTATTTTACTCAGACACCAGTTTGCCATGCTACATTTAGCTTTGAGTCAAATAAAGTTTATATATTAAACTAAGTATGCAATGCATAAAACTGCTTACTTGCTTCCTTTAAATAAGACATCAAACCAGAAAGCAAGGCCATGAACAGTTCCTGCTGTGTGTACTGTAAAGTGTAGCGGGATTTCAATCCTGTAATTAAAGTGACATCATAATACAAGATTTAATCTGGGAACCAATATTTCAGAGGAAACTTAATTCTCTCCCTTTTTCCAATAAAGCTGTTGAAATGAAATGATGATAAACTTGCCAGAAAAGAAAAATCAACTTGCACAAAAGAAACCACAGTACAAGCATTAGAATAAGAGACACACTACCATGTCCATGTTAATGAGTTAATGGCAGTTGGTGTACCTGTGCAAATCCTCTTCTGCAGCAGTAAGGAAGTCCACAGTGTGCGTCACAGGCTTGGCCATCAGAATCCGGACATCAAATGTATCCTATGACAGCACAAAAATAAATTAAATTAACTCAGCACCACTTGGTGACAAATTTGTATTTAAACATTAATTTTTTTTACAGTTAGGAATTATTGTTACCTGGCATTTTGGAAATTAGGTCTGACAATCTCAGTCACAACTTAAAGACCAATGTTATTTTGCATTGTAAACTGAAGGATACACTTTCAGTAACAGTTAATAAAAGGGTGCAGTAGATTTACAAGACCCCTAACTTTTCTTTTGCTGATTTTTCACTAACCACGATTGGCTGTCTGAAGTACTCCTCCAAAGCAGATTCCCTGAGATTTGACAGGTCAACTCCATAGAAAGAATTTTGATACCTGGACACAAAGGAAGGGTACAGAAATATGCATTGGATCAAAATAAAAATTTAAGGTGATACCAAGGCTGTGCTCTAACAAAAGTACTTGGGCACCCAAAATCTCTATACCCTTGAAATCCAGGGAGCCCAGCATATAAGTTTGGTGCAAACACTAATATTTTCTGACTGTAAGTCGCCAGGGGCGACCGGGCGCCTCTAGAGCACAGCCCTGGACACAAATAAAAGTGTTACATGTGGGGGGTAAGATGAGGTGAGATACACGTAAGACGAAATCAAACAAACTGAATAAGAATAAAATAAATTATGTAAACTTGCCAAAAATGATCGAAAAATGTAAAAATGAAAAAAAACAAGAAAGGAAATAGAAGAAAAAGAACTGAAAGAAGTAAAAAGGGAAATTAACTGAAATGAAACACACAGTACTTTAGCCATACTGAATATGTTCTTAATATTATCTTATACATGTATGATTAGTTGTTTCCTTCACCATTATAGCCATAGTGTATTTCTCACCAGAAATTAGCTTTAGAGAAGTGTTCCATGTAAAGTGCATCATCGAAAAATGGAGCAACATGAAGGTCTCCCGAGGTGGGGAACATATTCCCTTGAAAAAAAAAAGACATTTTTTTAGAACTAAAATTATCAAATTTAAGTGGCTGCATAATGATGGCCATAATCATTCCACAAGGCTACAAGAAATGCACAAAAGGAAGAATAAGAATGCTGTACGGCAACATCTTACCATTAGGTTTCAGCCACTTCTTTGCATGGAGATAACTTTCAAGCATTCTTTCATTATACAACATGTAACCCATGGGCTCAGAGATAATGACATCCACCATCTCAGGTATTTCAACCTAACATACAATCACTAGGTTAACAATCTAGAGATTCAACAATTCCTACCATTTACAAGGACAACTTACTGTGCATAATATGACTCCACTCACTGAATTTTAAGAGAAAAATAATGATTTAGAGTGCAAATCCAAAACACTGGGTGTTCTTATTTAAGAGTAGTAAAGTCATAAATATAGAAATTTAACAGCTTGAAATCTTAATGAAAAAAATCATATACTGGCAGGTACATTTCAAATCTGACAAACAAGATACAAACCTCCTCGACTTTTCCAGGAATTATGATCACTTTGTCGGACAGACTATTGTGCTTGACTAAAGCCTGGTATGTAAACATTAAAAAAAAAGCTTCAAACCTAATGATCACTATAATTATTACTAAAGATAATATAGGCAATAATTATTATAGATGAAGTAAATTAACATAATGACTATATCATTCAAGTTTTTGAGGTACTTTTTTCAGTCATCTCTACATAGTACTTACAGACACCATGTTCTGTCAACATTTACAATATTTACATGTAGTCCAATATTTTGGAGAAAATAACTGGAAATGTCCAAAGGGCAAAAATGTTATTATAAGTTTCTTAGAACTGTTCATGTACAGTTGTATATCTCAGAATTTGGCTTAATATTGTAAAATTAATTGCCTTCTCAGTATATATCACCTCTGCATGTGTGGCCATCGAACTGGCTTCAATGGCGTATACTTTTTTAGCTCCTGCTTGTACAGCGAAAAATGATAAAATCCCTGCCAAAGAAAAGCAGAACACCCGTGAGAATATGATAAGCAGATAAATTGTACCAGGCTATCTACCCACTGAGTACCTCATGCATGTTATATGAACTATTTGTACAGAAAGTCTAATTAAGGCTCACTGTTGAATACTGATGAATACACTGAGGAATGAGACTCTTACCTGAGCCAGCACCAACATCAATCACAACCTGAAGAAAAGATTTTGACAAAATGTTACAAAAAGATGCATCAACTAACATACTAATTTGAGCATTGGCAATATTTGCCTGCAAATGAAATTTTGACTTTTCAGTGATGAAATATGAAACCGGATCTCCCTGGTAGTCGTAATAAAATTAATTGTCAATCAAAAGCTTTGAGTTACCTTGTCCTGAAAATCTGAGTGATTCTGAAGCATTGCTCTTTGGTAGGTAGAAGTCCTGATGAAATCCTGATGGTTTTAAATAGTGTCAAGAATACTTGAATAAGTGTTGATGATATCAAATGTAATTAAAGTCACACACAATTAAAAGGACACCATACTGTATGTGTGGGACAAAAGGTTGGTACTTGAAAAAGTGTTGATCATAATCCCTACTGAACATATTAAACGGCACATACAGTCATGTACAATCAAACCTGCTATGGTTCTTTAATACTGATCAGCATCAGGTGTTTCCTTACAATACAACCACTACAGACTGTAGCTAGCATGAATTCAATAAATATGTGGTTCCAACCCCCCCCTCCCCCTCTTTTTTTTCAAAATGCTGATTCGTTACATCGTGTGAACAAGAAAATTCATAAAGTCCCATCTTTAGACATAAGCAACAATGTCAAATGGGCATTATTCAATCACGATGAGTTTTTTTAATTTTCTGAAGTAATTGAAAGAAAAGCGTAAATGACTTTTTTAAGCATGAAACGTTATCCCTAGACTTAAACAACAACAACAATACTGAAAAAAGGCCTTTGTAGCCCACAGTTAGCAGAGCTATTCTAGGTGGGCTACTTAAACTAACACTATGTGATAAGCTCTCTCATACACACAAACGCACGCGCACACACAATAAAATAAATAAATAAATAAGCAAATAAATAAAAATAAAAATAGTAATGATAACTATGTTGAAAGTTATAACTAAGCAAGAGACACATAAATTGCATTAGCCTGAGGGGAAAATAAGGGAAGAGATTCTTGGCAGGTCAAAGAGAGAGCTGTTGAGTTAAAAATGCAAATATGAGCTAGAACATTCATCTCCTCAGTTTCAAGAATCTTCAAAAGCAGGTGAGCCAGACTTGCATGACCTCATTTGCAGCAAGAAGTTTGTTTGTCATTTGTCACTTTAGTAAGGGAAAAAAGAACTGGAAAAGTCAATCATGCTTTTGCTTTTTGGCAATCTAAAGTTCTTGCTTGAGGCAATAAATTGTATGAGCCGATTACAAACAGCTGATGTTTCAAATTCTGCACGCTTTGACTCAATTTTTTTAATCAGTGATTTCATCTGGTCCTCCAGTGCTAACATTTTCTCCTGCCAAAATGGCTAGTGAAGCACAAAACCTACTAACCAAAACAGAATTTTTACTAGTCTGTGGCTAGTTGGCTACTGTTAGTCTCGAGCCCTGCTTCTATGGGGAGAAGTACAATGTATACATGTATATCTTCTGGAAATGTACACTGATCTCCAACTTACATGCAAATATCTTAGGAAGAAAAGAGCAATAGTGACAAAAATATGGAAATTGAAAAGAAGGACTAAATGATTAAACAGACAAACCAGGAATTTAAACAATATTTAAGTGCTTCCTTGCTTACATAGGGGTTTAGGCAAAGCAGCTGTAGCATTTGGTTTCACAAGTGCACTCTTTATCTTAAAGTATTTGTCTAATTTTGTGTTATGTTGTTGTCTAAATATTAACACTAAAACCATTTCGCTAAACCACTGCTAAATTTGCCTAAACTATAACTTTCTCTCTTTCCATGTGTTTTTAAGAATGGTTGCTAAGAAGAAACCATTTAAGAGATAATTATTTCATAGTTGTTATAGTTTGCAGCTGCATAAAATTTACATATTGTATAGACTGTTTTGTCTACATAAAGCAATCATTAACAATGTTTTCACTTTGCCAACCCTTTGTCTTGGTTTTTGTGCTTAACATTGAATTAACAACAATGCATGAGATAAAGAGCCATTCAAAGAAACAAAGACGATTAAGAAACTGACAAGAAACAGGCTAAAATGACTGAAGAATTTATCATATTCATGACTACATAAACAACACTACTAGTCAAAATTTGAAGCTACATTACTGATAATTTAACAAAAAAAATAATTATCTAATATATTTTTACCTGCATCATGTTCTGTTGCTGTGATAAATATCCATAAAACTGCAAAAACAAAGAGATGCTTATAACATCATTACTCAGGTATTATATAAACTATACATTTATTATGGACCAACTTCCTCAATTACCCAACTGCCCTTGGAACAATAAATGCAAATATTTGCCAAGGCCATCCCTCTTTGGGGAGTTGACATTAATTTTTGTAAGGGTGGCTGTTCTCTGACAATTAAGAAATAATAAGCTGAGTTTCAAAGAAGAGTTAACTGGTGCATACACTAGGCATACATTGCAACCCTAATATGCTGTTAATTACCACAAACGCTATCACTTTTTGGATGTACAAATGACTAAGTCGTTAAAAGAATCCATTCTTGAAGTATTGAGTGTGTTTTCAGCATATTCAAAACTTCTGACAGTCAATCTATTTTTCTAAAATAAACTAGCACCTGTAGCCCTTTCCTGCAGGTTAATCATAGGATACCGGTATACGCAATTATGTGTGTGTTTTATCAAGACCTGTAATTCCCTTGAGAGGAAAACACTGTTGGTAACACATGAAGAATACCAAAAGAAAAACAAGCAAACAGCATTTTGTTTTTAAGCACAATTCACCCCTTCAACTCACCAATGTATGTGTGACAACCTTTTTGTCATACATGTACAGTCATGATTGTATCTCAAATGGCTCAAATTTAAATTTTGAACATGGTAGATTCCTTGTTACATGTAGCTTTGCCATAAATTATCCAAGGATATTGATGTACCATCAAGGTTTAACTCTACTGGTATGTCAAGTTGCCCAGATGACTCCACTAGCCTTTTGCCTACAGTAAGTTCACCAGGGTTGTAGGAGTACTATACTCTACTTGGCAGGCATGCATTATAATTTTACCAGTAATACAACATAATCAATCTTTCTTTTCATTGTCTGGCATCCTTAGATAATACAATTCACACTATGCTAAAGCTTCAGCCCTTTTATTTTTCTCACCTGAAAATACTGACTGGCTGAAGCCTTTTCCGTCCTTTCATTAAAAACTGAACGTTTTTTCATCCTACCAGTGACAGTGTTTAACAGCTCTTTAAAGTCAACAACATCTAGAAAAGTATGGCACATACATGTATATGCTCATGTATACAGGAACCTACATAACAGTAGGGTGTTACACTGCCTGGTTGTATGTGACACATGTAAAATCTTTAAGATTCTGTTCTTCTATTACTGTATGATAACAATGAACAACATGACATAACTATTTAAGACTGTAGTCAAGGAAACCAAAAGCTGTGAACCTTTGAGATCCAGGGTTCCCAGTATTTAAGGTTTGTACAATTTAAATTAAGATTTCCTTGTCACGTTAAGTAAGGCACAAGCAAGTTGCCAGGGACCACTGGGTACTGCTGGAGCACAACCATGCAATATCACCTTTCTGTAATCCTGGGTACTGGTCAGGTGTGTAAATTTAGGTGTCTATTCCTTTCCATATGCATAATAAGATCCAAATAGTAATTTACTACAAGCTCAAATGTTTAAAAAAACTTTAAGAGTTCATATAAAGTACTGTGTAAATGATCGATGTTGTCTCAGAAATTTGAAATGGCCCCCAGAATTTTTTCCATAACACCGCCTAGAGCATTTTAAATTTCCTGATTTTTCCTGCTGTCCTGGCATTATTAACTTTATGTTTCCTTGACATATTATGAAGTCTCATAATTCCTAAGAAAATCTCCAGATTACTGGAAAATTTTCATCGTCTCCTGAAACAGACCCTTTTAGATCTTCAGTTGTTATCTACCATAAGTTTTCTGATGAAACTCTTGTTTAAACCTAATACCCACTAAAACATACACTATTGCACACACAAGTGGTTCTACAGCCTGCTAAGAATAGGGAAAGGTGGGCTTGGAAGAAAGTAGTTAAATATACTCAGCTTGATTAGCTTTTCAGTTATTCTGAGTAAATGTTACCTTTCTTGTATTGACAAATCATGTTTGAATTAACTTTTATTTGGTAATAAAGCTGGTGTTGTTGTTAAATATTCCGCATATCACGTTTACATGGGACTGGGGGAACTCTGAGTAGATACCTCTACTGTAAGGAATCAGCAATTCATGCAAGAACATTATCTAAAAGGTGTTCACTGCTTTATACTGTACAAAAAATCTTCCAAAATCTTCAAATGCACTTTACCAAGTTGAACCCAATGTATGCAGTGGCAAAAACTCATGTAAAATCCAGCTTTGATGAGTTTAGAATAACTGTACGATATGGAAATAAACTTTTACACTAATTAAGATTGTTTATACCTTCAGGATTTGATAGTTTTGTAAAGAGAAAAAAAGAAATCATTTGATAACACACCCATGCAACTCATGCCAAAGGAATAAATAAGTCCTAGGTCCTTCCAAATACCCCTGTCGTGTGTAGCTATTTCGCTCAAACCTATGAAATCCTTCAGAAAGCGTCGATTTGAAGTCAAATTGAAGTTCATTTCCTTGGCATATCCTGTCCAATCAATGTACGAATTTGCATCAAAGTCGTAAGTTAAGCTCAAGCTTACGTTTTTTATCTTCCTCCAATATACAGCTCGGTTAAAACTAAGTTAGATGATTTTCATTTCAGATTAGTTTGGCTCTCCCATTTCGTGATATTAGGCAAAAAATCGATTACAACCAGAGGGAAATGAACCAAGAAATAAATTCCATTAGTGGCCTTGGGTCAAATCGTAAACCTATTTATTATGCATGAGTTGGCAAGCTTGTATTTGTAACTCTACGGTGAAAACAATTTCCACGCAGTTATCAAACGTAAACTACTGCTGTACAGTATAACTTTCTCTTACCTTCTCTGTGTGTGAAGCTCAGAAGAACGCTAAAGTTGTGTTCTGGTAGATCTATGAGGTATCTCAGTCGACCCATTTGGCAGTGATCGGTATCCTTCGTCACTTTGAAGTTAGGCATATATTGGTTGCCTAACGAGAAAAATCAATCATAAAAAGAAATTCTGCTCAAACTCATATGTAGCTGCTTATTGATAAACAAAGCCGTGTCGTAATTACAAACAACTCACCGCTTCGTATGCGGATAACAAGCGAGTTGTTTGTATCCTCAAAAACGTCGACGACACAATCTCCCCCATCTTGCGTGGCAAGCGAGTGGTCTCCTCTGAGAATCTGAAGCTTACAGTTCCGAAAACACTGAGACTTGCTCTCTGTTTTAGCATTCATTGGATGGTCCATTGAAATTCCGTGCAGTGTATCGATAAACTAGCAAAACAACCGATATCCACGTGCGATTGTCACTGACTTCATTTCTTCATCGTTTTATGCGGTATCACAAATAAGAATGTATCATGGGCTCACTTTTGAAACTCGGGTCCAGGCTCTTTTGCGAGGATGCCAACTGACTTTCGCACACGTGATTGCCACGCGTGCTTTGCAAAAAGGGCGCGGCCCAAAAGATCAAAAGTAACATTTTCTTCGAAAAAAAATTTCCATTAAAAGTTTATTATTCTACATTTAAATTTCCTACAATCCTCAGCCCATAAAAAAAGTAGAGAAATCCAAATATTGAAGGCAGTGCCATTTACCAAGGTCAGAAAGAGCAATCACGACAATACTTGCGGTACAACTGAACCGTTATGTCTGGCTTGCAATACACTGTGGCATTTGATAGTTTTTCTCAGGAAGGTTTTCCCAAAACGACTCGGAACGCGATGAAAATGTAGATCTTCCAAGCTCTGCTAAAAATTCATCTTACGCGTAACGTTTGAAAGATAATTCAGCTTTGAAATATTTTTTTCTTTTTTCATTTTCGGAGGGATGTTAAATTCAATACTGAAATGCAAATAATACCAGCTGGCATTTTCGGACGTTAAGAGCTTTCTGATACCTAAATTTTCAGGGGAAAATTACGAACACTATGCTTACACAAACACGTCGAGAAAAGGCCACGGAACCATCTAGAAAGACAGGAAAAAACACGTATTGTTCCGGCTTTGTGATTTGAAAAGATAAGTCGTTTTGCCGTCAATATCACAATACTATGATGAAACCAAGATAGTGAGCTTAATCAAGTGATGTATCCGGCCAAACTTGATATTGCAGTACCATGAAAGGCTCAAACCGATTTCATTTTCAGTCTAACAGAATTCTGTTGCATACATTTCAGTTGAAAGGTCAAACGCCTAAAGATAAAACCATTTCGAATGAGCGCTGATCAAGTCTAATTATGGCAGTATCGTTTATTCAAATTCTGATCAGGGTGCATGCTAGACAGTACACTATCAACTCTTCTACGTTCAACATAAATTCTCCAATTAGATGATAACAATGACAAAGGATATCTGAAGAGTTTGAGTACTTTCTCTTATTTTATAAGAACCTTCTTTTATAACAACTTTGAGGCTGAGGTAATTAACCAAGTTTTCGAGAACATGCTAAGAACATACCCACGCTGAGGGTATAATACTATTCCGTGTAACTTAAGAACACCCTAAGATCGTTTTCAGTATCATATCGCAAAAAAAAATAAGAGACCTTCTTCACAAGAGGCTATTTCTGAATAAATTGAATAAGACCTTGTTGCTGTCGTGAGTTAAAAGAGTATCTGAATGCAAATGTTTTTATATGGGTCAGGGACCGCGCAGCAAGTTTTCGAGTGGGGGGGGGGGGGAGGAGAGCTAAAGAAGAATGCGTGAAGGGAATTTTTTTGGGGGCGGGGCGGGGGGGGCATGCTTGTGGGTTTCTATTCAATTTCTCTAAAGTGACGGAGAATGCTATTATAACGATAATATATTTACAATTGCAACGACTAGAGCTTCATTCTGTCTATTTATCTGCGCGTTTGTCTTTGCCAGTAACTCTGGCAAACACTTTCACACTTTCAAATAAACGATATTTTGCTATTTTTCACTCCGTTACTTTTGTTAAATTATTTTTTGTTTAATTTATTTTTGTTCTTGCAAAAAAGTGGGGGGGGGCTTTACCATCCCCTCCCTCTGCGCAGTCCCTGTGGGTTGAGGCAATGAGAAAGTAGGAGCATGGTGGGTTAAATGATTCATCAGCTATTCAATGAAACTTGTTATCTTAACTTCACGTTTTGAGTTTATGTGTGCTGGAAACAGTTACTGTATTAGTCTACAAAACCTGTGCTATTTTTAGCACTTTTAAAAGAAACCATTTCAGACACTTTTTCCCTCATCTCTTACAAATTCCATCATATTGTCACATATTGTTGCATGCTTGTTGTCATTCCGGTTCAGTTGGGAGGACTTCATGGTCTTGGGTCTCCTTTCTTGCAATGTCATTTTTAACAGTTTAGCTCAGTCCTCAAGATTAGCCTCTTATGAGAACTGGAATTTTGTACAGCAAAATCAAAGTTCATTATAGCCACTTCTGTAATGTTTTATGTGTTTTCCAACAGAATGTCTTCAACTTCAAACTTAAGTTCATCCAACAGTTCTACTATACAATCCACAAGTTCCTGCAAACTAAAACCAAAGTAAACAAAATGATGTTTAGGAGTTTAAACCCTAAGAGTGATCAGCATGGAATTTCTCCTAATGGTCTGTAATTTAAGCACCTTATAAAACCGAGAGGTCACAAGAATTAAGGGCAGGATCACACAAGAATGTATTTGCTTGACAGTTTAACAAGATCTCCCCACTACCTCTATAGGAAATATGTAGGGGTAACAAATGAGAGTTAAAATTTTGATCTTAGGGTTTAAGGGGTTTTAATTGCAAAGTACCCAGCATCTTCACTTACACACCATTGAGTAACAACAGTGTCCATTGTAATGTGCCTTATACTTCAAAACCCTTCAACACATATAAATAGGTGGCATGGTATTATGCAGTTACTCTGCAGTTTTACATCACATTATAGAACCCTGTACATTGTACAATTATCCCACGAGTTACTCACTTTTTAGGACAAGACTTTTTAAGAAATTTTTAGTCACTCAGAAAAAGGACTTGAGTTTATAACTTTGGATGATATTGTATATATTTTTAACTCTTTATCATTTTTTTTGGTAGCTCTAGTGTAAATATTTTTAATGTTTTGAGGGCCACTGGGTTATCAGTTGTTCATACTGTCATGTGCTACCCTCGTGAAATAAAGTCACTTCTACTACTAGTACTAGTACTAGTACTAGTACTAGTACTAGTACTACTACTACTACTACTACTACTACTACTACTACTACTACTACTACTGCTACTGCTACTGCTACTGCTACTGCTACTGCTACTGCTACTGCTACTACTACTACTGCTGCTGCTGCTGCTGCTGCTACTACTACTACTACTACTACTGCTACTACTACTACTGCTGCTGCTGCTACTACTACTACTACTACTACTACTACTACTACTACTACTACTACTGCTACTGCTACTACTACTACTGCTGCTGCTGCTGCTGCTGCTGCTGCTACTACTACTACTACTACTGCTGCTGCTGCTGCTGCTGCTGCTACTACTACTACTACTACTACTACCACCAGTCATGTGGAAGAGTTCCAATGTAATCCAAATTTGAATCAAGATCACTACACAACCCAAATTATCATGATTGGTGGATACAACTAGTAGCAGTAGTAGTAGTAGTAGTAGTAGTAGTAGTAGCAGTACATCACTGACACTTACTCACTGGATTCTATACATCATCATGTTTTCATTAACACTTTCTTGCTGAATTACCTACCACTGCACTTGTCTCAATTTACGATCTATACAGCATGGGTTAAAAAGATCACATTATTGTTTCATTAAAGTATATTCTACAAGCAAGTGCCTGAAATACCTCAGTTTGATTGTAGCAGCCTCTTCAAGTTTTGCTTCATCTGGAGGATCACTACTGGCAATATTTTGTTCTACTATTTGCAGGTTTGCTGTCTGAATGCCAAAAATTCAAAGAGTATTAACCCTGATAATACTCAAACATTTGCCTAAAATGCTTTGTTGTAGCAGAGAAATGAAGGGTCTCATGCAGCATATAGTACTCAGTGTGTGGGTTCTCTAACGTCCCACAAAGTTATTATGGATGAGGGTTGTGAGACGGGACCTATGGTTCATCATCCTTATCTGAGATGACTAGAAAGTCTAATGCAGATGTCATTACAAAGGAAGCACTTTCTCTTCAGTTATTTGGAAACCCTGAGTGTTGGTCCAGCTGGGGTTTGAACCCATGACTTCCCACACTGGAGTCCAGTACACCAGCAACTCAGCTAACCAGTTGGGAGTTAAGACAACTGATCAGTGTTTTAAGTTGACTCCTATGTTTCTTGACTAGTTACATGGAATCAGAAGGCCAAATAGAGCGAATTTAAAAGAAATTTAGACTTTTAAACCAAATCTTCTTACATGGGCAATATAGGTATGTGCGGCACCAAAAGGTATAGTTTTTTAGCCGTTTTGGTCTGAAATAGAGTAACAGTTTCAGGAAGTGTGCTGCACATCCCCATCCAATTTTCCAGAAGGTACCTGTCCCCGGGCATCAAGCCCTTCAATTATTCTCAATGTAAAATAGCAGAGCAGCAACACTTTAAGCTTACCATTTCCAGTTTTTCTTTTTCTTTGAGCTGTATTTTTCTGACAAGATCCCCAATATCACCTTTACCACTGTCTCTTAATTTATTTTCGATGTCAATGACTTCATTTGATATGTTGTTGAATGTCTTTGTTATATTATGTACTAGATGCCGATATGATGGAAAGTCATAGTTGGGTGCAGTTTGAAGATATTCCTTGAAACCACTGCAAAAATCAGAATTATTCCATTATCCTGTTTATTTACGACAAATAATGAAAGTTTGAATGCTCAATAATCCTATCGGTCATTAAAAATTGTGTATCATAGAGTTCAAACCAGATCAGCACAAATTAATGTATCAACCAAACATAGCCTTAATTTTGCATGTCACAGAAACAGCAACTTTACCTGTCGAAAGTTTTGTATGTTTTAACTCTCTCTTCCTGCAAAGCAAAGAACCGCTGGATTAACTGCTTGTGGTTCATAGCCCAAAGCAAACTATATATTAACAAGGAATTTTGAAGACTTCCCAAAAAGATTGTTCGAGCTCTTGCTAAGAACCTTGCTAAGCTAAAAATCGTCAGGCGGTCATACAACGATGGAGAAAGACTGGACCGAGAAAGACATTCAATATGGCGGGCGACTCTGACTTTCCTGGGAATGCCAGTTATAAAGAGCTTCAAGAGCGATTTGTAAGCCATCTAAATGGAACGTCACTGCTTGAAATTGGTACAGTTGTTTGCACTGCTCCAGTAGGAGTTCTGTTCAGGTCTATTTTAGTCAGTGTGTTGTTTTCGAACGCGGAAACTCCGTGTTCAAAATGGTTGTTTTGTTGGTAAGTTTCCATGCGTGCAAACGACAAATTACACTAGTCAGAATGAGAATTATAAAATAAAGTTCGTAGAAAAGCTGATTGAATTTCGTATTTATCATTTAATAAATGAAAGGGTGAAAGATCACTTCTTTTAATTATACAAAGTAGTTTGAAAACGAAAATTGGAGTTCAGTACAAGTTCTGACTGAGTTGAACACATGACCATAGCCTTGTGATGAAGGGTAAAATTGTGTAAGCTAATCTATGGATAAAATACGGATGGCTTTTGCCTTGTTTTTTTCTGCAGAGTTGTTGAAGGGAACATGAATTTTAATTGAATTTGATGAAATGTAACTTTCATGATGTTTGCAACTGCTCACTTTTGGGACAGAGAAGAGATCCCACACTTTAACCTTTTAAACCCTAAAATTAGTATGTATATTCTGCACACTGCTCTCCGTACATTTTCTATGGTGATGATGCAAGGAGATCTTTATAACTTATTGATCACTTCCTTTTTTCTCACAACCTTTGTGTTTGATTGAGTAGTACTACTAAGAAAAGAAATTAAACATTGGTCACTCTTAGGGGCTAAAGGGTTAAATAAGTAACAAATTGCTTATTTTCTATTGCAGTATGGTTTTTGTGGTGGATATCACCACCTTAATAGTCCCAGTTCTACTTGGTTTTACTGTGCTTGTTAATCATGTCAAGATGTTGATTGTAACTGGTTTATCTGTATCGCTGGGAATGTTAATTTTAAGTTCTGCAAAGAGGAGCAAACAACAGAGACACCAACATTTGCGAAGCATCATGTCTTCTTTCATGTATGGGAAAAGACCCTTTATTGGAGTCTATAGAGCATATGTTGTAATAGCCACAGCTATTGCTATACTTGCTGTAGATTTTATCATCTTTCCGCGGCGTTTCGCAAAAGCTGAAACTTATGGAAGTGGACTCATGGATGTTGGAGTTGGAGCATATATTATTTCAAATGCCATTGTATCCCCTGAGGCAAGAGGTCTTCTATCAAGAGACACTGGTTTTATTTCACCAGTAATGAAGTCTTTAAAGTCTTCTTTTCCTCTGCTGGTGCTTGGAATTGTGAGGTTAATGTCTGTGAAAGGTACAGATTATCAAGAGCATGTCAGTGAGTATGGCATTCACTGGAACTTTTTCTTCACATTATTTTTTGTAAAGGTAACTGACAATTCTTGCTTTTTGTTAGTTTCAATCAACAGAAATGACACCACGCAAAGCACTGCTCATGATCAGTGGCTTACATTTGAGTGTTACACTCTTTCTGTTTTTGTTTTGTTTTAGTGTTTGCATAGTACTTTACATTGACTTGTAGCAAAGTTTTGTTAATGAAATATTTGAACATTGATACAAACCTTCCCTCCGAGTCATAGCAATTTGATTTCGAGGGCAAGAAAGTATATTTTATGTAGTTTTTCTGTTCTGTAATATTGTTATCTGCCCTCACTCAGACTGGAATGTACCAATTCAAGCAGAAAATCCTTTCATAGCTAGCCTGTGTGTGACTCTGTTATTTCTACTACATGTGAAAGTGTTTTATCTTTATTCTCTGTAGGTTTTTTCCACTGCACTTGTTCAAGTTATTCCAGGTGGCATCTGGTATGGTGTATCAGGTCTGGCATTGACATCATTTTATCAGTACCTGCTCAGTTGTGCCGGCTTAAGATCTTTTGTGTTGTATGGCAGACAAGGAGATGGTTCACGGCATGGCTTTGTGGATGCTAATCGTGAAGGACTTTGTTCTTGTCCCGGATATTTGGCTTTGTACCTTATTGGCGTTCAGTTGGGAAAGTTCATCTTTCAGAAAAGGTGGGTCTGCTCAAGCTTGATGTGAGCATCGATATATACAATGATGGTCAGCACAATGATAATGATGAGAATGAGGATGTGGAGGAAGAAGAGGATGAAGACCAAAGGGAACTGGTCAAAACTACTATACTTGAACAGGACCCACCTTGTTTGGGGTAGGGGAGTTATTGATTAGACACCACCTATCTCATGAACATTACTGAGAAAATTTTATTGGCTTTTAAATTTGAGTTGACACCGGAATATTCAGCTGGCAAGAGTCAGCATTACTAGACAAACAAGAAAAGTGAGGTTTGAATCTCACTGTATTTTTTTACTGCTGGATGGAGGGGTGGCTGTGCAATAAAGACACCATCTTGTGACGTTAAGCAAGGGGGGTGCAGGCGGACACTACCATCTATTTTGTGGTTTGGTGAGTCCTGTTCGAATACTACATAAGCAAAGGCAACCCATTTTGATCATTCAAGAGTCTCTCCCCCAGGGATGTAGATATTTTTTGTAACAGATGGGAATCATCTGACAGTTCACAGGCAAGTTTATAGGTATCCATTACTACATAATTTTAAGACCATAGAAGGTTTTTCAGCCGGGAAAATCGAGTTAACAGCCAGGTATTTTCCCCGGGTCCTGGTTATTATCTGCATCCCTTCTCCCCAAATGCAGAGCCTTAAACTCCCAGTCTCCTGTACACTCATTTTTAGTGGGCCACCAAATTTCCCAAAAAAATGAAAATTAAAATGTTCTCCATTTGCTCCATTGCTCCAATGCAGGAACACAGTTGGCCAGTGGACAAAAGCATTATTTGTACTGATCACTGCTGATGTTGTCTTTTTACTCCTGGTCCAAGCATCTCAGCATTTTGTCAGCCCTATTTCAAGACGAATGGCAAATTTGTCCTTTGTCTTGTGGCAGGTAGTGTCTAGGTTGTTCTTCTACTAATAGCAACAAATACAACAACAAACTGATGATTCCCCTTCAAAGTATTGTTAATAATTAGAAGTATTATGAAAACTATAGCTCACAAGTGCTTATTGAATGATCAAACCTTAGAGTTTCACCCTCAGACTCAAAACGTAGAACCACTGTATAGAGTAAAACAACATCGAAGGAAGCTACTTCTCAAAAGCTTTCAGTGAAGGTTAGGATTTCCTTCTTAAACTCAGCTGTTAATACCGCCCGAGTCATACAGCACTAATAAGCATCAAAGGAAAGTAGTGCTTTTAATAGCTTGCATTTTAATGGTCATGATTTGGGATCTGATTACTCAAAATAATATCGTTTTATTCCATTTCAGGTCACTTACAATATCCAACTTCTGTCAATTTTCTTGTTCTTTGACATTCTAATAACTGCAGCAAACAGTGCGGGCTTGCTTGAAGGCGCAGCTCTTGGAGGATGCCAT
Source organism: Galaxea fascicularis (assembly GCA_948470475.1). NCBI lineage: Eukaryota > Metazoa > Cnidaria > Anthozoa > Scleractinia > Euphylliidae > Galaxea > Galaxea fascicularis. The sequence goes on from OX419347.1 coordinate 2,208,275, forward strand.
GTCTGTTATCCCTTGAAAACCTGGAGTACACCAACGAGATTATCACAGTCAGAGAGTTCCAGGCCTTGTGCCTGTCTACTAGCAGCCATTAATCGCAATCTACTTTTGTACTTTTTGCTGGCTAATTTATTAACAGGAGCAGTAAACTTTTCTATACAAACCATTTTCTGTTCTGCAGTGAAAGGATTTCTGGTAGTTTGTAGCTATTTATTAGTTCTCAATCTCTTAATTTCTCTCGTACACATAAGGGAGAAAACATTCAAACTGTAATTCAAATTGATGAAATAAGTAATACTGTGCAAAAACATCTGCTGGTTTCTATTAAATAAAGTATAAATTTTTCTTTCTTACCATAAGTGGACATTTCACATTTCTTTCTCCAAAACAAGATAAATAATATTGTTCAACAAATTAGAAACATTATTTTAAACACTCATATGAGATTCCCGATTCAAATACTGGAGTAGATAAAGTAAATAAAGCACTATTTGACAAGTTGCCTTGATCATTTTATTGCATGAAAGTGTGGAGTGCGCTAGCTATGGGTATTTATTGGTCAAAGTAATAATAGCTTCATCATAATGGCTCCTGATCAATGTAGCCATTTTTTCTTCCACTAAAAATTTTCTCGCTAACATCCATACTTTTGTTTTTATTGAAAATGAGTATGATACATTATATCGTTTGGCACAAAATTTTACTGGTTCGATTATTTCATTCTAACCAGTTACTCTAAAAATCAGTTTTCCTAATTTTATTCAGTGAAGGTGCTGTCTGTACGGGTTTTTCCAGCATCAGCGGTTAATACAAATCACAAGGGGACCCTCCACTCACTCCATCCACTTCCACCCCCATCCCCCTCCCCCACCCCCCAAGTTAATTAGAGTTTAAACAAACGTTAGTTCCCAGAGTAACGCGATTATTCTCAAAAGCATTTCGTTCATTCAAACGGATTGTGAATATGGCGACTTACTTTCAGATCTCAGCCAATTCTCTGTTTTTACTCCTCTGTTTTATATTTCTGAGTATTTTTACAGCTGCTGGATCACTTGGAAGAGGTAAGCTTCACATTGTAATTTTCAGCTGTAAAGCAAACTGTTTTGAATTGAGAGGTTTCTCAAGTAGTGCCTAGTATGGACTGCGCCTGAAACTTTTGATCTATTTTTTTACGCAGTCGATCCTCTATAGCCTTTATTTGCGCAGATTATAGCAAGTTAAAGGCTTCACTATAAGGCACGAGGTCTTGTGCTAACGGGAGTCTTGGCGGATTTTACAGACATGGGAGTCATTTCGAATTTTTAACCGGAAGATGAATGAATTTTGAAGTCAAAAGTGTTCAGTATTAATAATAGTACACGTCAAGATGTGTTAATTGTTCGATCATTGAAGAGTGTGCATCGATTTTAGAGCTGAACTTCAGGCTCACTCGCGGGCTCTTTATCTGCGTATTCTCTATTTTATTGTATTTTATTTTTTTGCTTCAATTGCCTTTTAACTTTTTAAACTTTTTTTTTAAAACATAAACAGGATAGCCTGTCAGTTAAGAAATAAAACACAGATCATCTGCTGCAAGGTCTAAAGTTTAGTAAGAATATGTATGGGTTATTGACCAAGCGAGAGGTCAAGATGGCTGGATATTGGCCAAGTTCTTTTTTTTTTTTTGGGTGTTTATGGACCGAGACGAAGTCGAGGTCCATAAACTCGCAAAAAAAGAACGAGGCCAATATCCAGCCATCTTGACTGAACAAGCTTGGTCAATAAAGGATTTATTATATGGGATAAGAGCCGGCTTCAGAGAAATTTTTCTTTCGGGACAAAGCGCGTAATCCCGAGCGGGCAAGATCGCTCCATCTTGCCCGCTCGGGTAGCCAATCACAGCACGGGATTTGGTTCATCTTGCCCGCTGACGGAGCTACCCATATAATAATTTCCATTAATTGCAGGTGACTAATAATTATTGTAATGTTCCAAGAAACTTCTGTTGTCCTCACTTTGGATCATGGTAAATCCCACCCCCACCCCTCTGGAAATCCCAATTAGCTGCATTCTTCCTTTAATGTCCCTCTCCTCTTAGACCTTCCTACCCCTCTCTGGAGCCAGTATGGATGTTTAAATACCCCGGCCCCTCTAGGCCCTATTTTTGGCCTTTAAAAAGGATTGAAAAGGGTCAGTTGCCATGCACCTCTCAGAAACGTTCTTATTTCATTGGTTGTTATTAACACGAAGATCCATTTATTGTTTTCTCAGCCTATCCTGTGAGTTGTTCCAAGAGTTGCATGCCGCCTCAAATGGATTGAGGGCCATTAATCCCCCACTCCCCTCCTCCCTCCCCACCAACTCCCTTTCCCTCCCCAGTTCCCTAGGTGCTATATTTTCACCACTGACTATCTACAGAAACAATAATTATTATTAATTTGCTTTCTATCCTTAAAGGCTTTGGGGAACACATAGACTGGAAAACATATGCTGAGGGGTTACAAGAGGCACGGTTGAGGTGAGCCCTTCATGATACAATGTTTAATTCCCAGGTGTTTGCATGAAGTGCCATTGTTACATGTATACTCATATTACATTCTTGTGTGTGAATTCAAACCAATATTTTGGATGGGTTGATACAATGTTTAATTCCTAGATGTTTGTATAAATGGCTTCTAGATCTTCCAATATAATATTATTATATTCTTATTATATATGTGTATGAATTCAAACCATTATTTTGGATGGGCTGGTCAATCATTGTCTTGAAAAAAACTTAGTGAAATATTATCAGTAAACTGTTGTTGGAAAGACAGCTGTGTTTACAAAATTTGCTCAAGGTGTCAGATTATTTTGCAAGCCAAAGGAAACCAGTACCTTCTTACAGAGAGACTACTCTCTCTTTTTGGAGTATCAAATTTCACCTGTGGTACCATGTTATTATATCAAAGAAATAAAGGTAAGAAGAGTATAAAGAGTGTTTTATTTACATGGGGATGCCTTTTTTGGTGCACCAAAATTTTAATTGGCATACATTATTCGCTTTAATTCACGTTTAGTCATAAACCTGTTATGCTGATTATTCACAAGTCATGGTGTGGAGCATGCAAAGGTAATTTATCATAAATAATTTGTCATTTAATACCCTCCTCGTTTTAAAGATCGTCTGGTTACATGTAATTTATACACAGTGGATCCACTATAATCATCTCCAATGAAACAATATTTACCTCCAGGACAACCCAGCCCTAGATTATAGCTTGTTATTTGACCTTTAAATGACTTAGACCTGTCAATAAGGTACCAGGTACATTTGTAGGCGATCAGCCATGTATGCTTCAAAAACTCTTTGAAGGGAGCAAGGTAATTGCTGACCTTAAATTTGAAAGCAGTGGGAAAACCTTTTGTAAATTAATATGACTTTAAAAATATTTTAGGCAAATTTCTGAGGTATGAAAGTCTTGACTTTTTTTTAGGCTATCTAGAAATATCTGTTTCCTGGCTAAGTAACTCCTGAGTTTGCAGGAAAACATTATATTTACTGCTAGTCTTGCTGACAGTTTATCTTACTAAACCATACTGAACATGAAATTAGTTGCAACTCTTAATTTGTTTGGTTTGATTTATCCTTACCTGCTCACGAGTAACAACATTGTTATGACATGCAGAACATGAGAATGAAACAAGTGATCATAAAATATAAATGGTTTTGATAAGTTAATTAGTCTCCCAACTAAGAGCCAAAATATTTAGAAAAAATGATATTAAGGAGACTAATAGTATTTGATACTCAAGGCACAATGGGTTTTATGCTGTTCAGTAGTTGGACTCAGAGGATATTAGTCTTCAAATGACTTTTGCTTGTGTACTATTTTCAGTTGCACAGTATTTAAAAGCCAAACCCATTTTGTCATGTCTCTTTTTTCTTTTTCAGCACTGAAACCTAAATTTGCTGAATCAAATGAAATAAGTGAATTGAGCAGGAAGTTTGTGATGATCAATGTCGAGGTATAAAACTTTTATTTAACAAAATATCTTAAATTAAGGTTGAATTACATGTATGATGATTAAAACAATACACTTGTACTTTGAGCTTATAAGTCTGTGGCACACGCAGCCAGTGAGTGCTAATAACCCCTAAGTGTATACAGGAGCAGCACTACATTGTTCTTCCTTCTGGACAGGGTGCTCAGTAATCCCTCTAAGCCCTCTGATGTTCTTCGTACTCAGTTCCTCTTGCATTTCTTTGGTATTAGTGAGCAAAGCTTGTTTAACCATCAGGGCATTCATCTTTAGTAATGATTGACTTAAAATCTCAAAACCTGTGTGTTAATAAAGTCAAGTTGAGAAACTGTAAGAGGAAACTACATGCTACTTACTGGTCAAGCTTCAAGGTTAAGTCCATCACAGGTTACCCAACATCCCCAATAAGGGTATTTAATTTATTCCCCACCCCACTCCTGCTGAATGTAATTCTAGTCCTTGTAGAGTCAACACAAGTATAATTGCATGCCCAGAAAAAATTGATGTAGATTTATGAATAAGGAAATATGACAAAGGATTGGTCAACCTTAACTCTTGCATCACTAACCCAGTGATATTCTGAATTAAAATCATCGTTGCTGTCATTACACCAACACACCGTTAATGACAGCAACAGCGAGTCGAAACAAAATTCAAGATTTCAGAAATGTCTCATTCAGTTTTAACCCAATTTTCTTCCATGATGTTTCCTTTACAGGACGATGAAGAGCCAAATGACCCCAAGTTCCAGATTGATGGATCATACATTCCCAGAATATTTATTTTAGGTAATTTAATAAGTCCATAATTGATGGCATTTAATTATTGTGTTATTAATGCTGGTTTTTGAGAATAATGCCTCAGAGAAGGGAAGAGAGCCAACGATGAAATCAACCCACATGAGTCTGGGAAGTGAACCTGAACCACATTAGTGGCCACCCCTACCCCTGGCCATAATTGCCATTGCCATCATCATCATCTTCATAATCATTTCATTAACCCACTGCCTATGGTAGCAAGGCTGGTATCTATTATATTATATACTATATGTTACTAATTAGAAGCAGGGTGCACCCTTTCTGAATTTGTCTCAAATGCTTTTTATGTACTCAATTGCAAAGCCAAAAATAAGGGTTTTTCATGATGGTTAAGCAGTGTAACACAGTATTCCCTCATGGTAAGGCTAGATGCAGACAAAGATACGAAAAAGTTCCATGAATTGTAAGAAGTGAAAACTCAGAAACAATAAATTATTTCGATAATTGAAAACTTGCTTATTTTCAGATTCCTCTGGTAGAGTGCAAAAGGACATTTATAACACAAATGGCAATCCATCATATAAATACTACTACGGTAACACACCTGGAAGTAAGTGAAAACGGGACAAACATTGTGGTTTTTATAGTTTCTCAGTAAAATCCCTTCTTTCCCACAATATGCCACAACATTTATGCAAGCTTTGCGGCTGTTTCCTTGTACGGAGAGACAGTAAATCATGCCATAATTATTTTTCTGTTCAGGTAAACATCACCAACTTTCGACTCTGCTGGCGCGAATTAGCAACTGATAGACCAGGAAATATCTGTATTTAGTATATACTAAAACAGTGGATACCGTTGAACGCGCGCGCTGATTGGCTAGTCACACTCCGGATATCCTGTGCTATTCACCTCCGAGCAATTCGCGCGGAATTTGCGCCTGAAAATTGTTGTAATCTTTGCAGGAATAAATGAGTTAAAATCATCTTTTTGTGCTATATTATCTCACTGTTTTAGTATATACTAAAACAACTATTCACCTCAGTGTTGGTGGCTAGTGGTGGATATTTACCTCACCGCTTCGTGGCTTGGTAAATATCCACCACTAGCCACCTCCACTTCGGTGAATAGTTGTTAAATAGCTGGAGGCAGCGTGTACATATGCGGGCAAATAAGTCAACTAACCATGCGTACCCCGTTTTTTACTCGGTGATTTCGGATCCTACCCATGGCTTTCCGTGTCGGCGCCAAGGGCATACCAAAGGCATTTCCAAAACAAGGAGTAGTACAGACTGACGCTTGCCTTCCACGGTTCTAAGTTGCTGTTTAGTGTGACAAACTGATGAAACGGTGTAAAGGCTACTTCAGACTTGTTCTGACCTGACCCAGTTTGCAAAATGTGCGTTTGTTTCCAGCCGTCTCCACCTTTTTCTCTACCCTCTTCAGTTATAAAGCGCGGGGTTTATGCAGGTTTATTGATATCTTTTGTGTTTTATTCCAGTTGTTTCCAGCATGAAAGCAGCCCTCGAGATGATGATAGATGGTGTTCGCATTGGGGATGAACTATGAAGCTTTACTGTCTTGAACCTACTTTTTTTTTAGTTTTCTTATATTATTTAAAAGACAGCATTTTATGGGAGAATTACCTCATTTTTGATGTGCACGCAATTACATCAAAATATCGTTTTAATAACAACGCACAAAACCTTCCGAAATCCTTCTTCGTGTGTTGCGAGCCAACAGTAGTTATCAGAAGGGGCTACGGCCGTAAAACAAACATTTTACTCATCCGTTTTATTGTCCCATTTAAAACATTCAGCTTTTGATGCAGTGGTTTGTCCTCTATTTAATGTTCCCCTGTTTTACTTCACTTAAGAGGGTGCAATTTTCCATTTGGTGTTAACAGTATTTAATAATATCTATTGAAGGGTTTTTAATACATATCACGGGGATGGCAACCCTAACAAACTTTATTTTGGAAGGTCCTCCTCCCGATTGTTCAACCGATCGAAATGCAATTTTTGCTTAATGTCCCGCTTC
>OX419347.1:2220071-2265071 GCA_948470475.1 Galaxea fascicularis
ATCAAATAATACAAATGAAAACACTGACAGAGTTAAGAATCCTAACTGGCGGGAGGCGCGAGGCAGACCAGTTGGCTGTTGACAAGGATGAGGGAGGAGTTCAACGAGGCACCTACCCAGAACAACTCTTTGCCCTCAAAAATATGTGAGGTAAACCCCAAGTTTTTTCCTGAAATTCCAGTAGCTCTAACTTAAAACTGCTTTTGCGCATAAAGCGAATGATACACGGTTCAACATTTGTTGAGCAACAAATGTTGCAGCTACTGTTCAACAAATGTTGAACAGTGTATCATGTAATGTTGAACGGTGAAATTTGCCGTTCAACATGTTGAAAGTTGTTTAAGGAAAATAGAGCTTGGCTCTACTCCGTTCAACAAGTTGCCGCAACATTTGTTACTCAACAAATGTTGAACCGTGTATCATTCGCTTAACTTTGTACCACGAAGGAACGACCTTACGAAGGCCTAGTTTGCAAACGACGAGAAAATACAGAATTGAAGCATAACCTTTTTGTTTCCCATCCTTTGCTCCACTTTAATTTCGATGGGTTCGATCTTCCCTTTTCTGTTGAGCACAATCATAAAAAACCTTGTTATGACCGGTTCAAAACAAATTTTCCTTCTTGGATATGATTCTACGCTTACCTTATTAAGGGATCTTGTCCTGCAAACGTGATCTTATGACATTTATTCATTTTAGAAGAAACTCTGGAAATCAATAGAAACAGCTGTCATATTTTTGTTGAAGTTACACTCATGCTGTCTTACAACATTTTCTTCTCCTTGAACTCTCCTTTTGTTCCCAGGAAACCGTGGGTGTTTTCATAAAGTGAACCAGTCAATGATTTATTTAATAATACTAGAATTTTCCCATACATTTTCCCCAATCGGTTAATTATAATAAGTGCATTAGCATTACTAGCTTTACACCGTCATCTGTATCGGGTCATCACCCGCATTGCAGGTGTGGTGACCCTAGGGGGGAGATCGAGAGGGAAAGGACTTTTTCATGCAAACTGTCCATAAAACCAGGGCATATAGAGCACTCGCAAAAGAGGCTCCGCGGTCAGCAGAGATTATCAAATTAACCTCAGGTAAAATAAATTTTGTGCAGAGGTTAACCATCCTTATAAGAACAAAGCTAAGTGTTTTTTGCACTAGTAAGTCTTAATGAGGGTCCAGGTCGAGAGAATTATCGACAGCACGATTTTTGTTTTTTATATGCTTTTATGTTTTGATTATGCAATTGACAAGTAAAAATAAGCGATATAATTTCCCGACGTTTCGGCGACTTCATGAGTCATTATCAAGGGTAGAAATGAAACTAAAATTGACAAATGCGAGTTCAAGAGTCACAACTGATTTACATAGTGGAGGTGGTTACACAAATACTTTAGCACGGATAGAATCCGTTTGCACGTTCAAACTCGGTGTTAATTGTTTGATGTAAAGCATCTCGTTGACAAGACAATCGAAATAGGCCATTTCCGAGTTCATGTCTGCCTCCTTTTCAAAGCGAGTCTAAGTGCGAAGTTTTTGTGATGGTAATTAGTTCTACTTTACATATGAATGAAAACTAATTTTCATAACAAAAACTTCGCACTTAGACTCGCTTTGAAGAGGAGGCGGACATGAACTCGGAAATGGCCTATTTGTTCATGCATTTCTTGAGAACTTTGAAACAACTAAGGAGGTCCTCAGGGACAGCACCCGCGTGGTCTTTGTCATAGTGCTTGCGTACTGAAGATGACGCGCTTTTTTGGCCATCCACACGGGTATATAGATGCCCGCGCGTGTAGCCAACATAGCTCCCTGTATCACACAGGTTACATTTAAACTGGTACACTACGCACTGTTGATTAACTAAGTCATTGTTAATACGGATTATGCAATTGTTTGCAATGAGAGATTTTCAGGCATAAGAGACATTCTAGGCTTCTTTCTTGGCACCCACCGAGCTAAATCAAAACTAAGAATCTTCGAATGTGCCGTCGTCCAACCTCGGAGAGTCAAAAACTTGTCAAGCGACAAAATTGAAAGTTTTTACTCATTCTATTTTACTTCAGTAGAGAAACCCATTTGACTGGTTTAATTTCAATGCCATAGAAGTTTACAATGGTAATAGTTGGTATAGTGAAGAGCCTAGTTTAAGATTCGCGATATTGGTTTTATAAGTTTAACAAAATTATTAAATTGCTCTGTGAGAAAAGCTATTTAGTAGACACCCAAACCTTGTAATAGTTGCTAAATATTTAATGACTCAGTCTGATGATTCGAGTTCAGATTACGAATTCGATTTATTCGGTTTGTACGTTGGACAAGATTTTCCAATTGTCGTTCAAAAGAGGTAAGCCTTGTATCGAATATTTTTTCTGTCCGGGGACAAAGGTATCTAAACAATGCAAGTTGTTACGGACTCTTGAATAAAAGGCGATATTCATATGATCATTTACTGGTTATCATTCTGTTATTGAAAAAATGCAGCCACATCATTATTTGTCAGTTTTATTCATTTACGTTCTGGTGGCATTTAAACACATGATTTAATTCTAAATTGTTGAGCCAATCACCGATTTCAATTATTTCTTAAGCAACATGACATACGAAATGAAATTCGACAGAGGTTTCTTCCTCCTCGCATAAACAGCAAGATGGCTTTCCTGAACATGTCTCTTCTCTTATTGTGTATTTTGGTTGCTTCAAAGACTAACACACAAGCCAAACGGGTTTATCGAAACATTGAGATTAACGGTGAGAATCTCTTTCCTAATAACTACGTGATTGTTACACAATTTACTCCCAGCATTTCCGATAGGATTTTGAAAATACCTTAACGAAAAAGCCGTCTTAAGTGCCTTTTAATTCAAATACAGTCTTTTCCCAAATATATTTTATTAAAAGAAAGCAAATTTTCCTTTCTCTTCTCGTCCTGGCTTATTTTCACCCATGTTTTATTTCCAAATTACGTAACGTCTTTGTAAAATAGAAGATGATGATTTGAACAAGAATGATACAATGGATGTTCAGTACGGAAACCAACTGGTCAGACCACGTAGATCGGTGGTTTCAACAACCGTCACGGATTGCTACAAAGGCTTCTTCGCCAGCAAGAGGCCTCCATCTGGCTTTCGAAAAGACCACACGAATATCAGATACATTTGCCAACAAGTTCCTGGTAATACCGCGGATTACTTCTACTCAACCATGTTCGATGTTAACTATGGAATACCAATCTACTCTGCGTACGTTATACGGCAAGCAAACGCGAGCCAGTTAAGGACCGCAAAAAGAATCGATGTGGACAATTGGCGACAGGAAGATGGTAAACTTCTTTGACCTACCTAAAGAAACTGTTTCCTCCACAAATGATCTTATCTTAAAATATCATTCCATAAACGTATCTCGTTAGACTTTTCAGTCTAAAGTTTTTTATTGGGGAGTATTTTACCACTTTTTTAGAGGAACTTGAAGAGGTTAATGACACGTTTGTCATCCAAGTATAATTAAGTGGCAATCTGTTTTTTTTTTTAATTTCCGTAAAGGGATTACAAAGCAAGCCAGCGACCGAGCCTACGCAGGTCAAAAGAGCTATGACAAGGGCCATCTGCTTCCAGCACAGACTTACTCCTTCTCTCATGCCCACATGCTATCAACCTTTACCTACACTAACGCTGTTCCACAGATTGCAGGATTTAACAGCGGCCAGTGGTCTCAGTACGAAAAAAGGATAAGGGACTATGCCACCACCATGTGTAGTCCGCAAGGTGGGGACTTGTACTTAATCACTGGCATCTCAGAGGCTAGCATTCAAAGTGGATCAAGCGGGCTTGAAGCGATCCAGGGAACACTTAAAGTCCTTAAACCTAAATACGAAGCGATAAGTATTCCTAAATCCATGTGGACAGCCGGTTGTTGCATTAATTCTTCTAGGGGTGCGTTGGGAGCTTTTGCTGTAATCGGAAATAATCTTAAGGACATAACTGGGAAAAAAGTCCTCATGTCTGAAGTGAGCATGACAGAGCTGCAGGGCTTCCTTCTTACTGGGGTCAAAGGTTTTGGAGGATCAGCCATTAGTTTGTTTCCAGCGAACCCCGGATGCTCTGATCCACGAAAGAAGGTCAATCTTCGAAAACGGCCGTTAACTAATTAAATTATGGTATGATTATGATGATAATTATTATACTACTTCCTTAAATAAAGTTTTCATGCCATGTAACATGGTCTTACTTTTCCTTTACATTCAGCAAGCCTTGTGAACGTGTATAGTATTGAAGGAATAAATTCCAGAAAACCACTAAATGATAATGAACAACTGTTTTGCATAATTGCGTTTAGCCGGCGCAGTGCAAAAGGACTAGATTTAGAACAGATGCTTTGCAGCAAAATCACAATTCTGATAAGGTGAACCAGTGGCGGATCCAGATCTTGAGCTAAGAGAGTGGGGTCGGTTTTGTTTTGCTTGCACTGCGGCTTTTTCCTCTTCTGTGATTTCTTCTTTTTTTCTAAATAGGGGGCGGGGCGCTTCCTTAGACCCGCCACTGCAAATGTATTTGTCAAACTCGTCTCCTTAAACTAGAAACCCACGCTGTCCTTCCTACCCTGGGTGTTATTATTACATTTTTTTTTTTGTTATTTTATTGTTATTGATTTGTTTTTTTTCCTCTCGACGTTTCGGGCCTTGTGGCCACGGCTTCGCCCCGTAATTTCTCTCCTCCAAAGGAAAAAATAACCTCTGGTACTCAGGGTATGTCCTTCCTTTCCCGGGGCACGGAAAGTTGACTTAACGGTAATCAAAGATTAAAAATCGATAGAGGCTTCAACTCCTAATGTTAAATAAGTATTTTTTACGCACAATTTAGAAGGTACGATTGTGGAATCGCGGTGGTGTGGTGGTTAGCCCAGAAGATCTATGATTCAACTTTTGATCGAAACATCGGACACGGTCGTTGAATCTGTCGGTGACGCGCTTCGCGGGATGCGGCGAGGCTCCTTATATACGAAACACCAGCTATCCAGTTATTGATGTCTCAAATGAAGAATGATCGTCGAAGTTGTGATCGCAATTTTTACAATTGCGTAAAGAAGCCTAAAAAAAATTCAGGACTTCAACGGGGATTGAACCCGTGACCTCGCGATTCCGGTGCGATGCTCTACCAACTGAGCTATGAAGCTGCTGACGTTGGGAGCTGGCCAATTTTGGGTTCATATGTTCCCGTGAAAGATATGTAAGTGAATAATGCATATGAAAGAAATAATATGTGAACTTCGGATATGAAATCAAATGAAGAATGATCGTCGCAGTTGTGATCGCATGTGAAAGAATGAAAGAAATCATATGTGAACTGCAGATATGAAATCAAATGAAGAATGATCGTCGCAGTTGTGATCGCAATTTTTATAATTGCGTAAAGAAGCCTAACAAAAATTCAGGACTTCAACGGGGATTGAACCCGTGACCTCGCGATTCCGGTGCGATGCTCTACCAACTGAGCTATGAAGCCACTGACGTTGGGAGCTGGTCAATTTTGGGTTCATATGTTCCCGTGAAAGATATGTAAGTGAATAATGCATATGAAAGAAATAATATGTGAACTTCGGATATGAAATCAAATGAAGAATGATCGTCGAAGTTGTGATCGCAATTTTTACAATTGCGTAAAGAAGCCTAAAAAATTAAAAATAAAAAATAAAAATTCAGGACTTCAACGGGGATTGAACCCGTGACCTCGCGATTCCGGTGCGATGCTCTACCAACTGAGCTATGAAGCCACTGACGTTGGGAGCTGGTCAATAATTTTGGGTTCATATGTTCCCGTGAAAGATATGTAAGTGAATAATGCATATGAAAGAAATCATATGTGAACTGCGGATATGAAATCAAATGAAGAATGATCGTCGAAGTTGTGATCGCAATTTTTACAATTGCGTAAAGAAGCCTAAAAAAATAAAAATAAAAAATAAAAATTCAGGACTTCAACGGGGATTGAACCCGTGACCTCGCGATTCCGATGCGATGCTCTACCAACTGAGCTATGAAGCCACTGACGTTGGGAGCTGGTCAATAATTTTGGGTTCATATGTTCCCGTGAAAGATATGTAAGTGAATAATGCATATGAAAGAAATCATATGTGAACTTCGGATATGAAATCAAATGAAAAAATGATCGTCGCAGTTGTGATCGAGGGCAAACTAACCTCTCGAAAAGGTGATCCCAGGCTAGAAGCTCAACATCTTCGTTCTTGTTAACAAGTATTTTGGTGAGTGTTGGATCCAGCACAACCATCCTAAGTATGAGAAAAACACAATGTCGTAAAATACCTTTCATGTGCTGAAAATGTTAGCTCAGAAAAAAAAGGTTTCGCGGTCAAAAGAAAATGCACTTACATCTAGCCAATCTCTATGTTATTCAGCTTTAAGCAAAAACTGGAATGTAATCAATCACTGGCAGGAAATTTCGGACGAGAGAACTGCGCAGTGAGGCGAAAATAGGAAACTGGTAGAAAGCGCGGGAAACATGCAAAGTTGTCAAGCAAGGGGAAAATATGAAGGCGGAAAAACGAGCGAAAAAACGTGACATCGGTTCTCGGCGCCGGAAAACATATAACTGATGACTGATGCTAACCACAGGTAAACATAAACCCCGAGCCAAGCGCGGGAAAACGTTTAACCGGCACCAAGCGCGGGAAAAATATGCCCAATGTCCAGAGCGGGAAAACGTGTAACAGGTGCCAAGCGCGGGAAAAATATGCCTAATGTCAAGAGCGGAAAAACGCGTAACCGGTGTCAAGCGCGGGAAAAATATGCCCAATGTCAAGAGCGGGAAAACGTGTAACCGGCACCAAGCGCGGGAAAAATATGCCCTATGCCCAGAGGGGAAAAACGCGTAACCGGTGTCAAGCGCGGGAAAAATATGCCCAATGTCAAGAGCAGGAAAACGTGTAACCGGCACCAAGCGCGGGAAAAATATGCCCAATGTCCAGAGCGGGAAAACGTGTAACAGGTGCCAAGCGCGGGAAAAATATGCCCAATGTCCAGAGCGGGAAAACGTGTAACCGGTGCCAAGCGCGGGAGAAATATGCCTAATGTCAAGAGCGGGAAAACGTGTAACCGGTGCCAAGCGCGGGAAAAATATGCCCAATGTCCAGAGCGGGAAAATGTGTAACCGGTGCCAAGCGCGGGAAAAATATGCCCAATGTCCAGAGCGGGAAAACGTGTAACCGGCAACAAGCGCGGGAAAAATATGCCAAATGTCCAGAGCGGGAAAACGTGTAACAGGTGCCAAGGGCGGGAAAAATATGCCCAATGTCCAGAGCGGGAAAACGTGTAACCGGTGCCAAGGGCGGGAAAATACATAACCGCTGTCAAGAACAAGAATTCATGTGAACGGTGCTTAAGCGCGGGAAAACATGATGTCAGGTGAAAACAAAAGTGGAGGGCGGGAAACAATCGCAAAGAGCGGGAATACATGAAAGCAGTATCACAAAGCTGGTAAGAAGGGTGGAAAATGTAAGTGACGATTGCAGTACAGCATGATGTGAACTGTCGTTCTGGGCCGAGTTGCTCGAAGCATGGTTAGCGCTAGCCAACGTTAAATACCATGACAACCTATAGGTTTTAATGCAACTTAACCAGTGGTTAGCGCTAACCATGCTTCGAGCAACTCGGCCCAGGTCTTTTTTCACAACATACCTTTTGTTTTCTGTTGACACAAGTTCATGTGATTTCACGTAACTTGTAATGACTGAACGGATATCAGTAGCACTCACTACCGCATTTTTACTATGGCACAGAAAATGGAAAGAAAACAGATTAGCTGTTAAAACCATTTCGTAATAAAATGATTCGTTTTTGTTTATTGGGATTAAAATTTTCCAGAACAGTCCCTTATTAGAAGAAAGTTGTCCACAGATTGAACGGAGAAGTTTATTCTTAATTACAGTCCGTATCAAGGTCACTTGAACCAGCAAAACGAGACAAGAACGTTAGTTTTGTCTCATTATCTTTAGTTTCGAAGTAAACGAGATAAATATAAGTGCAGAGAAAGAATACACCTCGGAAAAAAGCAATCTCCTATTTACCTGAATCCAGACTCCGAAAATATGGGTAACATAGCTGCGGATACAGAGAACAGTTCCTGTATACTTGGAGGCTAGAACAGACAAACATGAAACTTCAAATTTGGGTCCCTATTATGTGGCACGATTTTTCAGCTTTTATTTTACTATTCTAAAAGAAAAACTGAAAAGAATCATAAGAAACCAGTTTTACCTGGACTGGAGCTGCTGAAGCCGTTGGTTGAGTTGATGGCTCTGTAACATTTTCAACCACTGGTCGATTCGCTTTAAACTCTTTTATTCTGATGAAATAGAAGAATGTTTTCTGATTCAAAATGTACTTATAATAGCCAAAAATAATAAAAGAATATCACGTTACTTCTGATAATCAGTAACTCAATTTTACTGACTTTTTATCGCTGTACAATATACTGTGTTTAGGTTTTATATTTTCCGTAAGAAAGTCAGCTGAAAGATTTGATCTCCATAGCTTTATTCCATATTTGATTATGTGCTTCCCAGAGATGCTAGGCACTAAAAATTTCCTCCTTTCGATGCTGCTTATTTTGCTGTGCTTGACTCTAACATTTGTGCCTACGCGGATGAAATTCTAAAGTGACTAAAGTGTAACCATTCAAATGAAAGCTACTGAGCAGTACATTCTCGTGTTGCTGTTTACTATGCTGCACAAGGTGATTCTAACTTTTGAGTCTGTGAATCAAATCCTAAAGTGTGACCATTCAAATGAAATCTTCTGAGCAGAACTTTCCTGTGGCGCTGCTTCTTGCCGTGTTAGAAGTGGTTCCAGCTTTTTAGACCGTGAACTGTGATTTCTGGAAAAGCCGAGAACCCGTAGCAATCGAGAGGTCCTGGAGTGATTATCACATGACAATCTTAAGTATTAACTCACTCTAGATGGTCCCATATTATAGCAGTGATATGATCAACGCCTTTGGACGCTTCTTGTACGGAAATCACTCCTCTTTCTTGCATGCTTTGAAGGAACTTGGACAACTGAAACGTACATCAAACCTGTGTTAAGTGTCCTGGTATACATCACAAACCCTTTAATACACGGAGAGTTGTCAAAGCCACGACAATTAACTCTTGGCAAATACTGGAAGCTCTCCGATGTTTCTTTCATATAGTAAAGAATTCAAACTTTGTCAAAATTAATTACCTTCTTATATGAAGACTTCTTGATGTCAACTGATTTCCCCTCTGGACTGAAAAGGGGATTTAAAGGGTGTACATCAATTAGGGAGCTTAAGTAACGACGACGTCAACGAGAAATCAATGGCATTAATGAGCCAAAACAATACTCTGCATGTGCGTTTTACATTTTGGTACTCAAAGTTCAAAGATAAAAAGTTTTACGTGACTCTGTGGGTTCACTAATTGTTACAAAAAAGTTTGAAGTCTTTACACAAAGCGAAATATGTGCAAGGAGACTGGTCGTATAGGCGCTGTGTCTTTGTTTTCTGTTTGAATGCGTGACTTCACTGACGTAATTGTTCCTAAAACGGTTTTATTATACGGTCAAATGATTAAGGAAACTCACAGAAGTTCACGACCGATTTATCAACTTTTATCAAAACTTTTAAACTTATCTTTACCGGGCTTTCCGAATGCTATCCAACAGTAAAAGTCAGAAACAACGGAAGACGAGATCACTACTGATGGGTGTTTGTCGGTGGTTGCCGGTGTTATGAACTGGGAGAGAAAACTTTTTAAAACAATGCACTTTAGGGAAAAACTTTTCCTTACCAGGAAGGCAGGAGATAGCTCCTGAAAAATGTGCTAGTTAAAACGGGTAGTTCCACTTTCTTCATTCTTAATAAAGCGCAAAAGAAACAGTACTGCAGTAGGTCATCCATGTTATCTACAAACAAGATGAAAAAAATGACTTCAAGATTAAAAAGCCTTCGGTTTCAAAGCAAACCTTTCTACAGCAGCCGACTACAACTAGCCACTATATTAATCATTCATTCCGATTTTGCTTGAAATTCCAGCAAACTGTTAAGAATGGCCGAATTCATACTAGAGACAGATCATCCGTCTCGGACGAACTTGGGCATAGCAGGGTAGATCGTCTGACAGACAAACTATCGTGGGTAATCCGTCTGGCTATTTTCTCGTATTTACATGTATACACAGATTAATTATCAGACGAACAACCCTTCTTTACCCAAGTTCTTCCCAGGCGGACAACCTGTCTCTTATAATTATACTAGACAAATGATCCGCCTTGGAGGATGATCCGTCAGAACGGATGATCCCTCCAGCAACCTACGAGAAAGCACTACAGTTCCAAACTTTAGTCAAACATTGTTTCCTTCAATCAAGCATCACTCGTCCTACAGATTAAATAAATTGTACCTAAAAACGATCCCGCTTCCTTAGTGTCTCCCTCTGGATCCAACGATTCAGTTTCCTCAAAAACTGGCTTTCCGGCTTCCTCATCTTCATCGTCAGCGGTGCAGCACTCTGGATTTAGTTCATTGTCACCTTCTTCACCAAGGCAACCATCTTCCTTCCCCGTGTGTGACTCCGTGGATTCATCGCCACAAAGATTTTCTGAAAACATGGGAGTTATCAGTGTAACTCTAAAATTGGTATTAATTTATTTGATAAATGCTCGGAGATATTAGCTGCATAAGCTATTCTAAAATCCGAGGGTAAATAAAATATTATTATTATTATTATTATTATTATTATTGGCGAAATAAACGAATGTAATTGAACTTGGATTGAAAGCATTCAGCAGGACGAAGAGAACAGCGGGGAGGGGAGGGGGAAGGAATGTGGAAATGGCGGAAACCCCTTACATCTGTACATAACCAGAACTGAATTATCTTATGCGATCAGTGTGTGGATTCTTTAACGTCCAACAGAGTTATCATGAGCAAAGATTGTGAGACAGGGCCTAAAGTTTATTGTCCTTATCCGAGAAGACTACAAGGTCTAGCTATTTGCAGATGTCATAAATAACAATGGCAGCTCTTTCCCTTCAGTTATTTAAAGACCCTGAGTGTTGGTCCGGCTGGGTGTGAACCCCTAACCTTCAGCACGTTACCTGGATCTCTGTCGTGTGTGACATTCTCTGCTCCTTCGACTGACAAACCTTGCACCAGTTCATTAACTTCGTCATTTCTAACTTCATCATGTAAAGGATCAAGTCGAGGTAACAGAGCCTTATTTCCATGAGCCCTACAATTATAAGATGGTCAAGCCATAATTTTATTTTATTTTCCAACTTAAAAAGTTCCAGAAGAAACAAAACATGGACTCTTTGTCCAAAGGCAACACTTTCAACGTTTTAAAATAAGTCTTGCAAATGGCATTTCTCATCTCAAATTGAACTGCTCCTTTCCAGCTGAAGAAAAATGTATCTGTTGAATTAGAACTGTTTAAAGAGGCTACAGCCACTCCATTTAACATTAGAGACCACACTGGTACCGTGATAGTCTCCTTGGTAGTCATTTTATGTCATCCCAAAAAACGCCTGTGAGGAGATTACTATTGCGACTATTTGACTTAAAACCACAAGTTTCCTTAAATTTTCTCTTCTTTGGTATACAAACTGATTATCATGTTAGAAAATTAGGTCTGCAGATGTTTTAATTGCGATTTGAAAAATCAAGGTATGACTTTTGCTGAACTCAAACAAAGGAAATGATGCATCTGAGATCCTTTTGTTTCTGTTTCTTGAGCATTTCAAAGCATTCTCATACATTGTCTTATAAACAGCTAAAATCATAACACAATTGTCAGCAGACTAATGTCACGTATTAATCGTATTCAACGTCTGGGCCACCTGTGATGAGATCTCAGACCAAACTGTCACCAAGCCCTAAATTATTACTATTTGATCTTTAGAAACACACCATAAAAGATCCTGATAAACATGGTAAATCATGATCCCTTTGCCTCGCATTCCATCTTCTAACAAGTCCCTACTGGAGACCAGTGTCACACCAACAGCCACAGGGGCTCTGCAATAAAATATTAATAGCCTCTTATCAATAATGCTTACCACAGACATAGATTGAATTGCTAGTTGAGTTACTATGTCTTCTTCCTATGTCTTCTTCACTCCTATTGGAACATACATGCACCTATAGTTCAACAACAGCCATAGAATCCTTGGTTTCTCCAATCATCTGAAGCTTTTGTGGGGACAAATGACAACACTGGTACAGAGGGGCAACTGTAATGATTTGGCCTTAAAATCTCAATTTCCCTGATTAGTGATGCCAGAAATGTAGATCTGTATTTCGTTTGTGGCCTTGAGGCTAGAATTCAAATAATTAGAGTAGGACTTTTGATTACTTTTGCTTGGGCTTTAGCTACAATGTAGAGTCATTATGCTGATTTTGAAAATTCAGCCCTTAAATCACAAAATGACTACGTGTGGGAGGTTGTGGGTTCAAAGCCACGGCCAGACCAACACTCAGGGTCTTTAAATAACTGAGGAGAAAGTGCTTCCCTTGCAATGGCATCTGCAAATGGTTAGACTTTCTAGTCTTCTCAGATAAGGACGATAAACCAAAGGTCCTGTCTCACAACTCTCGACAGTTGATTCTGAGGGACGTTAAAGAACCACTAGGGACGTAACAAACCCTGGCTGTGACCACCCCCAGTGCTGACCTCATGGGCCCACAGTAATTAGCTACCCACTGTTGTGGCTACTCTGCCTATGGTGAAGTTAAATAAAAAAAATACTTATGTTTTTGACACAATAACCAGTTTGTAAGGCAAGGAACCAAGGTGCAGCATGAAAATAATACCCTTTTTCAAAAATAATATTAAATTATCCCTTTTGCACAAAGTTCTTCAAATGGTTATCCATCACCAAGCCTCCATTCAGCCATAAGTGTATTGCAGAATGAACCACAGCACTGGGGACTACATGTATGTTCCTCAATCTTTGTAATCAGTGTACACTGTAACAATTCCTTTATTGTCACCTTCAAGTTTTACAAAAATTACTAAAATTACAGTTTGAAAGAAATCAAAGAAAGAACAATAAGTACCTATTTCCTTTGAGACACACACTGCAGATGGTATCCTTGTCAAATTTTCCCAGTGCTGAAACTCCATCAGCCGGTACTATAACACCAGGAAGCATTAGGTCTAAAAAAACCATTGATAGTTATTATGTTAAAATACTGTGCAACAGATTGAAGAGATCATGAAATGAAGGTCAAAAACACTGAACTGTTAAAAGACAGAAAATGAACTTGCCAGCTCCCCCTTTAAACTTGTCAAATACCAGAGGCCAAGTTGTGAAGCTCAATAACAGGTCTGGGAATCGCCACAGTGTATAAACTACAAGAAGAACAAAAAATAATTTCTTCACAAGCAAGAAGGAAAAATTGGGGAAAAATAACTTGCATGTAATCACAGACTGCGCTAGTATAACAATTCAAATGAAACAGACAGTACTAAGCAGTACTTTCTGGTGGTGTAGTGTACTATATCCTGTACACAGTTGCAACTTTTGCATCTGTGAATGACATCCTAAAGTGTGACCATTCCAATACATGTAACTAGTCATTACTTTCCTCTGATGCTGTTTGTTTTGTTATACATGTACAACATGATTGTAACTTCCAGGAAAGAAATAAAATGAACACTATTATGAAAAATTTTAACACTACATCCCCATGATGCCACAGCTGTACATGTATTGGTTATGCTGTATAAGGTATATCTGACTTTATGATTATTTTTACTACAGTGTAGATGTCAATGAAATGAGTGAAAATTTAAAAGTACCTGATGGGATTACCCTCTTCTCTATCTCAAAGAATATTGGGTCTCCATTGAGACAATAACCTGTGACATTTTGGCCTGAATGAGTCATGATCTTCATCACAGTTATTTCTTCTTTGTTTGGAATGATCTCCACTAGCTCATCTTGCGTCAAGCTGGGGAATGACCTACTTACATCGGCTCTCAACTTGCGCCTGTTGATAAAAACAATAAAAATAAAAGATATAATTATAGTACCTCTTAAGGTCTGAGGATGTGTTCTATCATTCGAATACAATAACACCCATACCCCCTACCCCCCGCGCATATCCTAAGCATTTGATTGTACATGGGCATGTAGTTTGGCATCATAATGGGCATGACTTGAGGCATCTCATCCACAGACATTGATTGGTAAGTAAGGGCTTTTTCGATATTATTTATTCACCATGTATTTAGGCAAACTGCTTACCTACATAACGTACATGAGTCTATCCATAATATGACACTAAGCATTTCAGCCAAAACGTAGGGAAAAATGTTCGCACAGTATGGGCCGGGCTGTGCAGAAATCTTGCCAAATATAATTAGAAGCGGCCAGAATTAAATTCTAGTTACTTTTGTTTCATGAAAATGGGCATTTAACAAATAGATTCCATTTGCAATGAAAGTTCCACGTTAACAACGCATTGCCTTAATTGCGATTTATGGCAAACCCTGACACTATTCCTAACCCAAGGACTCACCGATCAGATCCCCGAATTGCGGTGTTGGACTTCACTCGAAAGGCTTTAAGGAACATGGCTATTCCAACTACGAGAGGTTTCAAAGTCAAATATAAGAATGAGAAAATTCCCCTTCCGATTCCGCCATATTGGATACCGCGTGTCGCCTGGATCGACAATCATCCCCAGTGCCTCTCTCCGCTTTGTGCATTGCGACGACATCCCGGATGTTGGTTGAAAAGCGACAAAACTTCACCGTTTGCATTTGAAAATTTCCATCATTCAAAAGCGGTGAGCACGTGAACTGACAAACTTCTCACACGTTTGGTTATCTGCCTTTATTCCTCTTGTGTTGGAGACCTGTGGTTCCTATCGACGAAGGACTAAACAAAGGAAAGCGCATGGTTTGCCTTCTGTTATAACGAAACGTTTGGACGCAAGCATAACTCGAGTGAAAAACCACTTGATTTCAAAAACGTTTGTTTTGGAAATAAGTTCCGTCTTTATTCTTCATAACCTCGGGAGGACCACACGTCTCTAAAGGAGACGAAGTTTCATTGGAATTAATGCTTCTGAAGGATGTTTCAAGGTGGAAGTGAGGACATTGCCTGAGTCGAGACAAAGCCCTTCTTAACAACGTTTCGTCGTGACGTTTATGTTGAAGCTTATGTTTTGCTCTTGGGCCAACCAAACATTTCAGTTTAATACTCACAGTAAGCTTACTGTTAGTTGCAAAGTTCAAGAGTGACGTGTGCGGCAGTTTATGCAACCAACTAAACGCAGTCGTTGGAGAACCCGGGGGAGAAGGAATGATTTGTGCCTTGGCTGTCTTCAAAAGAGCAATTTTTGCCTAGTTCCGTGGAATTTGCTACTTGAGGATTAACTTCCTCGGTAATCCCTCTGGCAGTAACCAAAATACTGAAGGGAAGGGACAACAAAAAACAGCTGAAAATGGACCCAGAGTATGAAAGACGACTTCTCCGGCAATCAAATGGACGGAGTCCACTTTCTAATTCTGTGAGTATGAAATAACAAAGTAGTAATTGTAACTAAGTGTTTTTAACAAATACTGTAGTCTGATAATTGGTATCGTTTAGGAGGTTAAGGTTGTTGTGAAATGGCTGGTAATGGACGTTTAGTTAGGACATAAACATAAGTATATAAGTGAGATTAGGAACAGGATGAAAAAGGTACACCTTCAAAGTAAGTCGGCATACATGCACATGCACAAAATTATAGCTCCATGTGAGGTTTGGTAACTAAAGATTCATCAACGTTGTGTTGTGATTGTCTAGTATGAAACTGGAGTCTCAACGTAAATCTCACAGCAAAACAGCTTTTAGCTGCGTCTTATTGACCTACATAACAAATAAAGTATGCATGTATGTATGTACATGTACATTGCAATGGTAAGCACATGTGGCTCTCAACGTTTCTTTCCTTTGCTAAACTGCACCTTGAAATGATAAAATTAAACCCTTGTTCACTGCAAATCCGGCATACCACAGCACTTACTTATTGCAATGTCCTTTTAGCTTTTCACTTGATGGCCTTATAATATTGCAAGAGTAAGCATGTTTGCAGTTGGTAATCCTGTCATCATTTCTCATTCAACTACGTGTACCTGTATTTCAATTTGTATGCTGCTTTTATGCTTAAAGTAATGAATTTGCACTGACTGTTTTTGTTCACAGCCCTGTTTGAGTGGAGTAAGGCATTTTAGTTCACCTCATTTAAGTCCAATGAGCTCTCCTAGTAAAGAAAAGTATGGAGACAGGTAAGAGCCAAGTTCAGATTCGGCTGCTGCAGTCTTGATTTGTCACCTTTCTTAGTTTTCACAAGGAAGATAAATTTTAGGGCTGATTTACACGGTGCGATTTGGCACGTACATCTTGGGGTATGGGATGCAACATAGAACAAAGGTGTGCCATGTGAATGTTCCTACAACTTCTCTATGACAGACGCATGCGGCCTAAAATTTGTTGTAGGATTTTGAATCATGTTTTAAAACCATATGACAGTTGTAGGTTTTGGTAATATTGAATGACAAGTGTTGTATACAACTTTTTGCATGGCATGAGCAGAACGTGCTACAGAAGTTGCATGCAACAGTCGTAAGCAAAAAATCGTACCATGTAAATCAGCCTTTGTACAACTACAGGAGAGTACCGTTATTATTTTGCGAGACCTGATTTTCTTCACTTGCACAATTAATAACATGTTTGTTTTACTTCTGGTTAATTATTTTCAAGTTGCCAACTATCACAAAATACTTTTACATGCAAGAATAGTGCTTTTCTGATGCTTCTTTAATCAACTGTTGAGTTTCATTACTTGCGTGTACTTTTTCATTTTTTAGGTTTATTCCCAGCCGTACTAGTCCAGCTTGGCAACTCAATTTTAATCTAGTTCAGGTTTGTGATTTTTATCCCATATACATTGAAGAGAACACTTACATATTGGCCTTGAGTGAAATAATTTTGTTTACAATGCATAAACTTAAATGATGCTTTGATGTCTTGTGTCAAAGACATTGACTAATACACTCATAACTGTTGTTGCTGTGTTTTGTTTCTTTTTGCAGGAAAATAATGACCCATCAAAGAATAGTGCAGTGACAAGGTACAGTAAGGTGTAAGGAAGTAATTTGGGTGTAAGTTGAGGAGAACGTGCAAGTTCAATGAAGAAGTACTGTGAAAGTTTCCTATCCCTCTAGGTTTTTACAGTTTCTTTCACTTTAAAAGTTACAACAGTAAACTGTCAGTCTCAAACCTGCTGCATGATGAAGGGCGTGCAAAAAATATAGTGTCTGCAGATACACTATACTTGCTTCTTTAAAGGCAGCTTTCTTGTTCTTGTTTGGGTTAATTCATTTAACAACTTTGTTCCTTTTCAGAGATGCCAGTGTGGATTCCAAAGGTGAGTACCATTAACATAGCCCAGTCATCAGTAAGTGTCAGGGTCTGGGGATTTTGCCTGACATTCTGAGTGATATCCCAACGTTGTTGATAGCAAAACAACACATTTGCTTTAACAGCTGAAATCCCTGACTACAGCTTACGTTTTGCATATCGCCTCTTAAAAATTGTAGACAAAATGGTGACAGCTTTGTTCAAATACATAGCACACCTCTGTTACATGTATACAGTGTACATACATGTAATAGTGGTGTACTACATGTATTTATTCAACATTGAAGCTCCCACTATTTTGTCTTTCCAAAGGTTTGGTTCACATTGATGAGTGTGCATTTACATGTAGAACCAGAGAATTTACGCAATCTAAAGCTTAAGCTTAATTAAACTATATTCTGAGAAACATATCAATAACTGTTGGTTGCTACTATAATTTTAATGATCACCTGGGAAGGTCTAATATGAACTCAAGGCTACTGGTCGTTTTGTTTTTCAGAGGGTATGGCATATCAGTGTCTTTTAAAGAATGAGCTGCTTGGTGCTGGAATTGAAGATCTTAAGGTACAGAGTACTCTACATACCAGAATAATAATTTAACTCTGTTCAAGATGGGCAACAACAGCACCAGCAACAACTCTCCACTTTCAGATGTTCCTCTCCAGAGCTGTCATTAAGGGCCGTAACCCTCAACACCTGTTACAGCTGAGCTTAGTCAATGTTATGGGTGATTGTTGCTGCATATTGAATTCAGGCCTTTCCCATGTTTTTTTATGTTTTGGGTGAAGTCATGGATGCTACGTGCGCTTCAAAACTTACTGACAACCCTGCTCTCATGTACATGTTAGTCAAGTTATAAGCAGATAACTAATGTATACACATCTTAAGAGGGTATCCACTTATGGAAGGTTTTTTGTCTTCCTGTTTTGTCCTTTCAGGAAGTGCCACATGAGGAAAGAAGAGCACTCTCCAGCAACAGTAACCACGTACATAGTATTTTTCAGGTTTGTAGCTGAAGTTTGCCGTGTTTGATGTGGCCATTGAGATTTTGCTCTGTGAAGTACATTGTAGTATTTCTGTCACTTTGTATGTCAGTATACTGATTGTTGTTTTTGTTTTTCAGTATCAAGTGAAAAGAAGCAAACAGGATGATACAGAATCAGTTGCCTCTTACTCGCTGTCCCCTGTCAGCAAGAAAAGGTACATGTAATGTCATTTTTAATAAGTGTAATGTCATAATGGTAGGAGATTGACCAATTAATGCACTTAATTATTTTCTATTCTCTTCCAGTCAAAGGCTACTTAGATCACCAAGAAAGGTAAGCGGATAATTCTTCCAACACTTCCAATCAGTAGTTGTCATTTTCTTCGTGTTCTTATCATTATGATAATGAGAATGATGTTAACGTTATTCAAGGTCATTTATGAACTGCTTTATTTTGATCCTCTTCAGTCTACAAGAAAAATTTCCAAGATACCATTTAAAGTGCTAGATGCTCCTGAATTGCAGGTTAGTACTTTTTCACTGGTAATGCCTGGTACAAATCTTTTATTTTTGCCCACAATTTTTAATCATTACATAAATGGAATATAGTTTTGTGTTTGTTTTATTTCAATTTGTTTTCCCTTTGGTTTCAGGATGACTTTTATCTGAACCTTGTGGACTGGTCCGGACAAAATATTTTAAGTGTTGGCTTGGGAACTTGTGTCTACCTCTGGAGTGCATGCACCAGTCAGGTATGTCCACAAACACTCTACTTAGAGCTTGGATGTCTTGGCAAAATAATTTTGCGATGTTAGAGCTGCATTTTGCTAATATATTGGCAGTCATTCTTGTGTTTCACGATAGTGTATTTGATACCATTATTCACCAACAATCAGCTCATTTTAATTGCCTTATCTTGCAGGTTACAAAACTCTGTGATCTAGCAGCTGATGGTGATTCTGTTACTTCAGTTTCTTGGTCAGAAAGGGTATGAATATTTTTGGTGCCTTTTAATTATGGAAGATGGCACTTTTCATCATGATTCTGTCATGTTGAGTGCTTTCTGGGTCAATTGCTTTCGCATTCTCATTTGATATTGCACTGGCTTTGCTAAATCTGCCTTATGCTGTGTAGAGGAGTTGTTTCATAACAGGACCCTTGTGTTGTAGTTGATAAGGATCTTGAACTGTTTTTGCATGTTGCTGTTGCAGAGTGGCCTTGTTGCTGTTGGAACTCACAAGGGGCTTGTTCAGATATGGGATGCTGGAGCCCAGAAGAGGGTGTCAACAATAGGAGGGCACACCGCTAGAGTAGGTAAGTAGAGTACAAGTCATGCATAGGGATACAAATAAATGTATTAATACAAACTACATCAGGGGTTTCCTTATTATTGTAAAAATACATCTGTAGAAGGGTACAAGATTTAAAAATTGGTGGGCACTCTTGGGGTGTTGCAGACAACTTTCAGAGTTGGGGAGTCATGGAAGATTTTTAAGGAATCTATACACATGGATCTTCCCAAATGTTCTTACTCAACAACTCAACAACTGGCGAAAGCTTAGCCTGGTCGGACATGCTGACTGTGGATTTCTGACCAGACTGTTCTCTTGTCCAGCCAAAAATTGACCCTGGCCTGACAAATGACCTGCTTATGGGCAACAATTATTTGCAGGCTTGGGTCAGGAAACCATGTTTCTCAAGATTTTGACCTGCAAACCTTATCTTACATGTATCTTAAACACTGCCGGGGCTAAGATTTTTTGTGCTGCAATTTTCAATTTCTTGAAGACAAAGAGTTCAAAGTACAAGGAGGCTAGTTGCCAGTTCCCACCATTTAAAAGTATGGTGCAAGGAGAAAAGCATTACATTCTCATTGATGTTATTTGTGTTAGGAGTTGACAGTATTTCAACTCTTGTTACTTGTTTTAGGTGCTCTGGCATGGAATGGAGACATGCTTTCATCTGGCAGTAGAGACAGGCTTATTCTTCAGCGTGACATCAGAACTCCTAGTCCAGTAGAGAGAAGACTAATTGGGCATAGACAAGAGGTTAGCCTTTAATCTGTTGTTTTCAGTTTGAAGTGTTCAGTTCTTTTGATATTAAGTTCACTGCTATTCCAATATAACCATGTCATCCCAACTGTTATCAAAAACAAAAATTTCATGTTATACGCTGTACAGTACATGTATGTTACAAGTTGATTAACGGTAGGTTGTGGAATAAAAAATTAATTTAACCATCCCAAACACTACCTGAATACATGTACACGTCTCAAAACCTATTATTTGGGAGGGAAGTAAACTCAGTTCATTTGAATGCTCTTTATAGTGAATGATTTGTTGATACCACCACCTCTCTGAATCCAATTCTTTTTCGTATTTTGCTGTAGCAGGAATTTAACAGTAGCACTCAGCCCAGTGTTATCTCAACAGGTGTGTGGACTAAAGTGGTCACCAGATCACCAGCATCTTGCATCTGGTGGAAACGATAATAAGCTGTTAGTGTGGAACCTCTCAAACTTGTCTCCTGAACAACAGTATGGTGAACACTCGGCAGCGGTCAAAGCCATAGCTTGGTCACCACATCAGGTAATACTGCACCTTGCATCAGGACGTCTCTTTCTCCTTTATTTCCATTCTCTTTGAAGAAGGAAAAGAAAATACCCAGTTTAAAATGATGGGGTAGTGGATATAACTTGAGTCCAGAGTTCATTAGTTTATTATTACTGTAGTTTACACAGCTAAGTAAATTACACTTGAGGTTGTATACAATCCAGGCTTGTATATCATATTTTTTCTGTTCTTTTCCCTCTTTCGATGTTGTTTTGTTCGTTTTTTTTTTTTCCGAAAACAATCATGTTCGTAAAAAAGGCGCAGCAACATTGACAACGGGAGGGGTGGGGAGCTACTAACATTTTGAAAAGTGAGGTTTTCGTATGTGTGAAAACAAACTGTCTCAGCAGGTTTTGTCCGCGATAATAACTCATGAGGATATTGGTTTTTTTTGTGTGTGTAGCATGGCTTGCTGTCCTCAGGTGGCGGAACAGCTGACCGATGTATCCGCTTCTGGAACACGTTAACGGGACAACCACTTCAGTGTGTAGACACTGGCTCACAGGTACGATTCTGTAATATTCTCTCAGAGAACATTTTTGGGATTATCCCTCTTAATCGTATTTTGGGTTTAGGAATGAGACAGTAGGCAGAATAAGTTTGCCAAAAGAATGCATAACCGAATACTCGCAGCGAAAATGGCCTGGGACCAGCACGCATATTGTCTGGATCGAGTACTCAAACTTGACTTCAGGCACCATGTCACGAGCTTGATAGGCGGCTAAAAGTTTTCCCAAGGAAACGCAATTCTGTGTATTCTGAGCAGACCAGAAAAGTATTGTTCAATATCTTATACACATACTCCACAGTTCGAACACCCTGTTACGGAGTAGTCGGACTTTGAAAAGAAGTATTTATTTTGTATTTTCAAACTTATTACAGGTGTGCAACTTAGCCTGGTCGAAGCATTCTAATGAGCTGGTGAGTAAGCTGTTGTTCGTTGTGAGTGGTAATCAGAGTGCATTTGTTATTCTTCCACTAATGTTTCTTTATTTGTTGATTCACAGGTCAGTACTCACGGCTATTCACAGAATCAGATTCTGGTTTGGAAGTATCCATCACTCACTCAAGTGGCTAAGTTGACTGGGCATTCATATCGAGTATTGTACCTGGTATGTACAGCTTCAAGTAGCATCTTGTTCAGGTGTCGGGTTTAGGGAGGGGTAGGTGGTAGCTGAAGGTTTGTCGTTTGAAATACTGTGATCAAAGGTCAGAGATGATAGGAGGAAACAATCAGGTTTGGGTATTCTGTTTCAACCATCGCCTTTGGTTGGAGGGAGGCAGCGGTAATTTATTGCTTCCAGATATATTTTAGTTTTTGCACCTTCTGCAATTCACAATTGTCGTTGCACATGTCAGAGACCCAAGGGACATGGGAGCTCCAATAATACACCATTTTGCTACTGATCAAGTGAATTGTGGGTAGATCCAGTCCTTTGTGGGGGCAAACGGCCACTTTAGGACGTAATTTTGACTGTTTGCCCCCACAAAGGGCTGCATCTACCCACAATTCACTAGGAACTGATCGTAAGCAAAATGATGTATTGTGAACCTTTTGCATAAGGAACCTTTTTCTCTCTGCTCCTGATAAAAGTACTCAGTGGCATCGCGATTTTGTCTTTACTTGCGTCAAATTAAATTCCCTCTGTTTACAAATGGTAAAAACACTCGGTGGAATTGCCGTTTTGTCTTGACTTGAGTCAACATTAGCAAAATACCTGGTCTTCTAGTAGCTAAAACTTCCGTCTGTAGTTTTGTTGTTGGTGCTGAACAAAAGCAGTCTGTGTCAAAGCTAACTTTGTTTCTTGTATCATGGCAAATAGGCGGTGTCGCCAGATGGTGAAGCTATTGTCACTGGAGCAGGAGATGAAACTCTTAGATTCTGGAATGTTTTCAACAAAGCTCGCTCTCACAAGGTACTTAAGTTTTGTGGTTTATGTTGTTTTCGTGTCTTAGCTTGTGACTCAGTTATTGTAGCTACTTGGTTAATTTACCACTCGATAATATCAATATCATTTATTTTCTTAACAGGAATCGAAGTCTGAGCTCAACCTCTTCTCCAGAATAAGATGATATCTACCAAACGTCGACCGTTATTACCATATTTAGCCTATAATGACATTCACAGACCATTTTAAAATTGCTTTCAAAGTTGCACATAGAGAATATACCCAAATAGTTATATAATACTAACCTAAGGCTGTATATTTCACATATATGATGTTGTCTTTACGAAAACAAATTACGATTACAGTTGCAAAAAATGCAAAGAAATTTGAGGAGGCTTTAGATGTCTCGTTATCGTTTGGGTGACGGGGGTAACGTGTTATGTACAGGTCTGAATCTCATCAGTTGACAGGGTTTACAGTCTCCATCACTTCGGCAATAATCTTGTGTATAATTGAAAGAATATAAGGTTTTATTTTGCGAAGTACTGAAGAAGAAACGGCGCCATTGGAAGTGCTTCTCGATGGCTTTTATCTGACTTATTAAACTTGAAGCCGAATAGCATCCGTATAGGACTCAGAGTAAAGAAGTAAACTACAGGTAACTGGATTGGGTATGCTGACGAGTACTCGAGCATTCGAACGACACGAGGCGTTCCATTTGAAAATGTGGAGACAAGCTATTGATAGTTGTGGAAAGTAGCTGTCTTTTTGTGTCACCACGGTCTCGTTTTTTCTCCCCCTGCCTAGACTACAGTCTGTATCTTGTACTGTATAATAAACAGAACCACCGCTAGCTATTGGTAAATTTCATGCGATTCCAATTTTCCTGATAACAGGTGCCACTAAGTAAACTGACACCAGCATAATATGATACTCGAAAGTACTTAAGGCCCCGGCTTGGAAAAACTGGAGTTACCCTTGTAGCAAAATCAACATCCTTGCAGGATAGAATTCGACATGTTTTTTCATTTGAACTGCGACACCTTCGAATTTCGTCGCACCTTGGAGCCCAGACCTTAGTTGTCCTTGGCTTTCTTCGGATCGCCAAATCAGATAGGACGGCTGTGGGTGACACAGCGATGAGAGAGGGGGGAGGGTGGGG
Organism: Galaxea fascicularis; assembly: GCA_948470475.1. Classification (NCBI taxonomy): domain Eukaryota; kingdom Metazoa; phylum Cnidaria; class Anthozoa; order Scleractinia; family Euphylliidae; genus Galaxea; species Galaxea fascicularis. The sequence goes on from OX419347.1 coordinate 2,244,168, forward strand.
GAGAGGAGGCAGAAACAGGCATGCTAGATTTGTTAATTACAGACCTTGTTGCCCACTCCCCTACCACAACCATAACAACAACAGTACTGCCAATTACGAGAAAACCTTTCAGAGTGAGGTATCTTGTCGTACATAGTTGTCTATCTACGGTACATCTTTTCGAGGTGTCTGCTCCGTCTTGTATTGATGGTCATTTCGAAAAAGTGCACACCTGTATTGGAGAAGGTGTATATTTTGTATCGAAATTCTGCCAAAAGAAAATATTGTGCCTGAGGTGTCTATCCCTTTAACACCCGAAACAGTAACAATTTATATCTATCCCGTGTGCGAACCAATTGGGGGAAGGAGACTTCTCTATTAATCAGTTGATGATTGGAACAACCCTGATAAATGCCTCAAAGAAACTTTTTCATTGTCTCTTTTTAAAGCTAAGGAACTTTTAAAATAATTAGTTTGTTCTAACCTTAATTTTTTTAGATTTTATCCTGTTTTACTCCTTTTTAATTTCTGGTATTGTTGACTGGCACATTAGTTCAGTTTGATTTTATTATTATTTGCGGGGCCCCATTGAAAGCCACCTTTGGGCAATGTGAATTTCTCTGGTTAAATATTGTCATTATTATTATTGTTATTATTATTAATGAACGTGCAGCTGTAGAAAAAAAAGCAGTCTTTATTAACGTCATCTATAAATCTCCAGTTAAAACTTGTATCTATTAATTGCAGGGTCTATAATAGGGGTAGACAATGAACAAAATTTATTGGTACTTAAAATTTTGCAGGAGTGCCTTCTCGTTGATCGTTACGCATTTCACCCTGCAGGAAATCTATCTTAACATTATGACGAGTCCCCACAGGTCAAATAAGCTCTACACTTTACTGACAACGTTTCACTACTGACAACATCGCTAACAATAATATACAATACGACACTTGCTTACAGTACGTTACTTATTACTTACAGCACAGTACATGAACTTCATTTTCTGCTTTCACTTGTCACTTACAATTACAAAAGAAACGAACAAGCTACACCAGGGATAATGTTAATGATTTAGGAAGCTACAAAGAATCCCTCCACATCATGTGATATTTTTCTAGGTCTAGGGGGCTACAAAATCCGCAAATAGACCCTTCTCCAAAATGGCGGCAATGGATCTGAATGAGTTAAAATTGAATTGAATGAAAAACTGCTACCAGGAATAGGATAAGTTAAAATAAAAAACGTATACCAGCACTAAAAAAAGCACCTTTTCTTTAGTAACCTTGCAGAGTTTCAGCATATCAGGTGTAATATCAGCTGAGAAAATGTAAGTTGAAATTTGACAAATTTACAGACGTTTGTATAACTGGGGGTATGGCGTATACTCCCAGTCAACCGAGTTTTGTCTGCCGTAGGCGCGGAAGGTTCTTACGGTAAATATACGATTTTACACGTTAGGCTTTGTATAATTAGTTTTGGGGAGGAGGATGATCGAGTTCTTCAGTTTGTGCTTGTAAAAGTTCTTTCCAAAGACGAGGTATTGCAGATAGTAAGCGGTCACTTAGCCATTTCCCTGTGGTAATACAGGTTCGACTGAATTCCGTTAACTCTTTCTAGTCAAGCGTAAATCACGCGTAAAATAGTGCTCTCAAATAAAAGCTTTTATTTTTACAAGTAGTCAAAGTTATGTGGCAAATTATACCTCATTTTAAAGGTTATTTAATAAGCTTCAAGGGAAAAAATATATATATCGGCAGAGAAAAATCATACACTAGAAAATGAACGTAAACAACTGAGATCCACGAAAAATTTCGCAAAAATCGTTTTAAAAGCGAATTTGGCCTATCAAGTTGCTCTCCGGGAATTTTTAACCAATTCTGAAAAAGTTTCGTTAGCATATGACCTTTACGTGTAGAAAATTTCACAAAGATCGATCAAATGACGAATTTTTGAGAATTTTTTCCGTAACGCAAGCTTGAAATCTGATGCCTAAATCAATAGTACGGATCCAATTGCATATTTTGCGACCCGTTGCTAAGCAGTGATAATTCAATTTTCACATCTGTCGTCACAAACGAGTCCAAACACTCTTTTATTGCCAAAATATCGGTCCCAAAGGATAGAATATGATTTTCTACATCGAAATACATCGAAATATGAGCAAAAAACAAGTTTTACAAGGAAAAAAAGCGAGCAAAACGAAGGAAAACAGCCACGAGCAACACGTGTTTGTCCTGTGTGGATATTTTTTTGCAAACACGCATAAAATTATCTCTGACCTTTTCGTCGTTTTCTCGACGTTTCCTCGCTTTTATATGGCCTCGAAATGATATAGATGGCTTCGCTTATCCCTGGAAATGCTTTCAGTGTCCTTTTCTGGCTAAATTAGACCTTTAAAACCTTTTCCAAGCGAATTTTAGTTTTCGCCGACGGGAAACTACTGGCGGCCGAGCGCGAGCAGTCAAAAAATGCGAGCGGACGTGACTGTGACGTAGGCTTCTATTGTCCGATCCCGTTAAAACTTGGCCTCTGATTGGCTAATTATATAGACTTCCTTTGTGTGAAGTTTCAAGGCAACCGGATGTAACGCAAATTTTCGGTGCCCATTTCCGCTATCGGTACAATTGTACCGATAATCACGCGCGCGGCTGGAATAACTCACAGGATTGGCTGAGAAAACAAAGAAACAATGGACCCTAGCCCTGAAACAATGGAGCTTCGTGTTAATAAGAACCAAAGAAATAAGAAGTTACTGATAGGTGGGTGGCATATGGAATAGATTCCACAAGAACACCACTAGCGTCTATTCGAGTATAACTGTTCCGGAATCTTCCCAACAAAACACTCCCTGAGACTACTTCAACACGAGTCTTTCAGTCTAACGGTATGTCATCTATATCAGCCACTAGTGGCATAGCTGGGCATGAGATTTTCCAGAATCTCCGTCTCTATACCAACTGGATTCCGAAGGTTGATATCTGACAAAAGGATCTTCAACTGTAGGATCAGTCAAACTTCGCAATGTAGCATACAGTAAAAACCCGCGTTTAAGAACCTAGAAAATTAAGAACCTCCTGGCAGAAATTTGCTACTTTAATACCCCAAAATATAAGAACCTGTTTAGCCAAAAAAATTCCAACAGGTTCTTATGTGGTTATATTGACAGTTCTATAGCTGGGAACATATGTTGTGGTTCAATTTTCAAATCAGTTTGATTTTTTGAAACTGGTTTGTTCGTGATTATAAGCATTTATTCTTTAAAATAACAGTTTATAATGAAGAACAAACCATACATATACTATTTTCTACTCCGTAAAAATTAAGAACCTACTTAGCCTAAAATGCCAGTAAGTACCCCAAAATATAAGAACCTGTTTTGCCAAACTCTAAAAAAAGTAGGTTCTTACACGCGGGTTTTTACTGTATTCCATCTCCCGGTTGACCAAAATCGAAATATATGCGTCATTTACTTCACTACTCCCTGGACCCTACCAAGCAAAGCACCCGGCACCTCATGTTCGGTTCAGAGCTCATCCAAACTTTAAAGTGGACTGCGTCTCATGATTTTGTCAAGCATTCCCAGGAACGACTCAGCTGTGATGCTCTGCCTTCTTCCACTATCCCTAACATCTTCTTCCAAGGACCTTTCGAGAGGATCGAGTTCTCGAGTCAGTGACGTTGTTTAAATTTATATCGGTCAATTCCTTGCTTACAGTCAAGAAATTCGGGGAGAACCACTCGTTTGGTTAAGTCTATATTTGCTTTTATTCACCCCGTAATCAAAGCTAACCTCGAGACAGCTTCAAATTTTTTAAGTCTATAATAACCGGGGGCCCGGAAACCATGACAAAGTAAACATTGGGGTTGATCGCAGACGTCATCTTGTCAGAATGTTTTTCGTTTCACGTGACCGATTCCGAAATATTCACAGAAGCAGTTGTCGCCGAAGTCATATGCTGAAATTAGCGGTGATGTTGAAATATATGCTACGTAGCCGCTAATCGTCACTTGAATCCGAAACTAGCCAACCGTTCGATTCGATAACAACAATTTCGGAACAATAAATACCGGATTCGTTTCGACCCTTCATCGATAATTTTAAACATTCAAGGCTGTCTGCAGATGCACATCAGGAGTCTGGATTTGATGTAATGGATGCGGTGGCAGAAAACGTCGATTACATCCTAGAATTAAGCGATATTTTCACCTTGCTAGGAAAGCGTGGAAAGGAATCTCAGAGATGGAAGAAAAGTGACCGAAACTTTTGGAATGTGATGTTACATCTGAACGCAGATTTGTGGAGCAAATTCTGTGGAAGTCGCGTCCTGTTTCGACCTTATGGAAGCGCAGCTGAAGATCTCAAGTCTGAGGAAGCTGATGATGTTGGTGATGTGGATCTAATAGTTTTTCCAGATTCAGAGAATTTGCTCATCCACGAAGAAATGATCGAGTATTTACCGGAGCATCCAGTGCATGTCCGAATCAAAGGAGCCGATCACCCAGTGCTAAGGTTCTGTTGTGTGGAAGACTCAAATTACGTGTCCACTTCAGCTGTTCAAAATTCGCACAAGTCTATTTTTGGGCCCTTAAGCAGCGCCTTCCCTTTCTTATTTAAGTCACTCTCTAGCGAGAACTGTGCGTCTGTTCTACCATTTACCTGCCGCGTCAAGAACACCAGCATGAGCCCAGCCTTACAAGTTGATTTTACTCTGCCCTCGGAAGGCAGAAACGAATTTTCATTTCAACAGGCAGGAACCAAAGCAAAAGAAAACACTCCTCAACGCCAAATTGAACCAAGAGATCAAAGGGAAAATCTTGAAGTAAACAAAGAAGTTGAGGAATACAGTGACCAGAAGGAAGATGGAAAAGTTAATGATGATGAAAGTGAATTAAAAGGAAAACTTTCACTCTCCACCGCACACAAAGATGAACTGACTTCTGAGGATCTTACGCAAAGGCCGGAGAGCAATAAGGAAGAAGTAGAAACATCAGATATTGCACAACTAGTAGGGCGCTTCTGTGAACACATGTTTACAAAAGAAAACGTAGACCAGAAAGGCAAGGAAGAAAAGGAAGACGCTTTTGACGAGCCGGAATTCAAAGAAAACGAGCTCACAACAGAAGTGTTTCGCAAAAATGACCTTTTAGCTGGACTTGATTATGTACCCGCTTTAAAGTCCCCAGCATGGCCGACAGTCGCGCAAGAATGGATCACACGAGAGCGCAAATGGCCTTCACCTGACATAGTGAGCAAAGTTATTCACGAAGGGTTCCACTTAGTGGTCAAACCTCCAAAGAAGGGTGGCAATCCGGATTGCGACTTCAGAATCTCATTTTCCCATGCAGAATACCTATTGAGCCAAGAGATGAACGAGATCCAACGCGAGTGTTATCGCTGCTTGAAGAAGTTCCACAGAGCTTACCTTTCCGAAGGCCCAAAGAGTTTGGTGACGTTTCATCTCAAGAACATTTTACTGCAAACGATCGAAGACACAGGTGCCGAGATGTGGATCGAAAGCAACAGAGTCGCGTGTGTGATGAAGCTTCTTAGCAAGCTTGTGGAAGCACTCACAATGAGGTACTTGCCCCATTACTTTGTGAGATCATACAACCTGTTTGACGTTGACTTTATGGAAGACCCCGAGATTCTAGGAACATTGGCTGAACAAGTCAGGCAGATTATTAAAGATCCTTTGCAATTCGCCAAGAAACTGGTACAGAATGTTAGCTTTGAAAATAAAGAAGAAGATACTGTGGAACAAACTGTTCCGAAAAGTCAACAAGCTTCATCTAACAAATGCCCCGCTAACGAAGAGGGCCAAGGCGATGGAGGAACTAAACAGACTGCAGTAGGAATCAGTGAAGCCCAGAGTAAGCAGGCGGAAGCAAACATTCAAGAAAATAGTCCATTTTCAAGCCATAAATACAATGAACTTAAAGCTAGTTTTCTAGCTGTTGGGAAGGAACTGGTTGATTTAGCGTTCAGTGACCACACAGATAACCAGCTTGCAGCTCTCCATCCTCTTGAATCATCTATAGTGCAGGACGTTAAGTATATTGCAATGAAAACAGGCTTCAGCATTGAGTATTTCTCAATAATTATGGACGGTTTTTTCAACATTGCCTACCTTAAACTTTTGCTTAGCACTGAATCAAATGAGAGGCGCCGTATGCTTGACGGTATCAAACTTGTAACCAAATTCTGGAGGAGCCTTTTGCGACAAAGAGAGCTTGGAATGGAAAGCAACGAAAACATTTTAGTAGGAATGTTTCATCCCGCTGAGGAAGATTCTCTTGCCCTGAGTGATTTCATTCCAGCTGGTGGAGGTACTCAGCTTGTGGATATGCTCTTCAGTAATCAATCAGATGTCGATATGGATATTCCATTGGACTGACAGGAAATTATACAGAGACAAACCTGATATTATAGCAGTCTTACAATTAGCCGATAGAAAAAAGGACTCGTTTCTCTTGTTGAAGAAGTTCAATCCTGGGACCGTTGTTCAAAGAACGATGGAGCTAACCTCGGTTTACTTCGAGGTTTAGCCCTTTTTCGGGTGTCATCACTGTTGAATAACTCTAATAAGCCCCCCCCCCCCTCCTGCCTATTAAGACCCCGCCCCACCCCCCCTCTCTCTCTCTCATTCTCCCTCCCCCACTCAAAAGAAAAGCAGGACAAACAACACTGTGCGTACAGCTGGCCAGTCTTTATTGGTACTTAAAAAAATTCATTTTTAGTTTGGAACTCCGATTGAATCCGTGACTGTACCAACTTGCATATCGAGTTTTATTATATCTCTCAGTTAGTACACGCGCTGTCGTTGGTCAATTTAGCGGGCCGTATTCTACTGAACGGCCCGCTAAATTTGAACGTTTCCTTAACTTCACAGATATTTAGATATTTATAATATCTTACTGACCTCGTTTTCTCGGTCCGTAACTTACAGTTCGAACCTCGAATTCGTTTAGTAAGAGGTGTATCTTTTTAAATCCAATTTTTCCTGCATTTAATTGCATATGCGGTACCTTTACCACTTTCTTGTCAAGCTCAATTTTCAAAATGGCTATTGTCTAGTTAACTAGAAAAAAGGCTTTTAGCGGAAAAAATCCTTGTTTGATAAAATGTGCGAAGAGTTCCGCGCGCTCCGATTGGTCGAATCGACTTCATTATATGGTCACGCGCTTACACTGTTGAGTTACAATGCACGCAGCCTACGTTAGAAGCTTGTGCGCGCGCAAATCTTGAAACATTTACTGAGAGAAATAATGATAAAGCAATCTATATTCAACACTATTTTAAAAAATGTCAACAAATTTTATCAACAGACTTCCGGTATGAAAGCTTACTTAAGGACGTTCGTGTGAAAATTTTCCAACAAATGTACTTGCTGCGTTTTTTTTTACTTTAGTAATCTAATATTTAAGTTGTCCATCATATGCCGTTGCAGTTTCAAAACGTACCTTTGTTGTGGCCAATATCATTCGACCGACTGACTTTGGAAACTGAAATATCAAATTCGGCGAAAATGAGCCATTCGTGGTAAATATCACTCTCAAGGTGCCGTTGAACATAAGGAAAAAAGAGTATTTGGTGATATGAGAACTGACGAAGACACAGAAAACGATGAACTAAACCGCCTGATCTTGACTCTAGGAAAGCGAGGAAAAGAATCTCTAAGATGGAAGCAACACGAAGGAAATTTCTGGAATATTATGTTCAATCCTTCTCTAGAAATTTGGAGCAAAGAATCTGGAACTTGCCTTGTGCTTCAGCCTTATGGAAGCACAGCTGAAGATCTTAAGTCCGAAGAGGCCTATGATGTTGGAGATGTGGATATCATGATATTTCCGGATTCAGACCATTTATTGATCCATGATGAAATGATCGAATACTTACCCGCGCATCCACTGCATGTCAGAGTCAAAGGCGCCGATCACCCCGTGTTAAAGTTTTGTTGCTTTAAAGACACAAGTTACCTCTGCAGTGCGGCCTTGAAAACACCGCATGAATTAATTTACGGAGATTTAGGCGACACACTTGGTGTTGCATTTGACTTAATTTCACGCGAAAATCCCACTTTTACTCTGCCTTACACTTGCCACTTAGAGAACAGCGGTAACAGCCCGGCTTTAAAAGTTAACTTTGCTATTCCTTCAGATGACTTTGAACCTCCGGCCTCACTTCAGTCATCAAAAAGAGAATGCCAGGCAAATTCGTTTCGATTCCAGGAGCAAATTGAGGATAAGGATATCATATCAGTGAAGAAGTTGAGAGTGACGATGACGTAAGTGAGGAGATAAGAAAAGGAAACGCTTGTCTGACTCATACAAGCTCGAAGGCAAAGTGTAAGCCTTTTCCTAGTAAAACGGAGCTGGCGTCTACTAGTGAAGACTTAACGCAGACTTTAGGAAGCGATCAAGAAAAACTTGAAACTAAGAAGCGGCCAGAAAAACTACGCGAAGAAAAATCAGCGATGCCCTTTTTTAAGCATCTGTTTAAAAAAGAAGGTGAAGACAAGGAAGACACGTTTAAAGATTCGAACGTTAAACAAAAGCAAATCGAAAACGAACACCTTTGCAAAAGTGAAGTATTAGCAGGCATTGATTTTGTTCCTGCCTTGAGGTCCCCAGGATGGCCAAAGGTTGCACAAAAATGGCTCGAAAAGGATCGCAAATGGCCCTCAGCTGGTGCTGTCAGAAAGATAAATAGAGAGGGTTTCCACTTGGTAGCCAAACCTTCAAAGAAAAGTGGCAACACAGATTGCGAATTCAGAATCTCTTTTTCTCATGCAGAATACCTTTTGAGCCAAGAGATGAACGAGATCCAGCGTGAGTGTTATCGCTGCTTGAAGAAATTTCACCGAGCTTATCTTTCGCATCCAAAAGGACTGGTGACTTTTCATCTGAAGAGCGTCCTTCTGCTAACTATGGAAGAAACTGGTGTCGATATGTGGACTGAAAACAACAGAGCTGAATGCATCACAAAGCTCCTCTGGAACCTTTTTGAGGCCCTCACAAACCGGCATTTGCCCCATTTCTTTGTGAGATCATACAACCTATTTTGCATTGACTACATTGAAGACCCAGACATCATGGAATCACTGGCAAGAAAAACCAAACAGATTATGGAATATCCTGTTAAATTTGCAAAGCGTTTGATTGATGACCACACTCGGACATGGAATGAGTAGGATTCTTGTGCAAACATTCCACTACCCTAGGGCTACAATCCTGGGGTAAACCTCTTTAAAAAAACGCAGTCTTGATTTCTAGAAATCCTTGCTCAGGTATATAAACCTCAGTAACGTGATTAAGGTAGCCTCAGACCCATATTTCAATTTGGAAAAATGCCGTTGCTAGGGAAACGTCCAGGAATTCCAAGGAACATTGATTCGGGTAAGGGGGCTTTCAAACGCAGTTGATTGTTCTTTGCATCCGTGAGAAACTCTTTAAAACCAATTTTTCTCAACATTTTTGTCCAGGATTGTAGGGATTTGCGTACTGAAATTGCGCGCAAGCCTGATAACACCTAAACCAACACTGCTTCACTTCTTGCACGTATTTACTGTGCGAGCTAAATTTAGCAACAATTAGCAGACCCATACACATTATTGTTAATAATATTGTTAACAGTTTGAGATCTATAAGGTCTAGTGTTAGCAACTTAAGCGCTTAAAATCACTTGAAAATACCTAGCCGCTACATCCGTAATGGCATTTATATCGTTTAATGTATCGCGTTCCTGCTTAAATCTTTAAATCCCGAGATCAAAATTTACATTCTCATTTGTTGCCTGTAAACATTTCCCATAGAAGTAGTGGGGAGAAGTTGTTAACATGTCAAGCAAATTCATCTTGTGTGATCATGCCTGTTACGAGTTCGATTGTGTTGATGAGTGAGAAGTGGGTTGTTTGTAGACTAAACAGAACGCAGGGTTGTCGGAACAGCAACAAGGTTATTTATTCCAAATGAAAGTAGAAAACTCCGCACAAGACCTCACAATAAGCTCACACAAGGCTTATAAAATTATACTCGACCTCCGTCACACTTTAATACTCACGGCCTCCGCCAAATGTATAAACGACCTCTGTCAACTTCAATAAACACGGCCTCCGCCAACTACTCTCAGCTCTCAGCTCTCAGACTTACTTCAACAAACACACTTCTCTCTAAGAGAAACTCCAAAGCTACACCGATGGGCTTATATACTTCACAACATAAAATTCTAGAACTTTCCGGCTCGACTAAATAAAGAAACATTACAATGAAAACTATTCACAGCGACATATGCAAACGGCTTAAAATAGAATTGCAGAATCACGATGATAAAACACTAATTAAATATGCAGAAGATTCTAGACACTTCCAGACAGTAACGCGAGTCACGCAATAATTTTTCGTAACAATGCCCTTAATTCTCGTGAGCGCTCTGTTTTTCAAATCTCTGATATTACAAGGTGAAATTTGATGCTAATCATTCTTAGGGTTTGAAGTGTTAACTCTCGTGAATTGAAAGATCCACTTAAGGGTAAGCTTTGTTTTTGTCGTCAGCTGATTATTTATTTATCAGTTAATTACACTAAACATTTCAGCAACTTTTCTTAGCCTACTTAATGTAGACTCTTGCCGTTTAACTGTAAATAAAATTTAAGCTATGTTGTTGTTCATGTTTTTTTACTTAAAGTTCACTTAATTTTTGTAACCAGTACTTAATGCTCAATGGAAGTAAGGGTGAGCATACACGGGACCATTGCGGTGTGATTGAAGGTGGTGCGGGGCCTTATAATCTTGTAAAAAATTTGCGGCCCATAACAGGTTTGAAAGTAAATCCACGTTGCATAGGCTGTTCTGCCGGAAACATGCGAAGTTGCAATTATGTAAATGCTTTTTTGTAGTGAAATTGCACTTAAGGTGGCTCAAAATAGTTCGTTATTTTTGAATATTACTTTTTTGATGGATCAATACTACCACATTTTTTAGTTTGTTTCCTTGAAAATGGTATAAAAAAAGGCCCAATTGTTTGTCAACAAGTTGTGTACATTTTTTGGCATATAAGGTTACCATAGTGACACCATAACCTTTTAAGAAACATTTTAGCTTTATGTGCCTGTAACTCAAAAACGAGTTAGGTGATCCCGGTTTCTATTACAGATTTGCAATCGGCATATCAAGGTTCATCTTCCTGCAAAGTTCAACTTTGCAGGAAGAAGAATCTGTACTTTAGGTCCAGAGTCAGCTTAAGTTATCGCAAAATCTGATTGATTGTTCGCGGTTAAACAAATCATAATTTTTACAAGTTAATTCTTAAGTGTGAAAAATCAGTTACACCCTTGATATTTCATTCTTTGCTCAGTGTCATGGTTTTCTCTGCATAACGGTCAGTCCAATGGGATTTCAAAATCAGTCGGCTTTTCTGGTTGTTCTCCGCTTAGCTGCGGACCATTGAAAAGCTTGAGAATTAACTGCGTTCCCGATCCAGCTGGTACGAATCGATTCAAGTCGAAAGAGTTTTCAGAATAAACATCATGCATTCGTTCTATAATGGCGCATTTCCCGGCATCATTTCCCGGCGCAAAGTCGTCTTGCTTAAAAACGTATCTGCATATTTCAACTACACTTTGGATCCCTTCAAGCACACGGCGCCTCATGTTCGGTTCGGTGCTTAACAACATCCTCCAGTAAGCCACGTCCCAAGAAATATCAAACATTCTTGGGAATTGGTCGACATGGACGATACCGATCTTTTCAATTTCTCTGAGACTATTCACCAAGGACCTCTCCAGTGGGCCGAGAGCTTGAAGGGCGGTATCGCTGGTGTGTTCATTAAACGCCATATCAGTTAACTCCTTGCTTATGCTGCAGAAGGTGTCTTTCATGTCATGATACCGAAGATCTGAAATAGAACTTCTTCTTTGACAAGTCAATTCTCGTCGCTCGGATTGTGTGAGAGCACAACGTTTGGATAGAAAATCTGGTATTTCACTTGTTCCATGTTCTGGATTGGCGGTGTCTGCCTCAGTGATGTCTGTGCTGCACTCATTTTCTTCGACTGCGGCTGTATGTCCGGAGTCTTGGTACTGCATAAGCGGCTTTGCAAACTGAATTGGATTGTCTCTGATCTGCAAAGTTATTCCAGCCAATGATTCCAGAATCGTGGGATTTTCGATGTAATCTTCACCGAAAATGTTGTACGACCTTACAAAAAAATGCTGCAGGTATTTCTTGTTAAGTGCTTCCAAGAGGTTGTCGAACAGCATCGCCATGCATTTCGCTCTGTTGCTTTCCTTCCACATCTCGGTACCGGTCTCTTCGATCGTTTGCAGGAAAAGGTTCTTGAGATGAAATGTCATCAGACTCTTTGGCTCTTGAGAAAGGTAACTCCGGTGAAACTTCTTCAGGCACCGGTAACACTCGCGCTGGATGTCATTCATTTCTCGGCTCAAAAGGTATTCTGCATGGGAAAAGGAAATTCTGAAGTCACGATCTGCCTTACCACCATTCTTTGGAGACTTTGCTACCAAATGAAACCCCTCCTGAGCTACCCTTCCAACCATGTCAGGAGATGGCCATTTACGCCGCCTTGTGATCCACTCTCTTGCAACCTTGGACCATCCTGGGGCTCTGAATGCAGGGACAAAATCAAATCCGCCTACTAGCTGTGATGGCTCAGTATCTAAGGAAGCTGTTTTTCTTGCGGAATCCTTTATTGGCCCAAACAGGTGATCAAAGAAGCGGTTTTACTTTTGCGTTTGAAGTTGCCGCTTTCCCTCTTGTTCTTTACCATCCCGACATCGACTACGTGAGAAGGCTTCACGGGTGAATTTCATTTTACTCGTTAAGGATACCTGCTCCTCTTCAATTAAATTCCCTGTCACTTCGTTTTCTTGTTCCACATCTTGTCTTTTAGCTACATTTCCATGTAAATTTCTTTTTAGCAATTGTTCACCATCATCTGACGGTTGTCTGGGTGCTGGTTGGAGTAAAATAGATTCCAAGTCTTCTGGAGAACTCTGCTTGGGATGCGCTTCTGCGAGGAATGGTCCTTGCAAGCAGTTTTGCGCCGTTGCGTCGCCATTTTCTTCTTCATTAGACCACTGTTCGTTATTTTGTCCAGTTGCGTCTTGTGACTTTTCTAGTTCTTTTGGGTCGCCGTTACGGTCTCGAATCGCGGTCTGGACAATTCGCTCTCTCAGATCTTCACCTCGGTCGCTCCAATAAGCTTCACGAAGAAAGGGTACGACCTCAGCAGGACTGTTCAGCCCTTTGCTGCTACAAGCCATTCCAATATCGTTCATAAACTGTGTAATATCATCCGTAACCTTGGCGAGTTCTCTAGTATAAGGGATTCCCATTGCTTTATATAAGCTGAGAATCATCCACTCCCACTCAGCCGTGCGGATATCTGGCACAGCATTCCCATTTTCTGTTTTCCCACTCGGTTCCAAAATAGAACGGCATCGGTTCCTTGCAAAATTTAGAGTAATAGCTGGACTATCGTCTTTGTTGATAACCTCTGAAGTACTTTTCACAATGGATGGAAAACCTTGGGACATTATCTGCTGGATTGCACGGATAATGAGATCGCGTTTATGAGGCGCAGAATCTCCATATATCGCAGGATGGAAATTCTTTAAGGCTGAAGTGGCCACGTACTCTGTGTCATCCACAAGACAGGACTGTAACACGGGGTGATCGGCTCCTTTGATTCTGACGTACCGTGGAGTTTGGGGTAAGTATTTAATTATTTCGTCATGGATCATCAAATCATCTGAGTTAGAGAAGATTATGATGTCCACATCTCCAACATCATTCAGTTCTGCGTTTTTCAAGTCTTCAACTGCACTGCCAGTTGGCTGAAATGAAATGTGATGTCTAAATTTTTTTTCTACGAGTTCGGAAACGACGTAACCCGTAAAACAAAACAGTTTCGGTGTGTTGCTGCCATTTTTCACCTTGCTTCCCTCGTTTCCCCAAGGACTTGAAAATAAAGTTTAGATCTTGTGATTGGGAACTTTCTGTGATCGTGGACATTTCTACCAGTTCCCAGAATTTGTGAAAGAATGCAAGTTGATTTATACTTGAAAACAATCGAAACTGCCGTAAGTCTTCAAGAAATTGATCAGGCTATGTTTGGGTTGTGACCATTTGTCCGAAAACTAAAACTAATATTTGTACTTTCTCCCGAAACCAAATTTGTGGGAGTACGTTTTTTTTGCACGTCTTTCACTTAATAATTCGGTTTCCGAGAACATCTCTGTTTTGTTTTGCTTCTCGGCTTGGGCAATCACGAATGGGATAATCCGATGATGAACTTGGAGTATCGAAGTAAAATGAACAATGAAATACGCGGAGCGCGCTCGATTTAGGTGTGAGCCTTTTTAGGGATACTACGTACCCTTAAAGGGATTGATTGAAAGGATCATGCACTGATTTTATTGCTTTTTCGCATTAACTTCAATCACAATTGGAAAATGAAGTTGAATAGTAAAAGACCTTTTTTTATATTAAAAGAGGCGGGGGTTGGCGTTAGGTGTGCTATCTATTCAAAGTGTTTTTTTACTCCACCATCCATCACTCGGAGTCTGTTTTTGTTGTGAATTACTTATCCGACGAAGAAAAAACAAGAGATTGTGAAAATAATACAGCGCAATGCTGAAACTGGATCTTATAATCTTATAGCGTCAGATAACAGCCTACACATTCTCCAAGAACTTGAAAATATCGTCTAACTCGATTACAGTTCAAGGATATTCAGAGGGTGTTCATTTCCTCCATTTAATTTAACTAGGAACTGTTCTCTAATGTCTTTTTCACCTGGCTAAGAAAGAACAAGTTTTCGATCCCCGATCTCATGTTCTAGTTTATTCCTTTTTCTATACTTTTTGAAAGCGAAACGACTGCATCGGTAGTTTTTGAAAGATGTCCTCTCAGTCATCGGGAATATTTTTAGACCGTTGTCAATCAAAGCTGACAAACAGTTCATACTTTTTTTTATCTAAAATTGTTATAAATTAACTCCGTTCATGCATAGGGAGAATATGATTTGCTTCTGGTGAATATTGATGTTGTGACATGGCCGGAGAACAGACTGTGAAAAATCAAGACGACCTAAATTTTGCTTTTAAGACCCTTATGGAGCCCGAAGAGGAAACAGGAGCGACGTGGAGCCAAATTGTACTTCGCATCCTTCGACCTTTGAGACTAGTGCTTTCTTTTCAACCTATCCGGTGTGAAGTATATGGGAGCGTGGCTGAACGGTTAGAGTTAAAAGGCCTTTTGAACCCGAATAATGGTGATGTGGATTTCATGGTCTTTCCGACTTTAGATGGTTTGATGATCCACAACGAGTTGATGGAATATTTGCCGGAGCATCCACTGCACGTCAGAATCAAGGGAGCCGATCACCCGGTGTTACAGTCCTGTCTCGTGAAAGGCACAGAGTACGTGGCCACTTCAGCCTTAAAGAATTTCCATCCTGCACTTTTTTCTTATTCTGGTGGCTGTTTTTTACCTTTTCTGTTGAAGTTCCAACACATTATGAATTCTTGGCAACTGGAGAACTCAGCAACCTCACCAGCCGCTACCATTAACATAGGACCGGCTCTACCGTTTGACTTTGATTCTGCACCTTGTTTCAGCGTGATCACAGAAATGCTACGTCTGAAATACATGAGGACGTTGGACTGTTTTCAATTTGCTAAAGGACTTTCTCTTGGAACACCAGTCAAGATAATGGACTCGCAGCTGCGAGAAGAACGGCAAGGTGAAATTGTATCGTCAGGAAATGTTGATCTTGTACCTGCCTTGAGATCCCTAGAATGGCCTAAGGTTGCACGAGAATGGATCAGAAGGGAACGTAAGTGGCCTTCGCCTCAGGTGGTCAATAAGGTTGTCCAGGAGGGGTTTCACCTGGTGGTGAAATCGCCCAAAATAGGAGGAAATCGGGAATGTGACTTCAGAATCTCGTTCTCCCATGCAGAATACCTGTTGAGCCAAGAGATGAATGACATCCAGCGAGACTGTTACCTCTGCTTGAAGAAACTCCACCGAGCCTATCTTTCTAAGGAACCAAAAGGTTTGGTGACATTCCATCTCAAGAATATTTTTCTGAAAACGATTGAAGAAACCGGTGCCGAGTTTTGGACCGAAAACAACAGAGCCGAGTGCGTGATGATGATGCTTGGGAACCTGTTGAAAGCTCTTCGAGAGAAGAACTTGCCACATTACTTCGTGAAGTCGTACAATCTGTTTTGTGTCGATTACATTGAAAAACCCGTGATACTGGAACGAATAGCAGAAAAAGTCGCGCAAATCATTAAAAATCCGATGCAATTTGTAAGGAAACTGATCCAGAACCACAGGCCCGAAGGCACAACGGAGAATAAAACCGTGACCACGACGAGCACCAAAAATGGCGACATGGATGACATTTCACTTGACTAACAGACGGAACTGAATGTAAAATCGAGTACATATTTAGCAGGTCTTCAACTAAATTAACCGGCTACAGGTTTAATTGTTAATTAGTACATCGGAGCTAGTCCGGTAGAAGATTTAGTGACCTTAAGGCAATTTTGCGCAGTAAAGAGTTCTATGGCCGTTCCGTAACATTCTTAACATCCAATATAGTCTGTTCACTGCTAGGATTAATAAATATGCATGGTGGATGGATGACGTTCCACTGGACTAAAGGGTCGAAAAGGATCCTGTTGTTGCGAATGACTGGAGGGCCATTGCTTCCATTTTTAATGACTTGTTACCCATTGTTCCCCTTAAAACTGTGTTCTGCAGAAAGTATGCCGGCACGAAAACAATAATGCTTCTAATTAGGATTAGGAGACAAAGAAAACTGAGACTCGAACCAGGTTGAAATCATTTAAACCTGAATTTTATTTTGACTTACAAATTACTGCTGTCAAAATGGAAAAGATGAGTTGATCAGGTGTTCCTTCACAAGTTAATGAGGTTGAAGTTTCTCATTATAATACATCTCCCTTATAAGTGAAAACTGTAAATGAACCAATGAAACTATTAACCTTAGATGAAAGCAATAAAGCAACACTGATAAATACTTATAGTTTGCGAGTGTCTTTGAGAAGTTACAAGTCTCTATTTTTGCTCAAAGGATCTGTGGATGCAGTGTGGATGTATCTGTGGATGCAGTGTCTCCATTCAAAGGGGAGAGGAAACTAGGAAGGGTAGAAGGGAACACTAGACAAGTAGATTTTGAGCTTCCATGAGCTGAACCCTGAGCAGTTCTTTGCGTACATGCTTTGCCTCAAAAGCTGAGTCAATCTACAAAGCACACTTTACATTACATGAAAGTTGAAAAAAAATCAGAAATTTGATAGTGATCACTATCAAATTTCTGATTGTAATAGTCATCAACGCTTTATGAAACAGAGCCGTCACGAAAATTAAAGACAGGATGACACAGGATTAATTTGCTTGATATTTTAACAACTTCTCCCTACTACTTCTATAGAAAATGCGTAAGGGCAACAAATGAGAATTTAAATTTCGATATTAGCCTTGAAACACATAAGCTTTATTTCAACTCTTTTCTATGAGACTCCGAACCAGTGGCTGGGTAACCAGGGACCCATTTACTGCACAGAAGCCCCGTTACTGCTTTAAGAATTTGAAAGTTGAAATGAACCATTGTTTCTGCCAAATGCTTAGTTGTTTGAGACTTAGCACCCAATAAACTCTCTATAACTTCCGATTTTCAATGAAAATGGCCATTTCCTTTTGCTACAAAACGAAAAATGTTTGCACACCCTGGAACATCACCAAAAACTACGCTTTTTTCTCTTTAAGTTTCCAATACAAAATTCCTCCTACAGTAGCGCCTTAAGTCAACAGTTGCAGTAACGTTCAGTTCCTGCACTTTGATTATCTTTCACATATTCCTCCTCAACTGAAATTTCTTCTTTACAATTAAACTCTCAACGACAAAATGAACAGTTGGTGCTGATGCGACAGTATAAACTGCGGTTGGTTTTTTACTGAACCTTTGACATCTAAAGTTACTTAAAGGAATACTTCTTTGTAGGATTACGTTCACTCTTTTTTATTTAAACATATTTACTGGCTGCTATGGAATACAGCGTCGTGCTGCATCTTAAATGCTAACATAAGAGGGATCTTAGGATGTCTTGCTCGTAGAGGTGTCCATCTTGTGTTCGCACGCTCACACATCCGCATCCAATTCAGTGGCCTGGTTTGAACTGCCACCAATGGCTGAGGTAGCCTTGACAGTAGTGCGGATAGAAGGAACTAGAGCCACTTGGAATGAACAACAGTGCATGCGCGTGACTGCGCTCTTAAAGTTTGGGAGACGGAAGGCGTAGAGGAAAGGGTTAATTAGGGAGCTCATGATGATGAACACAAAGTGGAAGTCTCTGAGCCAGTGAATTAACTCGCAGCTGCAAGAATGGCAGAGATTCATGAGGTAGATCATGATGCAAGAGGGGATGTAGCAGGAGAGAAAGATCCCCAGCATAAGCAAATAGGTTTTAGTGAGTCTGTTTTCCATCTCTATGGCTCGCTGGCGAGCTTTGTTCTGCTCTGATTGGCCATCAGTTAAGGCATCTATGCAGGCGATTTGGGTTTTGGCGTACTGGAAAATACGCACGTATGAAAAGATGAAAATGAAGAGGGTACAGAACATAGTAATGTTAGCAAACACAAAAGCGTATGTGACAAAACCAACGAAAAAGAAAAGAGAGGTAAAAGCTCCAGACAAGACCCAGACCATGGCTGCAGCGAGACCAACTCGTTTGTAACTTGCATTGGCTCTGTACCATAGCGGTTTGGTGATCGCAAGGTAGCGATCAACAGTCAGTGCGGCTAGACTCAACAGTGAAGCTGTGCAACACAAAAAGTACACAGACTGCGAGAACCATGACATGCTGATGGAAAGACCCTGCGACTCACGATAGTGAGTGTTAATGGACAAAGGCTCCACTAATGAGCCTACAATGAGATCGGTAACAGCAAGGTTGGCGACAAGCAACGTGAAGGGGGTTCGCAGATTTTTGTTTGGGTCCACCAACACAGCCAGGATAACCACCAGGTTGCCAGGGACGGTGGCTATCATGAATACAATGGCTAAGACCATGGTTGTTATGGATGCTTCTGTTGGAGCCAGAACTCCTACGCAGTGACTTGCGCCAAGCCCCATGGTCACGTGAATGTGCTTATTGCCTGTAATGAATAGAAACGTACTGTAAGGCTGTCGATAAGGTTACTTCTACAACCGAGTTTCTTTGACTCTTGGGAGAGGGTAGTTTTTGTTAATTTCAGTACAATTTTAACCCTACATATAAAGATCCCAATTTATTTACGAACTTTTAGACATTTGATAGGATTAATAGGCGACTTAACCTTGAATACTTACCTCAAAAAGTTGTTTCTTCCACAGTTTCTTTCTTATTTGCGGTCACTCTTGTTATTATATCTGTAAGATAAAAGCATCTGGTTATTTCTTCAATTAGTCAAGTTACCAATTTGTTAGTTTCCTGGAAAATTTCACCCATTTTGTCAGCAAGTTGTGATCAGGTTACCATAGCGACACCACAGCCTTCTAAGAAACACTCTTGATTTTAGATTTATGTGCCTGTAACTAAAAAACGAGTTAGGTGATCCCGGTTTCTATTACAGATTTGTAATCGACATATCAAGGTTCATCTTCCTGGAAAGTTGGTCCAGAGCCAGCTTAAGTTATCGCAAAATCTGATTGATTGTTCGCGGTTAAACAAATCGCAATTTTTACAAGTTAATTCTTAAGTGTGAAAAATCAGTTACACCCTTGATATTTCATTCTTTGCTCAGTGTCATGGTTTTCTCGGCATAACGGTCAGTCCAATGGGATTTCAAAATCAGTCGGCTTTTCCGGATCATTTATCCGCTTGGCTGCGGACCATTGAAGAGCTTGAGAATTAACTGCGTTCCTGATCCAGCTGGTACGAATCGATTCAAGTCAAAAGAGTTTTCAGAATAAACATTATGCATTCGTTCTATTATGGCGTTTTGATTTCCCGGCGGAAAGTCGTCTTGCTTAAAAACGTATCTGCATATTTTAACTACACTTTGGATCCCTTCAAGCACACGGTGCAGATATCCCTGCTGTAGAAGTAAAACCTGAATTTTATCTGAAAACTACTGACAAATCGTTTTCTTTAGAAACTCCTAGTGTTGATACTGCATTAAGTCTTTTGAAGAAAATTGATGATAAAAAAGGCGCTGGTCTCCACAAGATTCCGAGCAAGCTGTTGAAGATGGCTGCTAGCATTATCGCACCTTCGCTTACCGCCATATTTTCAAATTCCATTCTCACTGGGATATACCCAAAGGAATGGAAATCGGCCAAAGTAACTTCAATTTTCAATTATAGGCCGATTTCTGTTATTCCGATAGTTTCTAAAGTTTTCGAATAAATTGTTTACAACCAACTCTACCATTATTTAAATTATAACAAATTACTATCAAGTTGCCGGCCAATCAGGGTTCCGCTCTTTACATAGTACTCTAACGGCTTTGCTTGAGGCAACAAATAATTGGTCAGTTAACATCGACAATGGTTATTAAATGGCGTCGTTTTCATTGACCTTACTAAAGCATTCGACACCACTGATCACGAGATTATCTTGCGTAAAATGTCAACAGTTCTTGGGTGTTGACCACGCAGCTATCAGGTGGTTCCTGTCGTATCTAAGTGGCCGAACCCAACGATGTCATGTAAACGGCAAACTATCAACTGCTCGCGATCTCAGGTGCTGCGTTCCACAGGGCAGTATACTGGGTCCTTTACTTTTCCTAATTTATATTAATGACCTGCCCAACTGCCTGCTGGGAGCTGCGCCAAGGATGTTTGCTGATGACACAAATATTACACTATCGGCTAAAACGTTAACAGA
>OX419347.1:2267571-2385071 GCA_948470475.1 Galaxea fascicularis
CGTTCGCGGGCCCAGTTATCGGCCACAAAAGAGTACGCGCTATTCCTTAGAATAAATAACGCTTTATTACCATTTTTTGTTGTTAAATCACTTATAAGGCTTGTGTTTGATATTTCGATCAAAAATTATCCTTAAAGAGCTTTGTTTCATGTTAGAAAAGTAAGTTTTTTGCACACCTAGTTTTACTCTTAAGTGCAGTCACGCGAGTCTTTTTAGTGTTGGCGGCGAGTAGGGTGGCCGAGAATAGGCAAACACGCAAAAGTACCAAGTAAATATTAAAGACTGGATTTAGGTCCAAGAATAAAACAGGCCAGCAAAAGATTACATTTAACAGATAGCTTTATCACTCTACGTTCTTTATGCCAAGGAATTGGCTCATTTGGACCCTCTATACAGATAAAATAAAACTTGAATTAAACCATGTAATTCGAGTAGCCGTAAACAAACACGTTTCGGGGAAACCAAATTTATCTACCTTCGCGTCACCTCGACGTGCTCACAGTATATAGTAGCTGTAAACTCAAAACTTGGCAGAACGAAAGACAAGGAATTAAGCTACCTTTGGAAGCAATTGCTTTTCATTCAGATTCATTTGTGGCGCGAAAAATAAACGTTGAACAAAAAGTGGCCGAGAACTGGGCCTCATACTGTATATTTTGATCGATTTTCTTCCAACGGTAGTCGCCAAAATTTTTGTAAGGAATCCTATGACACTTATCGAAATCGGGAAAACCGTTTGTTCATAAACCGCGATTACTGGCGAAATAAGCTTGATGGAAAAAATGTGCAAGTGGATGTTGTGAAAACACATCTTCAACTTACTTGCCTTCGTTCGTAGAGTCCTCGTAGATTCACTTTCATGTATATTTTCTCCGTTTGAAAATCCCACAAAAGAAGAAACGGCGAAATTTCCTTGTTGATTCTTCGATAAATCCCTTAAAATATGCCGAATTCAAAAGGCCATATCTCAGCGAAGCATGCACCAAGTTCGCTTCCAGAGCCATCTTTGAAAAGCTTGTTTCTTTTCCTTTCTATCTGTGTAGAAATCATTTTGGTCAGTGGTTTTTTTATGGCACAAGCCGAGGGTAACCAAGCCGAGTCGATTTACCGCTGTTTCCTTGCTGTTTCGGCAAGTAGAATATGAGCCCGCCATGAGCCTGAAGCAAGGCAAAGCGACAGCGGTTGATACCAAAACCGCGGGTTTTTTAATCTCTTGTGGGTGAAAATATATATTTCTGTTGTACAACACTACAGAGGATAACATGTGTAAATTCCTGTATTCCACCGCAGAATTCGCTCTCTTGCGAGTCATTGCCGCCATCTTGTTTTCGAAAGATATCCGCTGTACTGTGCAGGCTCAAATGTCTCGAATTTCTGGCGATGTAGCGTGGGTGGACAGTTTGCTAGAGAAGATAACACCCGTAATGGCGACATCCACAAAGACACCGATCGCCGCGATAGCTAATCAATACAACAAGAGTCCTGGTGTTGTGGATGACTTGCGTGGCAAAGTACGACAACTAAAACAGTTGATCCAAACATTAGGACGCGAGACTCAGTGGCGGTCGCATTCGCGGACTGTAAGCGAAATCAGAACTCACGAAGCGAACCACCCAGAGAGAGAACACGCGATGGCCGACCAGTGTGTTATAACTGTGGGCGTCCAGTACATCATCAAACCAGTTGCCCAGACCGTCAAACTGATTTGCCTCCACGTTCTCAGCCACACAGCAAGTACAAAGGCCTACCTATTCGCCAGGTCACAATTACAACCAACCACGAGAGAACATTGTAGAGAACAAGAGCACAGAAGTATTACAAAAGATGCAGAAGGCAGTCAACTCGGATACATGCAACATTGCCCAGACTTTTAAAGTTGCCACCTGAAGGACAAATAATTAGAGACAGAACTGCAGACACAATTTAAGTTGTAATACGTTTTTTTTTTCTTAATATGTATAGACATCTATATATATTTTATACATTTTTTTACTGTAAATCTTAGTACATATTTTTACTCTAGTGGCCCACAGGTTACAGGAGGCGCTCTGTTTGGCTTGTCGCAGGTTTTAGCATATAGGCGTGTCTTCTGCTATAATTATAATAATAATGATGAATATATAAGGCACTATTTCCCGACAGTTCAATAGCGCCTGATCCGAAATGAACCCTATCACTAAATTACCACTACTTCTGCGTTGTCCCCAGTCGCTTGCGATGAGATGAGAGAACGGGGGCGAAGGGAAAGATGGGAAGGGGAGAAAACAAGAAGCGACTGGCAAAGAAGAAAGAAAATCGTCCGTCCGGAGGAGAACTGCCATAATATAAGAATATGCTTTTGTTTTAATAAGATAAAATTATTTTCGTAATCAGTCCAACGTAATCATTTTCGCAATCAGTCCATAAAAAGGAAGCAAATGCGAGTGTTACAGCAAAGGTGGCATCAATTAAAAGCCAGGAACTGAACGGCCGGGAAACTTTGCACAACATATCTTCCACCTCTGATTGAAGATCAAAGTTTGGAACATATGCATGATTATTGCCTCCAAAGTACGGGCTGTTGTTATGCTAATAACGTAGCGGTCGATCCATGCAGAATATTCATGTTGCCGAATATACTGCTTTGTAACCTCTTGGTCAAATCATGACAGTCGAATCGTAACCGTTTAATCTGGGTCTTTTCATATCACTGAAATCGGCAGCGAAAGTCCATAATAACCATGGAAATAAAATATAGGAACTGCAGAACACCCGGCCATTTCTGACCACTATTGTCTTCTTGTAGCGGCATCGTTTGAAGAACGAGACAGATAACAATTCACACTATTCACATGCAAATAAGTGGCCGGGTATTCTGCAGGTGCGCTTAAAAGCAGACATCGTCTTGTCAGAATATTATCCACAAAGGTCGTGTCGCATCACATGACCGATTCCAAACTGTCGATGTCCACAGAAGTGGTTGTTGCCGAAGTTTTATACTAAGGTTAGCGGGTATGTTGAAAGATTTGCGTTTAGAATGTCTTTTTGAATCTCAAACGATGCTTTGTCCACTTAAGCAGCCAAGCATTCGATTCGATAACAACAGTTCGGAACGATAAACATTGGATCGATAAATATCAAGGCTGTTTGCAATCTTTGAATTTGATGCAATGAGTGGAGTAGCAGAAAACACCAACAACAACCTGGAACTATCCGATATTTTCAAATTGCTGGGAAAGTGTGGAAAGGAATCTCAGAGATGGAAGAAAATTGACCGGAACTTTTGGAATGTGATGTCACATCTTTACGCAGATGTGTGGAGCAAATGCTGTGGAACTCGCGTCGTATTTCGACTTTATGGTAGCGCGGTGGAAGATCTTAAGTCTGAGGAAGCTGATGATGTTGGTGATCTGGATTTGGTGGTTTTTTCAGATTCAGATGATTTGCTCATCGACGAAGAAATGATCGAATATTTACCGGAGCATCCAATTCATGTGAGAATCAAAGGAGGCGATCAGTCAGTGTTAAGGTTTTTTTGTGCCGAAGACTCAAGTTACGTGTCCACTTCAGCCGTTCAAAGTATTTTTGAGCCTTTTAGCAGCACCTTTCCTTCCTTATTTGAGTCACTCTCAAGCAAAAACTGTGCACTACCATTTACCTGCCGCGTCAAGGACGCCAGCATGAGCCCAGCCTTACAAGTTGGTTTTACTCTGCCTTCGGAAGACATAAACGCATCTTCATTTCAACAGGCAGGAACTGAAGCACAGGAACTGAAAACTGATCACCGCCAAACTGAACGGAGAGATCAAAGGGTAAATCTTGAAGTAAACAAAGAAGTTGATGAATTCAGGGACCAGAAGCAACAAACACACAAAGAAGAGCTGACTTCTGAGGATCTTACGCAAAGGTCCGATGGCGATAAGGAAGAAGTAGAAACATCAGACATGGCACAACTAGTTAAACGCTTATGTGAGCACATCTTTACAAAAGAAAAGGTGGACAAGAAAAGTAAGGAAGGAAAGGAAGATGCTCTTGACGATCCGGAATTAAAAAAAAGCAGGCTCACGACAGAAGTGTTTCGCAAAAGTGACCTTTTAGCTGGACTTGATTGTGTACCGGCTTTAAAGTCTCCAGTATGGCCGACAGTTGCGCAAGAATGGATCACACGAGAGCGCAAATGGCCTTCGCCTGACATAGTGAGCAAAGTTATTCAAGAAGGGTTCCACTTGGTGGTCAAACCCCCAAAGAAGGGTGGCAATCCGGATTGCGACTTCAGAATCTCGTTTGCCCATGCAGAGTACTTGTTGAGCCAAGAGATGAACGAGATCCAGCGTGAGTGTTACCGCTGCTTAATTAAAGAAATTCCATCGGGCTTATCTTTCCGAAGGCCCAAAGAGTCTGGTGACGTTTCATCTCAAAAACGTTTTACTGCAAACAATCGAAGAAACAGGTGCCGAGAGGTGGACCGAAAGCGACAGAGTCGAATGTGTGGTGAGTTTGCTCCGGAAGCTCTTTGAAGCACTCACAGCGAGGCATCTGCCAAGTTACTTTGTTAGATCATACAACCTGTTTGATATTGATTACATCGAAGACCCCGAGATTCTGGGAACATTGGCTGAAAAAGTCAAGCAGATTATTAGAGATCCTATGCAATTCGCTCAGAAGCTCATACTGAAGCATCTTAACCCTGAAGACAAAGGAGAAATTACAGTGGAAGAAACTGTCCATAGCGGTCAGCTGGCTTTTTCTAGCAAGTATCCTGCAAAGAAAGAGGGCCAAGACGATACAGAAACTGAGCAATCTGCAGCAGGAATCAGTGGAGCTCAGATTGAGCAGGCGGAAGGGAAAATGCACGAAAATAGTCCATTTTCAATACATAAATACAATGAACTTAAAAGTAATTTTCTGGTAGTCGCGAAGGAATTGGTTGACATAGCGTTCAGTGACCACACAGATAACCAGCTTGCATCTCTCGGTCCTTTTGAAACATCCATAGTGCAGGACTTTAAGGGTATTACAATGAAAACGGGCTGCAACGTTGAGGAATTCTTTGGAATGTTGGCCTTTTATTTTAACGTTACCTACCTTAAACTTTTGCTTAGTACTGAACCAAATCAGAGGCGCCGTATGCTTGATGGTATCAAACTTGTAGCAAAATTCTGGAGGAGGATGCTGACGCAAGAAGAGCTTGGGATAGAGAGAAACGTAGACATTTTGACAGGAGTGTTTCATCCCACTGACGAAGATTCTCTTGCCCTGAGTGATTTCATTCCAGCTGGTGGAGGTACGCAGCTGGTTGACATGCTCTTTGGTAATCAACCAGTCGTCGATATGGATGATATTCCATTGGACTAACGTGAAATTATGCAGACATGAGGAAACTGACTTTAGTTATTGAATAAGTTAAAAAGGGACTACTTTTTCTTGATCAAGAAGTTACAGTCCTTGGCCCAGGTCTTCACAAAGTACATAATTGGGAGAGCTTAAGCAACGACGACGACGACGGAGACGGAAACGAAAACGAAAACGCCGCAAAACATTTTATTTTCGTTAATTCACAGTTGTCTTTAGAAAGCGAAGTTTTGTTTACATCGACTAATTTGCATATTAGCGTTGTAATATGATAAAGCGAACGGTTTCTGTGACCGTGGAACGAGATCGCCACAAAACAATCAGCCTTTCGGTACATTTCTCGGCCGTCGTCTGCAAAACAGCAACGTGAAATGATCTCGAGAACGTGAGTGCATGACGGCAAGTTTTTCTTTCTTAAACACCGTTGACAGTAATTTAGGCCCTGGACAGGTTGCCGGCATTTTTTGTTGTTGAACAAATTGGAATAATCGCAAAAGAATTTAAAAAACGAGAAGTTATAATTTTAAATGACGTTTTCGTTGTTGTCGCCATCGTCGTTGCTGTGGATACCGAGGGAAGGACTGGGTAGACAACGTGGTTGAGGTGCGAAAATTCTAAACATTATTGAAGCACTATTGAAGCAGCGGCAACGGCAAATTTTCTAAGTTTATTATAGAGGCGGATCCAGGGGAGGGGTTGAGGGGGTTGCAACCCTCCCTTTGAGAATTGTTGTTGTTGTTATTTTGCTTGATTCTTCGTAAAATAATAATAGAATAACATTGTTTTTACGAAGTTTTTACTCGCCTTCCACACCATTGGTGTTCAAGGCTACTTCGGTAGTGTACAACCCCCCCTTTCAGAAATTCCTGGATCCGCCCCTGTTATTAGCTTCCATTTTATCGTTGTCTTCGTTAAAGGCGACCAGAAATCACCTTCTCATTAGTCATTACGAAAGGGTGATAGATGACGAAAATAATTTTTACAATATATGGCATTATATATAAACAAGTCATCAGATCCTGATTTACCATACGATTCTTCCATCAGTGGACAAGAAGACGAGTGTCTGTTGGAATTTCGTTTCCATAAACAAGATATACCATTCCTTGCTGAAGTACTTCAGTTCATAAATTTTTAAGTTAGAGTACATGAAGAGATAAATCCGACTAAAATGAAATAAAGGCCCAAATAGGCCATTTCCGAGTTCATGCCTGTCTCCTCTTCAAAGCGAGTCTAAGTGCGAAGTTTTTGTTATGAGAATTAGTTTTCATTCATATGTAAAATAGAACTAATTACCGTCACAAAAACTTCGCACTTAGACTCGCTTTGAAGAGGAGGCAGACATGAACTCGGAGATGGCCTATTCAGTGACGCTGTTCTTACTTTGGAACTCAGTCCAACCAGTGTAATGGAACATACTATGAATATTCAATTAAGAGATAACCACTTACTTTATAAAATTTTAGTTGTGTCGATAAAATAAGACGTCCTTTACGTTGAAGTGTTCCTAACCCCAAAACGTTTTTTTCGCTTAAATAAATCTTTCACCTGTCCGAAAAATATTGCGCCGTTTTTCGCTTATTTCAACCAAAAATTGACTTTTTGTAAACTGTAAAAGTTACGAAATCCAGCCATCATCTGTCCTACGACCGAGCTTGAAAGGGGCATGGGTCTATTCCTTACTTGATGTCACAAATTGATTTGCATCGCATTAAGTCTTTGTATAAATGCGTGCAAAGCAGTTTGTGACGTCATGTAAGGAATAGACCCATGCCCCTCACTAGCTCGGTCGTGAGACAGGTGACTCGTGACTTAGTCAAAAGTTAGTTTAAAAAGGCGCAAAAAGGCTCATTGTGTTTCGAACAGGTGCAAAGATGTATTTAAGCGCAAAAATATTTTGGGTTTAGGTGCACTTTTAGAAAGGCTTCACCTCATGGGCTAATTGACTCATAGCCCTTGCGGGCTACAGGTCTAGGAAGTATGCCGGCACGAAAACAATAATGCTTCTAATTAGGGTTAGGAGACAAAGAAAACTGAGACTCGAACCAGGTTGAAATCATTTAAACCTGAATTTTATTTTGACTTACAAATCACTGCTGTCAAAATGCCAGAAAAGATGAGTTGATCAGCTGTTCCTTCACAAGTTAATGAGGTTGAAGCTTTTCATTATAATACATCTCCCTTTTAAGTGAAAACTGTAATTGAACCAATGAAACTATTAACCTTAGATGAAAGCAATGAAACAGCACTGATAAATACATATAGTTTGCGAGTGTCTTTGAGAAGTTACAGGTCTCTATTTTTGCTCAAAGGAAGCCTCTAGTATCCTTCTGTGTATGAGCCAATGTAGCACAGTCTTTGCTGCAAAGCCAGCAAGATGTTTCTCTGGCAAATACCCCCTTGATTTCCTCTATTAATAAACAACGGCATATCCTTACTGATTGATATGAGAAAATTACCGGTAAGGCTGTGTCATGAACCAAATAATCTGAAAGAATAACAAAACAGAACCAGGTCACTTGTATTAAGTATGTACAGTGTATCAAGTACTTGGATGAATTTCAAATTTTGACTCAGTAGATGAAATCCTAAAGTGTGACCATTCACATGAAAGCTACTGAGCAATGCTTTTGTGTTATGTTATTTATTATGCTGTCCAAGGAGGTTCTACAGTAACGTCTGAGTCAGAGGATAAAATCCTAAAGTGCAACCATTCATTATATCAACCTACTGTACATAATTGAGCTACTCAGCAGTACTTTCCTGTGGTGACAGTTCTGTTATGATAAACACCTTGTCTCCCGTGAATGAAATCCTTAAGTGTGGTCATTCAAATGAATTGGGCTAATGAGCAGTACTTTTCTGTGGTGCTGTTTTTTATTTATGCTCAACACGTTTATTCTAAATTTTGTATTTCTGGATTCAGTGTCTCCATTCAAACAGGAGAGGAAAATAGAGGGGCAGAAGGAAACACTAGTACATTTTGAGCTTCCATGAGCTGAACCCTGAGCAGTTCTTTCAGTGCATGCTTTGCTTCAAAAGCTGGGTCAAATCTACAGAGCACACTGTACATTGCATGAAAGTTGAAAAAATAAGTTAGTTAGAAGAAGAATGTCAAGTATAAAATCTAAACTGCAAGCAAGAAGTTCTTTTCTTAGGTGAACACTGTATTTCATATTCAGCTGATGAAAAAAAATGCACAGCACATACATGATCTAACAAGTACACAAGGGAGACCAAAATACTTACATAACCATGCACATCATTACGACAATGTTCCAAAGACCAATAAAAATCCTGAAGTACCGGAGATTGAGAAGGAATTCTTTGAACTTTTCAGCTAGTGAAAATGAATAACAAGAAAAATATATTTCAGAACAATTAATTATATCAAATTTTGAGTACAATTAACATCAGCAAGGTATTGTAACTAATAAATTATATGAGTTTAGAACTGTGAAAAACCCAGACCTGACACACATGTACAGTACACCATAACTTTCATGGAGAAATTGAAATATTGTACTAATTTAATTGGTATACCTAATGAAGGCTCGTCATTTTCATCGCCAAATGAATCTGTAGGATTCCTCTTTTTACTGAAATTAAGAGAAAACAATTTACAATCACAAATCTAGAGATGACATCACAGTTTATTTACAAGTCACCACTGCCTTCTTAGCTGTGTTGTGTACAAACATACATATGTTCATTAACCTCAGATTGGACACAAACCAGGGTTCGTAATAAATTAACAGGTGAGATCATGCTGTATATGCAACATCTGTCTCTAATCAGAAGATCACATCACTGCATTTCTCAGATACAGCATGAACTAAAATCTTTCGTGCTGTCATTTCATTATTTTTAAAACACATCATGGGCACAATGAAGTATTGTTTTAGTAGTTCAGTTTGGATATTCTCAGACTGAAATACCCAAGAAGAAAATCATTACCCAAGAAAATGTGTCTGGGTAGGCAAAAATATTTCTACAATTGTAGGAAGTGGAAAGCAGTGGATGAATCTCATTAAGAATATATAAATAACTGTACTTTATGTTCAACCCCAGTTCAGAACAAATAACAAAGTGAGAGCAAGCTAACTGTAAGTCTTCAAAATCATGGTGGACGGGTTGCAAGACCTCTGTAGGCCACAAGTACTAGTACAACATACAGATATTCAAGGTGATGTACAGTATTTAATAACAATATTTAATTATTGACAGAATGAATGATCACCAGAGACAAGCTTAATCAGAAATGAATGACCATGGTATACTTTTTAGTTGTGGGATAGACTCGCAGAATGTTAACAGGAACATTGCAATTAGAAACAATATATACACTGTACTTACAGTTTAAAGTTCAACACTGCACAGGCATTGATCAATAATGTACTGAAAAACAAAGTGGTGGTGATGGTAAACAACAGATCTCTCATTAGCTCATTTTGTTTGTCCACCAGCATTTGCTCTTTTCATCATTGTTACCTGTGTATCTAGAGATTGGCTGAAAACCACCTAAGCTTAAGTCTTAAATATCAGGGCCTGAACAGTCGATGGGAATCGATGGTTGGGAAATCAGTCGATCAATTGATGGCAGTCGATTACAGTTAATTAATTGGCATCAATTGGCATTGGCCAATCAATCAATTCTCATCAATTATCGATGGCATTGATAATCGATGACAATCGATAATCATCAAAACTTGCGCGATCAATTGTCCATCGATTACCAATATTTAATTGACATCGATTGCCATCGATTGTACCCAATCATCGACTTAATCGATTGTTCAGGCCCTGTATACATTTATAGAAGGCTCAATTTTATGCATCGACATTCATTGGTCTGGCTGCTGTGATCTATTTCAATTTACTATAAGTACTGAGGTACGTGGCTGTGTTTTCATAACCTGGATAAGAGTGACTTATGCAATAGCCTATTTATGAACAAAATTCCGTGTGATCAGTTCAGTGTAAAGCTGAAGTTGGACGTCGTGCGTAGCTTGGGTTGTTATACGTGTCAGCCAAAATTTTCATCAATCCTAAATCCTCAGATCTTCAGCAGATCTGCCACCCAGTTTCACATGATACCACCGAGATCTACTTGACTTAAAATTACTATGCAATATACATACCCAGCAACCAGGATGTCCGAAATGAAAGCCATGTTTTCCCGAAAATGCCAGCAACAATCAACCAAAACAAGACACTGATAATTGGCTTGGTTACAAAGCAGTTCATAAACGGCCTGGATACAAAGGCCATTCGTCACCAACCTCTCCACCGAGAGCACCGCCTTCGCAGAGGTCATGGGTTCGAATTGCGCAATATTTCCGGTTTTCTTGACGACGATGGTTCATATCAATTCGATATATGATCTTCATATTTCTGTTCATTTCTTTAGTAGGGAGCAAAAATGTGTAACTACAGTGATACTTCTCCCCTCCCCCCACATCAGCCGCTGTAAGATCGTTCCATGATTTCTAAATTCACCTTCATTTTATTTATAAAATTTAAGTATTTAAAGTACAGTAATATTGTTTTTGTCAACGTAAGGGTGACTCGATCACGTCGATATCTTCCGTCTCCATAAGCGTTGCTTATTTTAATTATTATCCCACAGCTACTTAAAGTCATACCCTGTCGTAAATACTCTTTTTCTCTGGCCATCTCAGTTTGGTAAGAAATAACACACAAACAGCGGTTTTAAAATACCTCCCCCCCCCCCCCCCCTCCATCTCATTGATGGTATTTTTCGCTCATACCAAAAAACGTCATTTAATTCGTTGAACAGTTGAATCACAATGTATTAAACATTGGTGCTACGTGTCTTGCATTTTGATGACATTTGCCCGATTGTTATGTACATGTGCAACAGTTTTTCTTTCTTCCTCTGGAACTTAACATTTCTAAAGAACGTGAAAATTAATTTGTCCCTTCCCCCGTCCTTCTAATAAACCCCCAGTCCACAAGGGCCGAAAAAAATACGGTAAATAAATGTCGATAATAGAGTTATAGCTGGATCCAAGAGATTTTTATTTTCACCTTAAATAGGGACTGAAATACATACGAAAACGTACAGGGTTGCACATTAATGGTTTAAATTAACAAGAAGTTATCTCGGGAGTTATTAACTAAGCTACACATGGCCGGGATGGAAATGTAAGGCAGTCAATATTTTCAAATTCTTCACTGATTTGTTCAGCGACAAAAAATATATATATTTGTTCATCTTTCGCTAAATTATTTCCTGCAACAGCAGTTTCTGAGTCACTTTGAACAAATGTATTTTCACAAACATTTTTTGCAACTTAACTTTACTCAGCCGGAGTCTGTCCTTCATCAGCATCACAAGAGACTGACAGGTATTGCATCCATTTTTGTACGTTAAACCTCGTAGACTGCGAGCAGTATTTCTTTCGATCATCGATCACACGCTTTGAGCTCGCTCACAAGATCTTCGATCGAAAGAACTGAAGAGGGAATGCTCGCAGTCTACGTTAAACCTTTTAAACTCTAAGAGTGATCATTATCAAATTTCTGATTGTAATATATCAACGCTTTATGAAACAGAGCCGTCACGAAAATTAAGGACAGGATGACACAGGATTAATTTACCACTACTTCTATAGAAAATGTGTAGGAGCAACAAATGAGAATTTAAATTTCGATATTAGCCTTGAAACACCTAAGCTTTATTTTAACTTTTTTCTATCAGACTCCGATCCAGTGGCTGGGTAACCAGGGACCCATTTATTGCACAGAACCCCGTTACTGCTTTAAGAATTTGAAAGTTGGTCAAAATGAACCGTTGTTACTGCCAAATGCTTAATTAGTTGTTTGAGCTTTAGCACCCAATAAACTCACTACAACTTCCGATTTGCAATGAAAATGGCTTCTTCTTTTTTTTTGCTACAAGACCAAAATGTTTACCATGGACGCCCTGGAACAACACCAAACTACGCATTTTTCTCTTCAAGTTTCCAATACAAAATTCCTCCTAGCGCCTAAAGTCAACAGTTGCAGTAACGTTCAGTTCCTGCACTTAGATTATCTTTCACATATTCCTCCCCAACTGAAATTTCTTCTTTACAATTAAACTCTCAACGGCAAAATGAACAGTTTGTGCTGATGAGACAGTATAAACTGCGCTTTGTTTTTTACTGAACCTTTGAAATCTAAAGCTGCATCTTAAATGCTAACATAAGAGGAATCTTAGGATGTCTTGCTCGTATAGGTGTCCATCTTGTGTTCCCACGCTCGCACATTATCAGCATCCAATACAGTGGCCTGGTTCGAGCTGCCAGCATTGGCTGAGATAGCCTTGACTGTAGTACGGGTAGAAGGCGCTGGAGCCACTTGGGATGAACAACAGAGCATGCGCGTGACTGCGCTCTTAAAGTTTGGGAGACGGAAGGCGTAGAGGAAAGGGTTAATTAAGGAGTTGATGGTGATGAACACAAAGTGGAAGTCTCTGAGCCAATGAATTAACTCGCAACTGCAAGAATGGCAGAGATTCATGAGGTAGATCATGATGCAAGAGGGGATATAGCAGGAGAGAAAGATCCCCAGCATAAGCAAATAGGTTTTAGTGAGTCTGTTTTCCATCTCTATGGCTCGCTGGCGAGCTTTGTTCTGCTCTGATTGGCCATCAGTTAAGGCATCCATGCAGGCGATTTGGGTTTTGGCGTACTGGAAAATACGCACGTATGAAAATATGAAAATGAAGATGGTACAGAACATAGTAATGTTAGCAAACACAAAAGCGTATGCGACAAAACCAACGAAAAAGAAAAGAGAGGTAAAAGCTCCAGACAAGACCCAGACCATGGCTGCAGCGAGACCAACTCGTTTGTAACTTGCATTGGCTCTGTACCATAGCGGTTTGGTGATCGCAAGGTAGCGATCAACAGTCAGTGCGGCTAGACTCAACAGTGAAGCTGTGCAACACAAAAAGTACACAGACTGCGAGAACCATGACATGCTGATGGAAAGACCCTGCGACTCACGATAATGGGTGTTAATGGACAAAGGCTCCACTAATGAGCCTACAATGAGATCGGTAACAGCAAGGTTGGCGACAAGCAACGTGAAGGGGTTCCGCAGATTTTTGTTTGGGTCGACCAACACAGCCAGGATAACCATCAGGTTGCCAGGGACGGTAGCTATCATGAATACAATGGCTAAGACCATGGTTGTTATGGATACTTCTGTTGGAGCCCAGACTCCTACGCAGTGACTTGCCCCTAGCCCCATGGTCACGTGAATGTGCTTATTGCCTGTAATGAATAGAAACGTGTTAATAAGGCTCTTGGTAAGGTGACTTCTATAACCGAGTTTCTCTGACTCTTGGGACAAAGTAGTTTTTGTTACTCACAATTTTAACCCTACACATAAAGATCCCAAAATATTTACAAAACTATTAGAT
This sequence comes from Galaxea fascicularis, assembly GCA_948470475.1. Lineage (NCBI taxonomy): Eukaryota > Metazoa > Cnidaria > Anthozoa > Scleractinia > Euphylliidae > Galaxea > Galaxea fascicularis. Next base: position 2,281,337 of record OX419347.1, read on the forward strand.
TTTTGCTACGATTAACAGGCAACTCATACCTTGAATACTAATCTCAAAAAGTTGTTTCTTGCTTAGTTTCTTTCTGTGACAACCTGTTCTTGTTTGCGTTCACTCTTGTTATTATATCTGTAAGATAAAAACATCCAGTCATTTCTTCTATTAGTCAAGTTACCAATTTGTTAATTTCCTGTAAAATTCACCCATTTTATCAATAGCCTACTTCTTTGTTGCCAAAAAACTAAGTTAATAGGACAACGAGGCATTCCAGTGTTTAGGTTCATGTAAAACTGTACTGTGGCCACGAGTTCTATTAATGCTTTTTTCTAGTCGTTATTATGGTTTGGAGCGCGTACTATTTAGTGCCCGACCCACTTTAATGCCTTACTCAGAGACCTTCAAGCCTCCACACGTTTTTGCTTGGTGAGATGTGATGTCTGTTTCCAGAATAACGTTGCTTCATTAAATATAAGTGCTTTATCTATTTAATTTATAATTTTTATAAGACAAAGGCATAAACACCTACTATCCGCATGGAAGGAAATGACAGTTTTTACGCCTTTATGGTTCTTGAATGTCTATTTTTGGGAGATACTAATTGATTTCGTAAGTATTACAGAAAGGTCAATGGTTTAAGGTCTTCTAATTTGCCAAGAAAGTGTTCAGATTTTCGCTTTTTTCTACATCGCCGATATTACGGTGCACGAAAATGTGCAAAGTTGACATGTCTCTATTTAACATCACTATTTTACTTTTTAGAAGGGAGACAACGGCAATCGAAAAATTATTAGAATTCAGAGAAATAAAAAGGGAAGTAGAATTTCTTAGGGAAAGTGATCCTTCTAAATTAGAAGTAGTTTATAGCACATTCATCCTCAAATTGTATAATAAACAGTTAACCGGTATACGGATGCATGTATCAGTGAAAATAGGCAAATTTGTTGACGAACGTATTCACTGACAGCAAACAGTTCTGGTAAATTAAAGTTCGCTTGTGCTTTGGAATTTGTCTGAGTCAATTTGTTCATAATCATGGTCACCGAATATGTAGTTACCTAAAAAATGTAGGGCTAGATAGAGGAAGTGACATAACATAGCGGTCAATAACGCGCTGGAATTCTCTCTAGGTCAGATAAGTATGGTGGTGTCGCAAAGATAAAATCAACTTGGGTATTATTTAACAAATTAAACTAGATTAAGTCCAAGTTCTACTCATCCACTGACAAAGTAGCTCCTAAATGCCCTAATCGAATACAATGCTCGTCTACAATTTCACAGTAAGGTTCTCTAATCTCAAACGATTTCGTCGGAAGCAAATCAACACCTGTTTTTGCTGTTTATAGAAAATTAACTGCGTCTAACCATACTAAATCACCCGCAAATACAAACATCTGCCTTTCGTTGAATATGCGGCTTAATTATCAAATTTCTGTTAAATTTTTAGATAAGAGCACTTAATAGATTTCCGTCAGTTTTGATCTAAAATGAACGTAAGGAATTGTTTGTCTTCTCGCTGAGAACTGTTAGGGAACTGGAGGGGTTTTGCCTGTATGTTTAGCCCTCTTTGCTCAGATCAACTTACTTCCACCCTACCCCTACCATGCCATGAACTCCATGAACTCAGCCAAACAAATCTAAATACAACGTGTTTTCAACTTAAGTTTCATCGGCTGAATTGTTCCCTTGAATACCGTATTTTGTTCATGGAGCTCCAGGATTCAACAACTGGTCAAAAATATAGTGAGACTTAGCTTCACGATTTTAGGCACTGAAATAACATTTTGTAAAATCATATTTGTTTAGATATGAATTCAGATAGTGGTTCAAGTTAAGCATTTCACTCACACACTCAAACGGTTGAAACCCTCCTGTATAGAATACTCAACAACCCAACGGAAAGATCACTTGCTCAGTAATAACTTTCATTTGAAATGGTCGCTTGTAAAGACATAACATATTCAACCAGCTGGGTAGAAAAAAGCTGTCATTATATACACCCCCTTCACAAAAAATTAGGCCAAGCCTGTCTTACAGTCTGTGGTCTTCTTGCCTGTTTCACATGGGCATGTCTCTACCAAAGGTGACCATACAATGCAGATAATCTACTGGCTATATAGTTAGCCTATTATATTTTACGGTTAATACATAACCTTAGAAGTACGTTGCTTACAGTACCTACCTTGTAAACCACCTTTAAAACTCCATTCCCTAAGCTATGTTAAACGTCAATGAACGAAGCTTGTCTAAATGGCATCGTGAAAACCTGACTACATGGCATTATGTTTAAGTGTTTCTCAAAAACTTTCCAAAGGCCAATGAGAATTGAGTTTCCATTCAGATGTATCCATGGAGACAAACCAAACAGCGTTTTGAGCCAGGAAAAGAGGAAATGTCCACCTCCGTTTTTTTTTCTTTATCCCTCTTATCACTTCATTAGCGTTTCGCAGGAAAATATTTTCCACATCTTACAAAAATTTTATTTACTCAAAATTTGTACTGAAGCATGGGTAATTACATTGTGCCTTGGAGAGCAAACAAACCGTTACTTTAGGTTGATTAAAAGCCTTTTTATGAAAGAGCATCATTTGTGGGACTCCTCATCTCCGCTATTTTGTTTAAGCCACTCAAACAATATAGTTATTTAGAAAGGCTTTGAACTAGGTCGGGCTAGCTGCGCACCCACATTTTCATCGTCAGTAAACACTATTAAAAAAATCAAAAATTACGTATTAACCTTGTTTTGATGTTCTCTCCTTGGACAAACATTTTCTCGTTCTTTCTTTTTCTACGAACAAAATATGAACATTTGGTTTGCTTATTCGAGTAGTAAATAAAAATACACGAACCGATCATTAACCCGTAGAAATCGAAAAGAGAAGCATGCTATAAGGCCGATTTACAAGACAGGAAATTTGAGGCACGTCCATGATAAAATGGTAGTGCGTTGTGTAAACGACTTTTCCCCATCTGTGTCGAGCCAAAATTTCACCCGTGCTCGGAGAGGCTGGATAAGTAGTCCAAGCACGGGTGAAATTTTAATTGCTGACACTGACAATAATTTACTTTATAACGTTTAGCAGAACAGAGAAGCTGTTTCTAAGTAAGCTCGAACGACGGGAGTAAAATTATCTAACGTGAACTCCGCCAGCAATGTTAGGATCAGGACAAGAAGAATACTTCGCTAGTCGTTACGCAGCTTGAATTCGTAATTTTCTGCGGTAATATTCTCCGGACTCAACAGGGCAAAACTAGATGAACGATTAGTCTAAAATAACATTACAGTAACTCAGGAAAAAAAGTAAGTACTGGTAGTAAGTAAGTAAGTTCAAGCCGGTTGCAGTTTTTTGTAGAAACTACCAGCCTGCAAAGATTTCAAAGAGTTCGCTCCATCAGTATAGTTCTGTTATTAGTGGCCCATCAGGAAAAAGTGATCTAAAAGTGGTCAATAAACCAATCACCGAGTACACGACCTTTTATTTTTTTCAATGTAGATAAATAGCGAGAGAATAAGTACCAATTAATATTATTGGGGGCACCTGATTACATAAGCAAAACATTACAATATAAGTTCCGATCGAGTCTGGGCTAAAACTTTAGTTTGTTACAGTTTAATCACGTTTTGAGAGCAGGCAAGGTGTTTGGGACAGCCGAAAAAACAAATAAAAACAATAAGGTGCGTTTGTATGAGTCAATGCTCTCCATATTTTTTTATTACTTTGTTGTGAAGTTTGTAAAAGACGGCGAGAAGTGGTCCCTACTATGATAAACTATCCCCTAATTAATTTAAAATCATAACAATTACAAATAGCGTAATTTATAGTAGTGTTCAGAATATTATCAGGAAATCAGAGACAAAACAGAAGGGGAACAACCAAATATGCTTTAAAAGGAAATTAACCCGATTGTTTGCTTTTCCGTTTTAGCCACTTTCCTTTGCTTCAGAGACGTGCACCTGTTTTTCAGTAGCTTATTGTGGATTGTTTCGATAATAAATAAGAAATAAATAAAATTTCTCAATTTCAAATAACAAAGAAAAATCGCTTTAAACTTAAACTCGTGATGAAAATTTTACCTCAATGTCATCCTTTGAATTTTACTGAATTTCATCTGTCAAAACCAACATGTTCGGGATTAAATTAAATTCATTACAAACCCTGATTTTCGTGCCCTCAAGAATTTAGCGACCTCAGCCCTTTCATGTTGTATTGTTTGCAAAACAAACGGGATATATTATAATTAATTTTAGCGATAGCACCCACTTAATGAATATTTGTTCATCGGTTATTTAAAAAAGATAGCAATGTCACAAGTGCACCTACGTCTATGACAATCGCCACTATAGGCAGAAGTTCCTATAAAATGAGATTTAAAGCTTGAATATAAGAAATAATCCAAAAAAGTTACAAAGTAATGGGAAAATTAATTCCGCGAATTGCTTCCTTAAGTTATTCAAGTTAAATTTTCATTTCCGTGAGTGAAAAGACAAAATTGCTAAACCAGGACAGGACAACTTTCGTATTCGTCAAAACTGAGTAACTACAATCTTGGACAGAATAAAAAAAGAAATAAAATTCCCAACTACACCCCATCAAAAATATCCACACTTACCGCTTCATACGTAACTTGCACATTTGAAAGAATCAGTTAAGAAGTGCATTTATACGTTTATAACGATTGTCTTACAATAAAAAATGGCCTTTGGGTATAACTATAATTTCAGCGTTGAGCAACGAGTTTTCATCAGTGTGATTAATTAAGCAGTTCCTTGTATGACGTTCTATTCACCGCGTCAGGCAGTGAATATAAAGCCGAGAAACAAAATGGCGCGGCCCCCGCAAGCGCATGTGACCATTACACCAGAAATAAAATGTGTTGATTACCGATTTCTCTATTGTTCAGCTTACGGTCTCTTCGTCTTGAGGATTGTTCGACACTATTCACTGAACCTTCGGTAAAGAAGAAATAGAAGTTTTCGCACTTTTCTTGCTTTTGTCATAACGGTTTATCTCTAGAAATATTCAATGTTCTAAGTTAGGAGGGTTAAAGATGTATTTTGGTTTAACATATAGAGACATTTAAGCGGCATCAAATACTAGTGAAAAGTGTTATTTATGGTTTTGGTGCTCGTCTTTATTGTACTGTTTTGAGCACAGTTCTTCGATCCCCTTCCTTTCCATACGAAACACGGTCCAGTCCGTCATGCTCGAGGCGCCTAATTTCCTGTAAAATCCCATGGTTCTTTTCGAGAAAGGAGAAACCCACTGCATGCGACAGCAGTCACGAGACTTGGCAATCTAAAGAGAGGAATGACGGAACAGAAAAAGAAGTTTTCAAATTTTTAATCACAGTACCCCCTTGAAGGATACGAGTATGAGAAAATTGCAAACAATATGGATGGATGTAAGTTACTTCCAACAGATCTTTCGAATAAACTCTGTTTTGTGTTTCGAGACGTGAGGCTAATTTTAATGATTTACATGCCGCCGCTTTTAGGTTTTTTGTTTTATCAAAGACGTTTTGTTAAGAATCCTGAGATGATTTTCTCTGCAAGATGATTAATTCAGTTTCATTAACTTGTATACATAAATATCACACAAATTAACTTGAAGATATCTCTTTCAAAGAGTTCGAAAACTTCAATATTGAATGACGCTTCCTTTGATCACAAAAAATAGTCAAACTATTTAGAACCTAATCTGAGAATTTCTTCATAGGAGCATCTACTGTACACCATAATTTTTCTTTAGTTCTCTCTTCTAATTTGAGTTGTTCTCTCACCTTTGCCATGGCCACCATCAGTGAAGTTCCAATCCCTTGACCTGGTTTACAAAACAAAAATTAACTATAAAATAATTTTAGACCAATAGTAGCGACAGCTTTGTAATTCTCTAAATTGAATTCCTAATAGTGACCATTTATGGTTTAATACAAGTTTATTAATTAATAATTAAGTTTATTAAACCCTAAAAATGATTGGCATGAAACTACTCTTTGTAAAATCAGCGCTTTCAGTTATAAAAAAAATGGTCATTAGAATCAAAAACAGGATCACACAAGATAGAAGAATTAACGTGATATTTTAAGAACATCTCCCCACTACTTCTACAGAAAATGTGTGGGGGCAGCAGAAGAGAATTTAAATTTTGATCACTTAGGGTTTTAAGGGTTGGAGATGCTTTCCTGTACAACCTCCAAGACTGCTTTCTCCTTTTTTTCTGTGAATAAAATCCTACATTACAGCTGTAGAACTGTAGTTTTCTGTGTTGCAAAATTCTAAGTGTTTTTGCTGTTGCAATTGTCCTTGCTCACCTCTTGCACTAGGAACGACAAAGAGGTCCTCAACATAAAGGACTGGACCTTCCCATGTGGAGTAAGTGAAGTAGTAGATGCCAACTCCCAATACTTCTTGATGCTTGTTTGCTATCGTCCTCCTTTTCTTTGATGGAGGAGAATTTCCATCTGCAAACGTGTGAATTTCGACAATGGTTACCTTAGTCCCTGCCTTTGTTTCATTCAATCCAAGCTCGCGACTGTTTTTGTCATCGCTACTTGTCAAATTATTCTTAATGACATAGCTGGTGAAAAAGACAATAGCTTTAAGAGCTAGCGGCCCTGTTTGACTGCAGTGGAAAAGCTGTAGTCTACCGGCCCACTCTGGAAGTGCCGCTACTTGATCCGACGATCACTTCCCCACCCCTCCTCAGAAAAAAGGTGGAAAGAAATAGGTCTCACACTTGATGCAACAACGAAAGAATCAGAGTTATTTGGTCAGATATATCATTTGACAAAACAGTTACCTTTCGCATCAACAGGAAAATTGTCATCTTTCTGGTCAGCATCAAACCCTTGGTGACCTTGCACAATCTTCTCCACAATGACACAGTGAAAAAGAGGGTTGCTACCAAACCCGTCCCGAAGAAGCTCTAGGAAATAGAGGAAAATCTTCAATTGGCAGTCATCGATATGCACAGTAGCATACTGCACACACAGTGATTGAATTAGTTTGCTCAATTGCTATGGTCTCATAAACAATGATTGAGCGTTCCGCAGTATTGGCCTCTTTTTCCATCGTTTTAGGACTGTTTACTGCATGGTGTTCTCCGCTCTAGCCGTAGTATGAAGACCAACAGCTCACTCTTGATTTCAAGAACCACTGATGGATGGATTTTTACAGGGGGTCAACACATCGCCCCGCCTCCACCCAAACCTGAAATGTACTGCAGTCCAGATCATTAGACATTAGTAATTACTTTAATATATTCTCTTTGCGAAGAGTCTGTGGGTTTATCTACGTTCCTTTTGAGCTTTACATGTGTTGGTGATTATAGCCACGTTAAACACCACAACATCACTGCCAAGTCCCTGGTTCACATTATGAATTTGTCAATTGCTTATGGTATTGTACCAGATCAAATGGAAATAGCTCGTGTGGTACCTCTGTCTAAAGCTAATGACCCATCATTGTTCACCTACTATAGGCCTGTTCACGCAATCTTCTGAACTGAACAAATGCAAATATTGAGCACGTGCACAATCGTCACACAGCCAGCTTGTCACGACTTAATTTATCTCGGAAACATATTTGTCTGTTCGAGCTACGTATGCCATTTGCTTTCTATCCCTATAAGCGCATGTGTACTCGTCAGTAGAACAGTGATCTTTGGTCAGTAAAAGACGTCTAGTTTATGTTAACCTATGGCGGGATACAGCTCAATTTCCACTCACCCTTTTCTCCAATCTTCAATATTTCGGAGTTTCCAAGATGCTCGGCAAGGCCCTATAAAATAAACATTTTTTGATCATTGTTATGTAAAAACTGATGACAATAAGGAGAAACGCTGGTACCACTGCAAACGTCTCCTGAAAACTGATGTAGATCTGTAACCAACCACACAGGCAAACTATTTTCGGAGGCAGAAAAAACGTCATTTACACAATGACATCAAGTGAAATAAGAATAATTCCACAAATCACTCGGGTGAAAAAATAATGAACGTTTGTCAAATAATCTTTAAATTGCAGTTACAAAGAACATAGCCAAATTATTGTCAAATTATTAGTCAAATTATTAGTCAAATTATTGTGTAAATATGAAAGCCTGATTGAATGATGTAAAAATTTTGCCGAAAAAACATGCAAAATTTTCAAAACGTTATTATTCTAGAAAACCATGAATAGGATGCTACGAAACGCAGGTACTGAGTATGTTGCCCTCGTTTATGTAACAATGGTAACTGACCGAGGCAAAATATGAACAACAGATTTGTAGAATAACTGTTGTCCTTCTGTGGCAGTAATCAAAGAAACGAAATGAGTGCCATGGATACACTTAATGTTCACAGAATATTCCAAACCAACAACATGAAACTTTGAGAAACGATATTGTGAAATTTCTGCTTGTAATGATAAATAAAAAGGCCCCTTGATGAAGATGAAAGTTAACGACGAAATGCAAATGACATGAAAATCATTGGATTTCTGGTGCTGTGATAAAAGAATTAGATGGGTATTGGTAGAGCACAACCTCAGATGTTCACAGAAGGTCCTAACCTACAGCATAAGCTACGAGAAACGAGACTTATAATACCTCACCATGAAATGATAAAGCAATAAACCAAACCTTGATCATTTTGGCAATAGAAGGCACGTCTGCCTTTGTTGCTTTCCGAGTCTGAAAAGGGAGACTTATCACCGACGGAATAGTGCCAGTCTCGCAGCTAATTGCTTTCTCCATCCCTAGATCTTTGTACCTGAACAGGTTACCGACGTGTTTCAACTCCCAGCAGAGACCATGGTCATCTATCTACGTAATCGTTGCTGTGACGTTGTGGCATTTAACAGCCACTCCCCGCGCACGTGTTTACCTCGCACGTGTTGTTTTAAGGTCGATTTTTTCCCCTTGTTTATGTGTTCTTGTCCGCGCTTTTTTAATTCATGGTCCTCCCAGTAACAACATTGGATGACAGTACTTACAACTGAGTGTCAATTGCATTTTGCAAAACTCGTTTATTTCCTTGCTTGTCTAAACGAAACCATACCTATCCACAAGGCGGTTACATGTGCGATACAACCCCACGTAAGGATGCGCAATGTAAAAGACGCATGCGCAAACTCTTTCGACTTAGTCGGATAGCCTTAAAGCTAACGGAAAAAAAAATTAAGTCTGCTGGGCTTTGAGGACATCCGCCTCTCAAAGCAAAGCGTGTCACTTGTTTGTGTGTTTCGGTGGGCACTGTAGCTTTTGCCATTTGTTTTTTTTTCTCGGACAGTCCCAATAACAAAACTGAAATATTTCACAAATTTAATCATGGTTATTGTCTTATCATTCAACACATTGATAACAAAGTACAGTTTACAGAGTTCAAAAAGGCTGGCAAACTCCCACTTGTCTCCCCTAGACACGATGTTATGGATATAAAAGGATGTCACAGGATATCTGTTGTGTGCACATGATGAATATTGGGAGCTCCACTGATAATATTTCAACAGTGTTAGAATGTGTTGAATAATAAGCAGCCCGGTTACAAAAAACTTAATCCCCATTGGTCTCCCCAAGACACGATGTTATGGATATCGCGCGCAGAATATCTGTTGTGTGCTCATGTTTCGGCAGTATATGTTGAATAATAATGAGCCCTGTAAAATAAGTCACAGAAAACTTAATGTCATACTATTGAGAGAAAACACTAGCTCATTCCAAATCCAATTTTTGAATTTTAGAAACAAGATATAATTCTAGCCCTGGGTACGCAGTAACAGCTTTGATTTTTAGCTACAAGTTGTGTTGGTTGATCGCCATTTTTAACTTTCTTGTTATTGATCCCGCTGTTGCAATTACTTTGATCACCCAGCCTTCTAGAAGGTAATTAGAAGATCCCTGTTTGAACAAAAAACACAGTAGTGTTAATATGTTCGTATTTCACTCTAAAGCTGCAGCAAAGGAAATAAAACTGATAAGGAGAAAATTACAAAATCTTTCACTTCACAAGATTGACTTTAACATGTGTTAACGTTGGTTCAGTTTTCCAAATCAAATTTGGTGAAGGGAACTTTTAAATCTCTAAAGGCTATTGGCCGAGAGTGTCCATTCAGTCCGGTGTAGTAAGTATAGCAGTTACATTGAATAGCTGTGTTTATTCTTCGTTTACTTTTTTATTGCAAGATGTCTTCACTAAATTAAATGACGTCAGCAGTGTTTAATTTAAATAAATGATTTTCTTGACTGACCAACAAAGCATAAAAGATCAACCCTATAGACGGAATTTTTCACTTGGCTGTTCTTCGAAGCCATGGCGATTTTCTTGACGGCGATTGTCGCATTGTCATTTGTGTTGCTGTTCGTCCCTGAACAAGTTCACGGTACGTTTACACGTAAAACTATAATGTTATCCGTACTCTTTTTCCAGTGTAAAGCAATTTACTTGGAGAAAACGTTTATAATCATCGACCTCGATAAATGGTGGGCCCCATCTCACTTCACTTGTTCGTGAAATTAACTTCTTGTGTCGTTAAAGAACCTACACGCTGATCGAAAAGAGTAGGTGACGTAGTACCCGGTGTAGTGGTCTATCTCACTGTTTTGTTCTGGGTGTCTGGAAAGGGGGATCTATGATTTGCTCTATATGATTGTAAACTGCACACAAAGCATCCCTGTAAAAGTTCCCCAAACAGTATTGTAAATTAGTCTTGAAAAAAATAACCCTTGGGAAAGCTAATAAATGCATATATACAAACTGTACACAAGACGAAGGGGCGTATGACTATCAAAGATGAAAATTAAAGGTTTTAGCTACCAGCTTTTAATTTAATCTGAAGGTATTCTGTAACTGAAATGATCTTTTTAAGGGTTGAGATCTATTATAAGCTAAGAAAAAGAAAGATCACACCGACAGGAAGTTAATTATTCGAAAAGAGAAAAGCGATTAACTTCTCATAGCCATCTGAAATATATCACGTAATCATGGTCACCTTTTTCACATAAAGGGAGCAGTGATCTCAAATTTATCATTTGATGTGTGTACTCTTTGTCCGATGCTGCTGTGGGATAAAGAATATTACAACCAACAAAAGTCTTTCAATATTTTAAATAGGCGTTATAACAATTCTTTCTGTAAAAACTTTCGCTTTTTCGTTAGCCAAATTTTGGATGTCTATATTCGTTCAATCCTTTGGATTTATGTGATCAGTTGATAAGCATTCCAGATACTGAGATAGTAGTTAACTTCAAATAACTGTCGTTCAAGGGTCGAGATTTTTCAGTTTAATTTAAAGCATTCATCCCTGTTAGCAAGCCTTAATGAGTGAAAGACTGTGCAAGAGGAACAATAACTTTGCTACAATTCTGGGAATTTTGGTTTTGGAATGGGAAATCCTCAATCTCAGATTTATCTTTCGGCATATGCACCTGAACCAATGCTTAGCATAGTTGCACAACAGTAATAATATTTCGTGGTTATTTTTTCGTTTTAGCGGTTCATGCTGTGCCTAGTTTATGAATTACAGAAGGGCATTCTCGTTCCGGAGTGAAACTGTCTAGGTGTTTTGTAAAAGAAAGTTAGAAATGGTCATAGGCTTAGGATGATCTATTTGGTCCATTAACACCTCGTCTTGACATACGCATATTACATTTAACGTCTTTGTTTGAACAGGTTTACCCGGTTGTAGAAACAGCTAAATGAAAAGGCTTAAAGTGGCCGTTGTTTTTCCTTTTCATTATCAAAAAAAAGTTCCTTGCCCAATGAACGTTCGATAACCTTACACTGATTTTTTTTAACTGTAAAGGTAGGCAGTGCTATTTGTTTAGCGCATTGACATATATTTGATGTTTGATCGATGTTATGGCATAAGAGATTTACCCACGTGCCCAAACCTCAACCTTGAATATTAGGTCTTTATGTTTATTTCGTTGACAAATATTCTTGCGCGCTGTTTTTGTTCCTTGGCATGTGACAGCCCTTGCTTGTATGCTTGTATTGACGACTTTTAACTTTGGTGGCGAAGCATGAACAAACCGATTTCACATGTATTTTTCACTGGTTCTTGATCTCGGATTTTTTCTTATATTCGACGTGTCATGTACTTTCTAAGCTGCATGAGAAATATTTCACGGCTGTCAGGTTCAGTTATCTTATACTTTATCCTATCTATTTCTTTCCCACTCTTTTGATGCTCCAAACGTCTTTTAACGAATCAACGATGAAATCTGTGCAAATCTTCATTATTGCATGTGTCTATAGCATGTCTCTTTCACTGCATAAACTCAGTAATCGTGCATCTTTTTCAATGGATGCAGATATTAGGCGTCTGTTTTAATTATTGCATGCCTCTTTGAACACCGCTTTTATTGCATGTGTGTTTGTTTTCAATCCTGATCAAGCTCCATCGCTGTCTCCACTCAACATAGCATCCTTTTTCTCTTAAATCTCAGGCGAGATTTGGGAACAGATTAACACTGGTGAGGTGTGCTTTCACGCAAATGGGAAACGGCCGGGCGAGTTCCGCTTTCTTGGCCAACATGGAAAACTTGTGACTGCATTGAAGCTGGTCCACCGTGAAGGCGAGGTTCGCTGTACTGCCAACGCCGCGTACAAAAGTCGCTGGGGCTGCTACCACAACCCTCAATACATTAACCATCCCCTGAATGTTATAGTAACCGACCAAAACAACAACATTATCTTCCCCGACGAGAAATACATCAAAAATGGCGGCCTATGGTACTATCTTCCCCATGTGGACGCCCTCCACTCGGATGACCTTGTGTTTACCAATTATGTTCACCCTTTCTATATATCAAAGAATTCCTCAATGAAAATATGGTTCGGCGAGGATCTTCGAAATCGGCAGAATTCGGACAGTGGGGGGAGGGTATGCGTTGATGTGTTTGCTCATCTCCAGTAGCTATATCGGAATCAAATGACAAAACGAGCTAGTGCTTAGTGTATGGAGAATTCGCCCTACTTGAGTTTTCAATGTGTTTCAACCGACATTGATTATTTGAATTCCTATTTGTAAGTACAATCCGCCTCGACTAGCTTTAGATACCCGCGGGTTCTGCGGCATAACCGTATAAATTGTGAGATCACCTCTCCTTGAATAAAGTAAATTGTTGTTGAAAAAAGAAAACACGTTATTTGTGAAAAACGTTTGCTTCTCCTTTATGAACAGAATAAAAAATAACTTGATTGCAACAGTTTCACACGTTCAATTCAGTAGATGCGCGCTAACATTATTCCAAACAGGCTATTAATGGCGACTTCCACTCTTTCCCATTCGATAGTTGCCCTAGTCCATCTTGTTTAATATACACTCTATTCCGTCTACCTTCTCTCAGCACCCGTTTGCTTGAAAACTAAAGAGCAAAATAAAACAGTAAGGCCAATAAACATCATTTATAATATAAAAAGTGCATAGGAGTATTTAGAATAAGCGCAATCTTCAATTTATTTCGTAATGATGTCACTAAAACTATTTTCCTTTCTCGTCCACGCACCACGCAGGCCAAGCGCCAGCTAAGCCAGCTGCGTTTTGGACTAAGATTAACCGCATTCCAGTCTGTTTTCACGCTCGCGGACTAAAGCCAGGAACGTTCCACTACACTGGCAATGGAAACCTAGTTGGCGCAATGAAGCTAGTCTACCTTGACGGGTCCGTGCGCTGTGCTCCAAACCCGGAATACAAAAGCCGATGGGGATGTTATCATCACCCGGATAACTTAAAACACCCGCTCAATGTAGTGGTAACTGATTCTGACAACAATGTGGTGTATCCACCTGAAAAATACATCAGAAACACGGGGATGTGGTATTATCTACCCTTCACCGACGCGTTACACTCCAACGAGCTCGTGTTCACGGACTTTGCCAATCCGTTTTACCTTGCTAAGTATACGCCAATCAGGATCTGGTACGGCGAAGATTTAACGCAGTATAATAATGGTGATAATATAGGAAGGGTTTGTGTCGATGTTTGGGCTCATCTAATGTGAATACTGAGCTCTAGGGATTAAGTTATGGTGTAAGTTAAATGAGTGGAATAAATCAAAGGGTCTAAAGTGTCATATACAAGTATTACTTGCTAATACCTTACGTACAACGGTATTTATGTACTGTCTATCATCTAAAAGCACTATCATTTATATGGAGGCTTGGCCGATCAGCAGTGAAGGCCTATGGAGCAATAACTAGTCTGGTATTAAACAATAGGCCATTTCCGAGTTATCTCAGACCTCTTTTTCAAAGCGAGTCTAGGTGCTCATCCTTTCATTTGCAAATCAATTTTCATTCACACATAAATTTAACTCATTTTCAGTGAATGAAAATTGATTTGCATATGAAAGGGTGAGCACCTAGACTCGCTTTGAAAAAGAGAGCTAGGGTAATTCGAAATGGCCTATTGTCTCTGAAAAGTGAGTAGATGGCATAAGGCCCGCTTTATTTAATTCTCAGAAGGTTAAGCGATGTCTAAATGAGATAAGCTTGGTAGACTGAAGTCATTTATATAAACTGCAGGGAAGACATAGGGATTAGAACCGATGTGAAAAATTCTGCTCGTAGGGAAAACAAATTATTACTCTTTCATTCAGGCTTCTCTTTGACTTTTCAGTCCTTCCTGAAACGAATAGTATAGATTTTGCACGGCATTTTTATGACAACTTTCAGAATTTTGAGCAAGGTTTTGTGATACAAGCAACTCAGAGAAACTCAGTTTTGCCGCTCAGAGCAGCTTTTTATCAACAAATGAGCCATCTGGGGTATATAAACATGCAAATAATTCACTAAAAGTATGCTTTTGTATTGGTTAATACTTCAAATGCTGAAGACATGCAAACTAGTTGTGGAAACTCAGTATGAATTAATGTGCGCACACAAAACAAGTCAGCAGCTATTGACTTAATGTTGCCCACGAACAGCGCGCCAAATTCTAGCTGTTGTTCGTTCAGAACCGGATCTGCCATATTGTTATTTCACTCATGGTAGCGTGGAAAGCGATGATCAATGATACAAACAGTTCCCTTCAAACAATTCTACATGTTGTTTTTAGTTGTTATGTTGTATGAAACAGCTCACTTTGGTAAGGAACTTTTTATATTCTAGTAGCATCTTTTCCGACTTTTCGCAACTTAGGGCACCTTTGACCATTTTTTCGGAGCAACTTGACTCAATCAATTTACTATCACAATCTATGCAGGCCAAACTGACGGCGACTAATGTATTCTTTTGAACCTACTTTTGTCCAAAATTTTAGATGGCGTTGTAATTAGTATTATACATAGAACACCAGGCGCTTTTAATATATGCGGCTATTTACATTATATATGTACACTTGTATCACGGCTCTTAGCCTGCGTGGCAAGCGTTCGAAGGGGAAGGGAAAGGGGGTATTTGGGCACGCGAATACGTCAAGGGCGCGCGAGGAGGGCGGGTTCCCTGTTTCCTTCTTCCTCAGAGCGCGCCTAAATATCCCATTTCACTCTCCTTCGAATGCCTGCCACGCAGGCTACACGGCTCTTTTGTAATGATACAAAGTCAAAGACGTCTCTGATTTTTTCCAGTTTTCTTTTTTTCTTGTATCAAGTCCTCTTTTACAGTTTCGTCGTTATGCAATACAGTATTTCCTATCCAACGGATGGGGCTCGCAGGAAATTCATGTGGAGTGAATCCTCGGAGTTGAGTCAACGAAACTCTTCCTCCATGACCTGAATCACGTGGCTTATAGCGTTCACACCTCTTTGCTGACGTTGTTGGCTCTTTTGATTTGAGCAGTTTTGCAGGCTTTTTCTTCGCACTGGTTTTGTTGGGATACAAATTTGTGTTATTCATCCGCTGTACTTTTATCAGTTTGTGGCATGACTGCCCCTTTGAACTTGAACATATGTCTGGGACAATTTGGGATTCGGCGTTCTTCGGCCTTGTACATGTTTCTCCGTCTTGTGTACTTGTGGAATGATGAGGCAGGTATAGCTTTGGCAAAGTAAAGCTTTCACCAAGTGTGCTAGCTATTTGGTGCTCTACGTCTGAGTCGCTTGGATGTATATTGGCAAGTTTTGGCCTCAGCGCTGGGACTTTACTATCAGTTTCACTCACTTCCTTTTCCAAGAGAGCACATTCTCTTAATAACCTGTATTTGAGTCGTTTAAGTTGTTTTGAATCCACATCACTTTGTGTTCCACTCCCTTGTTGCCCCGACGCCTTGCTAACTGTACACTGACATTCTAAACAGAGGTTACCGTCCCTTTTCAACGGAGGCAGAGTGTAGCCAGCAAAGTTTGTTTCCGTAGGATGGCGTTTCGTAGTAAGCTGCTCTTTGTCGAGGGATCTAAGTTGATGAAAGCAACAAGGATTTGGTGGCATTTTGGAACTGATCAACAACACTCCAGAAAGGCAATCATCACAGTCCGGATTGCCTTCTCTTGACATTGTATCATCAGAGTATACTGTACTTTCTGGTTTCAGCAGTTTCTGGTTTGCATGCTGTACTGTATTGCCGGCATCGGGCTGGCACGATTGCCTGATGCACCCATGTTTGCCGATTTCATTACTTCTTTGTGCATTGCATTCTTGCATCAAAAATGTAAGATGTGCGATGTTCCCATCAGTATTTTGGTTGTGGATTTGCTCAGTTTTCAAAGCGCCTTTCACCACATCATTTTCCCACGGTTTTACATTCACAGTTTTCAGCGCCACAGTGTTTTCCGACTTATCGACACTCAGCTTCGTGTCACTGTTTGCCTTTATTTTCGAAGGATTTTTGGATTTAGTATCCAAGGCCACCTGACACGAGCAACGGAGTAGTTTGTTAGAATCCTCGTCTGATTGCCTACCTTTACCAAGCAACTCACTCCCAGAATTTTTTGATGCAGTCTTTGACAAATTCTTAGCTTTTTCCCGCAAGCCAGGGCGCTCCAACTTACAACCTGAAAAGGTACTTGTTTTGTTTGTTTTCACTGTGTTGATTGAATTTCCTTCCGGTGCATTCAGTGTTGTTTGTTCTAAAGCCCTTTTGAAGGACTTTTTAGCAGAAAGATATAAGGAAGGTCGATGAATTTTTGCATTTCTCAGCGCCAACACTATCCGGGAGTTACTCTGTTTTAACTTTATCCTTTCTTCCACAAACTGCTCTGCAACTGTCCACGGCGTTGATTTTGGCTCTGTGGTTGTGCCAGGCATTATAATAAGTTAGATTTGTACAGCATCTTTCAGTTCTTCTGGAAGTCAATAGCGATAGTCACATGGTACGTAGTAATCTTTCGTTTTGATCATTTCCTTAACCTACTCATAATACTGACCCACTTATACGTAAACCAGTGATTTTTCGTCTGGTTTTAAAACTGAGCAGGCCGACAATATGTGAAGCATTCTATCTTCGATGTTTGCCATAATAAACTAAGCAGTTGTTTGTGCCGGTTATCCTTTATAAAGGTAAAGTGCGACAATGGCGTATTTATACTGAAAAGAAGCTAGTAAGTTAGCACAAAAGAAAACGTGACTAAACAGCACACAAAGAGCTATTAATGCGGCCTTTTTTAATAACATGCCAGTAAGGTCAAATTCGGTTGCTTAAGAAAAGTTGTCTCTAGGGACAAGACCTTCGTCTACCAACAAGCATTTCAACAAATTTGATTGTAAGAAAACGATCGAGCCCCAACATCAAGATGACTTTGTCTGAGTTCAAGGTCACGAGCTCACTGCAATTCTGGAAAATTCAAAGTGATAACAAAGTTCTTGAAAACTGCAACGTTTACTGGACAATTAATCCAGTTTATTGTTGTTATTTAGCCTCTCTGAGTATAAGCTTTTGTCTTACAATCGATTACTATTCTGTAATAACAACCTTAAGCTTGTTAGCGGCCTAGAAATATGCTTCACAATTGTTCAACTCTTAATCCGAGCAAATAATATTTAATTACAAGGGAAATTTGATCAGTTTTTTATCGTTAATGGTGTCCAGCCCGCAAAACCCATATTTAGTGCCACTTGCAATAACATAAGCCTAAGCCTTAGGGTTTCGTGAGGTCTCCTTGCTACTTCTTCCTTCTTTTATAATTATCTATTGTAAGCATCTATGTGTGTCGTGAAATAATAACAGAACGCGGCCCTTGTACATGAACAGCGGACTATCCATTCTTGTATCGTTATCTCTAAAAAATTGAGTGACCGCACACTGCTATCCGCAGTGAGTTTGGACAGTCAATTAAGGTGGCGGGCGAAAGACATGGAACTGTTTTTCTTCTTGTCTCAGTATCGCCAAGCTGTTAGTGGTTTGCAGTCCTCGACACTATATCCGGAACGGATTTTTCTGCTAATTGGACTTGTGAAGAATACTTAAAAATCTCTCGCCGATATATCATATGTATCTATTTCTTTGGGAATTGTTTCTCTCAAATTCTCGGCAGCCAAGCATTCCAGAGAGCAGATGAAGGCAGTGTCAGTGCTTCTGAGGATTATATAAAAGAACAGTTTAATGCGTGTCTTTACACTCAACACTATTAAGACAAAGCAGAACACATATATAGTCAGCTGCTTTGTTTCAGAGATAAGAATGCATCTTAGTAAACTTGATGCGTGTGATAGATTCAGCGATGCATTCAATGCATATCACTGCTAGCAGTTAAAGCCTTATTTCTTTAACCTGAGAGTCCTCGAAATAAAATAATGTGGCTATAAATCTTACAAAGCAATCAGGTACACCAGTGCAACTGTATGCACATTTTCACTTCTTGCTCTTCTTGTACCTATTTTTCCTGCCTTTTGGAGAAGGGTTTGGAACGTTACCCACCACCGGTAAACCACCATACGGTGCACCCACCACACGGTGCACCTACCATATGTCGACCCACCATATGGTGAACCCACCACACGCTGCACCCACCACATGGTGTACCTACCACACAGTGCACCCACCACATGGTGCACCTACCACACGGTGCACCTACCATAAGGTTAACCACCATGTAGTGTACCCACCCTATAGCGCACACCTAACATAATATGGTGAACCACCATACAGTGAACCACCAATTTGTAATTTCAATAATAAATAATTC
This sequence comes from Galaxea fascicularis, assembly GCA_948470475.1. NCBI lineage: Eukaryota > Metazoa > Cnidaria > Anthozoa > Scleractinia > Euphylliidae > Galaxea > Galaxea fascicularis. The sequence continues at coordinate 2,300,367 of OX419347.1, forward strand.
AATAATTTATAATTTGTTGTAAACTCAATGCGAACTTAGATGTATACAATATGGTATTGTTTAGAAAATTTGCGTCATAGTTTGGAAAATTGAGCGCGCCAAAATTGTGGGCTAAAGCCGACAGAAGTTATGAAATAAAGAAACTGTACTCATCAAAAAGGATAATTGTTTGGCCACACGTAAAATATTTGCTACTGTTCTTTCTACAATTTCAAAATGATATATACACCCAACGTTGCACTCATACGTACAACAATGAGCACAGTCATTTCCAACGTACGTATAATGCTAGGTAAGGAAACTATGTAAGCCGACTAAAGAGTGGCTCAATTTACAGTTAACAGGTAGTGTCAAATGCTCGCCGATCTCTCGAGAAGGGTTTGGAACGTTACCCACCACCGGTAAACCACCACACGGTGCACCCACCACACGGTGCACCTACCATATGTCGTCCCACCATATGGTGAACCCACCACACGCTGCACCCACCACATGGTGTACCTACCACACAGTGCACCCACCACATGGTGCACCTACCACACAGTGCACCCACCACATGGTGCACCTACCACACGGTGCACCTACCATATGTCGACCCACCATATGGTGAACCCACCACACGCTGCACCCACCACATGGTGTACCTACCACACAGTGCACCCACCACATGGTGCACCTACCACACAGTGCACCCACCACATGGTGCACCTACCACACGGTGCACCTACCATATGTCGACCCACCATATGGTGAACCCACCACACGCTGCACCCACCACATGGTGTACCTACCACACAGTGCACCCACCACATGGTGCACCTACCACACAGTGCACCCACCACATGGTGCACCTACCACACGGTGCACCTACCATATGTCGACCCACCATATGGTGAACCCACCACACGCTGCACCCACCACATGGTGTACCTACCACACAGTGCACCCACCACATGGTGCACCTACCACACAGTGCACCCACCACATGGTGCACCTACCACACGGTGCACCTACCATATGTCGACCCACCATATGGTGAACCCACCACACGCTGCACCCACCACATGGTGTACCTACCACACAGTGCACCCACCACATGGTGTACCTACCACACAGTGCACCCACCACATGGTGCACCTACCATAAGGTTAACCACCATGTAGTCTACCCACCCTATAGTGCACACCTAACATAATATGGTGAACCACCATACAGTGAACCACCAATTTATAATTTCAATAATAAATAATTCAATAATTTATAATTTGTTGTAAATTCAATGCGAACTTAGATGTATACAATATGGTATTGTTTAGAAAATTTGCGTCATAGTTTGGAAAATTGAGCGCGCCAAAATTGTGGGCTAAAGCCCAGTCTCTATGGTGCACAGTGTGGTGGTTCAGGTACACTGTGTGGTGGTTCACCCCATGGTAGGTGAACGTTCCAAATCTATGTGGCCTTTTGTGTTGTCGGCCCATCTTGACCGAGGAAACTGGAGGCAAGTTTGCGTTGCCATGGCTACATTCCATCCAAACGCTTTTCATCACACGCCATTTTGGATTTTTACCGAGGTTCGATTGCTCATCGTTGCGGTGAATTACAAGGATTCCTTGTCAACATAAAACTAAACATGGCTTCGAAGGGCAACGCTGAAGTTAACTATGTCCATCAAAATGCTATTCTTTGCGAAACGATAAAGAAGGAACAGCGAAATCACAAGTTGTATACAAGTTACAGCATAAACCCATTCAAGAAAAGTAAGTTTGGGATATAAATGGGTTCAGTGAAAACTGAACTTTGTTTAATTTATTTCAAAATGTACCTAGAGGTACGATATATGTTGTAATAATTCGATTGTTCTCGTTTCACAGTGTATACTCTTACTGGCAAACCGAACTCCTTGCATGATTCTGCAGACGGAGAAGAAGATGGTAAGTATAATTAAGCTTAAGTTTAAGTAAGTGGTAAGTAAGTGTTAGCTTATATGTGCAGCGTGAGCTTAAACCACACAAGTATCATAACGTACATGCAAACCAGAGAGGGTACAAGGCCTGATACTGCACTGTGTGTGCAATGCAAAAAGGTCTTTGCATTTTCTTTCATCCCCACCTTAACTTCCCACCCTCACTGATTGCTAAGGGCAGGTGATGGGGTGAGGGGTGGATTTTTATCAGAAGAGCCTCCAAAATCTGGAATCCTTGGTTTTTATTTCCAAGGATGCCACTGCCCCCTCCCACCAGAATGCAATGGAACACCCTTCCACATGCATGCAATGTTACATGCATGAAATGTTTGGGCATCTATAAGGCATTTGTAAGAGGGTCCCCTATACTACTTTGGAAAATGCATTCACGTTAAAATATTGAGACTGTTCACGCATCACGGATAATTCCCAAACTTTGTTCACGTTCATGATAAAATCAAATATCGGCAATCACGAATCACAAATGAACAAATAAACCTGAATCACGTTTCACGAGAAAAAATAGTCCCAATCACGTTTCACGAAAAAAGTATAGGGGACCCTCTTGTAATATAATGAATGATCAATACCATGCCCAGTTGTTCACATCAGGATCATATGTGAACTTTTACTTTTTTTGGAAAATGATTTTTGCCCTTCTGTTTTTACTTAAAGTTAATTCTTCTCCCTTTGCTTAAAACTGGCTTTTAGGCACATGACTTAGTGGGTGAGATCAAATCTTTGATCAACCTTTAACACTTACAGTAGTTGGTTTCAATCTGCTTTTTGATCAAATGTACAGTCCACGAGAAGATAAGAAATCATTTCTTACCTTGATGTCATTTTGATAGCAAGACATTCATGTTTGTGATAATAATTAATATTATTATTACTACAGTCTTTAACCATGAATGACTGTTTAGGAGTAATAAAATTTATTGAGACTTTAATAATTGTCCTTTGTTAGCCTGCTACCTTTGAAATGTGTTATTGTAAAATTAATACCTTTTGCTATTTTGTAGACACTTTCTTAGAAGTTATCAAGAAATCAAATGAAACACCAGTCAAGAAGTTTCAATTCCCTCAAACATCTGCACAGGAAATAGGGTGGAATACAGAGCCACTGGTGAGCTGATCTTATATTTTTCCCCTAAATTCAATGGATCATGAAGTCTTGAATTTTTCTCAATTTTAGTGACATATACTTATCTCACATAATCTGTTTTCAGATCGACAGGCTGTGGAAAGACCGACTGGAGCACCCAATAGTTAATGCTGAAATCACAAAGTTTATGGATAAGAAATGGATGGTCAAAGAACAAACAGAAATCAATCAAAGTTGAATATAACAAATTATTTATTAATGATATAATTATTGAATCATGGTTACTTTTAATTTTTCCTTTACATTTTGCATAGTACACACACAATGTAACATTAACTTATTTTATGTTTTTAACCTGATTTTATTCTATTTGCTGCAATGTTTAGTTTCCATGGACACATACAAATGTGTTCTTAAATACAGAACTTATGTTAAGATGTAGTTTGGTTTGAGGTCCATGGAGGCAAAGAAATACAAACTGTTTTGTTGCTTATGTTTTTAATTATTAATAAAATGACTTTGTTAATAGGTAACTGTTGGTAGTATACACGTATTTGATAAATCATCTTTGGTATCAGTGTTAGGAGGAAAAAGCAGGGAAAATTTTAAATGGGTCAACTCTACACAGTGTGTGCATGTTTTTAATTCAAAACATAATTCTAGAGACAGTTTTCTCTTTCATGCTCACATGGATTTACATCTGGTATTTAATTTTGTAATAAAAGAGCATTGTATAGTGCCAAACAAAACTAAGAGGCATTGTAAAGTAAATAGCTGGTTGTGTAAATAAATTTTGACTCAGTTTGCCTTTTTCTGGTAGGAATTTATCGTAGCTGCCATTGGGTGGTAATTATTTGTGAAACAGTAATACATGAAAATTATGTTTTCTTTACCCCTTCACTAGACTATTCCATTTCTTGGATTTATTGATGCATGGGAATTATGATAATCATAACTTAACCCATATTTAAACCCGAAAATCAGAATTCTCATCTGTTGCCCCTCCAGAGTTTCTATAGAAGTGGTAGGGAGAAATTGTTTAAAAAATCAAACAAATTCATCCTGTGTGATCCTCAGTCTTTAATTCTCGTGACCATACTGTTTTATAAAGTGTTGATATTACAAGGAGAAATTTGATGCTGATCACTCTTAGGGTTAACTGAAAAAGTATACACACTGTGTTTATATTCTTGAGGGCCAAAGCATAAACTCACTAAAAAGGCATTAATCCACCTACAGCTGTACAAGACCCTCCCCTCCCGGGTCCCATATTACTGGGTTTTTTGTTCCCATCCCCACCCCTGATAAACTTAGCGTTTTCCGTGGCTTCTTTATGAAGGCTTGGTCACTAAGCGAAGAATCAAAATGGTGGGCATATTGAGTAAAATCCCACCACCAGCCCAATGGCTGAACACGAAAGTCTCTGGGATCGCAGTTGCAGCTGTAGCTACAGGAATTCTTGTGCTATGGAAGAGAAAGCTCGACGATCTCAACAGAAGAAGGTTTGTCCTGGTGTTCTATTACTGTATTTCTTTCTATTCGCCGGTTGAAACGTTGTTACGTCACGACTCTTCCCCTATTATTTTTCTTTAGTTTGATTGTCTGGGTGGATAGATTATTTACAAGTCAGTATTTCCTTTTTCTTTTTAATTTCAGAAAAGATATGACGGGGGATTTACACATTTCCCTTGCGGAGGTATGATCATATTAAAGTTTGATATCATTTAACAATTATTGGATGAGGTTGAGCGTGATAGCGATAATTGTCAAGGCCAAAGTTTGTGTTATCTGCCGAAGCCGAAGGCTGAGACGGATAACACAAACTGAGGCCTTGATAATTATCGCTATCATGCGAAAACCGAATCCAATAATTGTTTTATTATGCATATTCCTGAGCTGCACCGGCGACTCCGCCATAACAAAACTGATCAAACTGCTGGTTAGTGTATTAGTTGACCTCACTTCTGCATGCATAAAACTATTGTCTGTAGGTATGACGTCAATTCTACATATATAAAAACTATGGTCTGTAGGTATGACATAAGAGAAACAGAGCTAGCAAAAATTAGCTGCGTGCTTATAGCCAATCAAAATCCAGCTGGTGACACCAATGTATAATAATATTATTTAATGGTGAAATCAATGATCGATAACGATCGATTACCATTATTGTTGTGAGTCGCCATCGATCAGCTCAACAGCAACCTGTAATTAATAAGGCAAGATTTCCACACAGCCCCCCTCCATACATACATTATATGTAAGTTTTCTTAAATTGTTTTTGTATGTGACTCAAACTCTATCCGTTTTTGGAATAGGGTTAGTGTGATATGGATGCATGTATAATCAATGTATGGGGCTGTGCAGAAATCTTACCATTCAATATGCAGTTCCAGAAAAGAACCACACAATGGCAATAATAATCAATGAAAATCAATAGCAGTTTGAGGACTTAAGCATTTGATTATTGATTAGTCATCAATTAGCCTGAGTCAGAAAGGGCATGGGTCTATTCCTGATTTGAGTCACAAATTAATTCGTATCACATTAACAATTTGCATGCAAAGCAGACTGTGACGTCAAATCAGGAATAGACCCACTCTCCTTGTGACTCGGTCGTGAGTTTTGAAGCCTATAAAAAGGCAGGATTTATTAAAAGTAAGGAAAAAAGACTGCAATGCATTTCGAACAGGTGCAAAGATTGCGGTTATAGGCACTTTAAGCTACTAGCTTGGACATAATTGCCCGTAGTTATACTGATGCTATGAACATTGAATTTTAGCACACACGAGACACATTTAGCAAGATACTATAACTCTAGGTCTTGAATTTGCCATATTGGAATACAATGAATTCCTTCAACTGCTCAAGCATTTTAATTTTTCATCTTGGAAATAATCCCTGGGTGTTCCAAGAACAGTTTGAGAACCTTCTATTTATGGTGTGGTGGTTTAAAAATTACTTTCTTCTCTGTTCTCAGGGGAAAACTGGTAGGAAAGAAAAGGCTGCTGTGGATGCAGTGTTTTTTAGGTAAAAACTTTCATTACATGTAGTTTGTTTTTATTTGCAACCACAAATTTATGTACATGTAATACACAAGGCTTTCAATAGAAGCTGGCTACCACTGGAGCTCCAGTGGCTGTGTTTTCCAGCCCTTGAAAGGTTGGATTTTCTGTCTCGATTCAGTGTATTGTGATGGCCTCTCTAATATTCATCTCTTGAAAATGTCATGAATAAGGATGAATTATCAAGAGTATGCCTAATGACCTTGAGGTCCTGAGGTGAAGTGTTTGTGTTTTAATACACACAAATGGTGGGTACAGCTGTATGTACACATAAATATTTTGTGGGATACATAAACATGGGGCCTCAACCCCTGCAATTTTGAAGCTGAGGGGCCCAGGATGCATTTTTTTCCTAAATCCTAATACATGGCAAGTTAACAAGCAGAGTATAAAGACTGGTTTCATTTTAAACAGCAATTTAAAATGTTGAAGTGTTGATTGAATTTCAAGTACTGCATATTCGAAAAATTTTTTTATTTTTTTGCTATCTTTTAATCTATGTGTAGGAAGTTGCTGAGAATCTTAAAAATTATTGTCCCAGGATGGTTGGCACCAGAGGTACTTGTGTAATAATATTATTATTAAGAGTCTTAATTTTTACTTTGTAGTACTTTAAGTGGCAGCCATCCTTTCCTTCCTGTAGCCAGTGTGTTTGTCCCTTCACTATGTTCACTTCCCTCATACTTCACCCACTAATTTTACTACCAGCAAGATTAATATTTTGTCACCTGTCATAGCATTCTACAGTTTTTTTTTTAAGGTGGAGTGGTGATGCTCCTACATTAATGATATACTCCGTGTTTAATAGTCAGAAATGAGGTCTACAGTGCAGTTTAGAGAAGTTGTTCAACATACAGTTTATTGCATGTTTCAAACTTCTCCAATTAGCAGTGTGTTCAATATCAACTGAAATCAAGTCAAAGTTATTTAAGCTATATAGCATGAGGAGTAGTTGCCCAATTTCCCGAGCCGGGGGCTTATGCCATGTATTAAATGTTCAAGCATTCCCGATTGAATTGGAATTTAGAAGTGTTGGTTTTTGAGGAGAGACCAGAGTACCCACAATAGAACCAACAACAAATTTAACCCACATATGATGTCAAGTCCGGAAATTGAACCCAGGCCACATTGGTGGAAGGCGAGTACTCTCGCCACTGTGTCATCCCTGCTCATATTTTTAGTCAGTTGATAAACATGTGCAATCTTTGAACATGATGTATTTTACTTCCTGCAGTCTGGTTATCTGGTACTTGTTGCTATGTCCCTCATAGCAAGAACGTACTGTGATGTTTGGATGATACACAATGGGACATCAATTGAGAGGTAAAGATTGCCCAGTGATTAGAACACCATAATAATATGCTTATTAGGTGTTAGTATGATAATGTTTTGTCCCACTAATTTTTGAAAGTTCAATGTAATTTTGATTCCAGGTCCATTATTAGTGGGGATTTTTCAGGATTTAAATACAACCTTCTGCAATTAGTTTATGCCATGCCATTTGTAAGTACAAGTATGATTATTGATTTCTTAAATTATCCACAAATTAAATTTCTTTACCATCACAAGTACAGCATATCAGACAAGTATGTATACTGATCATTGTCTTCAGGAGATCTGGCCTTGGTTTGTTGTGCTCTCTACTTTCACTAAGAAAACACAGTACACTGTACATTTCAGTTTCCAGCAGCTGATATAAGTATGTTTGTTTGTTAGATTTTAACTAGGAAATATTCTTGTTTTGTGTTTGACAGCTTGCAGTAGTAAACCAGCTTATGAAGGTAAATCACTAGCCACATTTTCCCCCTGTCCAAGGCATGTACAGTCCTTCAGTGCATGATACCCATTAATTTATTGTGTGGTTCTATAAAACATCCATCTGTACTTCCCATGGATGATTTTTTTGTTTGTCCCCCCCCCCAACCCCCAACCCACCCCTCTCATGAATTTAACTTTTGCTACCCCCTTCCCCTTGGAATTTTCATTGACTCTCTGTAGGTGAGGTGGGGATATTTTCAGGAACTGTGCACCCGCACATTACAAATGAATGATAAAAGACTGTCAGAATTAATTAATTTATTAATATTAGTCATAGCTATTAACAATTTAATGACAGAAATAACGTTGAATTTAACCCTTTAAGCCCCAAAGGAAATGTGAGATTTTTCTAAAACGAGAACTATGAACAGACCACATAAAGATAATTATACCATTTGAAAGGTATTTTTGAGGGTATAAGTTACACCAACATCCTTTTAGTGGCATTGACTCAAAGTGCACAATGTACAGTATATGGCTGCCTGATAATAAATAATTTACAAGTCATGTAAGAATATGCAACAACATGCATGCATATCATAATCTGATGGCTACTCCACTTAATTTTCATCCAAGTCAAAAATATGGCTATGAAAATACTGTCAGACTGTCAGTACTTGGATAAATACTTATGTAAGTCTTCATCTACAGTTTATTTCTTTTTATTAATAACCTCTTCAGTTTGGATTGAATGAACTCAAGTTGAGGTTCCGCACAAGATTAACTCATCACCTGTATGAAGAGTACCTAAGGTAATGGAGTTCAGTGTCAACAGATTTGTACATGGCTACAAGGTTTCTTTATTGCTTTGAAATAACTACTTATGAATGATAAATTCTAAGTACATGATTGTATATTTCAAGTACATTCATGATGGTGAATTAAGTTAAAACTGACCACTTGCCAAACAACACTGACTTTTGATGTTGCTAATAACAACATTAATGTATGTCCTCAATAAAAATGAAATTTTGAAATTTAAATAAAATCGTCCAACCTTTATTTTATAACAGAATTTTTTACTTCTCTTGTTTTAGATCTTTCACTTTCTACAAAATGAGCAATTTGGACAACAGGATTGCAAATGCAGATCAACTTCTTACTCAGGTGTGACATACATGTACTGAATGTTTTATGCCACAAGTTAATAACAAAAAGAAGAGTCAGTCTGCCACTTTCACATTGGAAGTTTTTGCTAAAAGTTATAATTATAGTTAAATTTCACCCTAAAAGAAAACATTAAAGTACAGGGAAGATTGATGTTCTTTACTTTCTAAACCAATTGAGGGTTTTATTGACTCTACCAATATATATATAGTGACTAAATTGGGTTGAAATTATTTTTTGATTCCAAAACAAAATATAAACCACATTTGTAATCTGTATCAAACAGCAATTACGAACCACTCATCATAGGTCCAGTCTGCTACCAACAAGACTTTTTAACGTTGCAAGAACCAACTTTCATGTTTGCTGATAAGCACATAAACATAATTTATTTTTATATAGCCGTTGTAACTTTTGATTGTTTTCATAACATTATTGTTACGTGCCGGAATAACCAAGAGATGTCCGCAAACAAGACATAAGTGAAAAGAGCTCCCCAGTACGATATAAGGCACGCAACAAAAGTGTGACAACGAGCAGTTACCCTTTTAACTATTGTTTATTTAGTTATACACTGTTACAGTTAGTTAGGTTAAAGATTAACTTAAGCAGTTTGTAAAGCAGGCTTACTGTCTTTCATTCACTTTGAACTCCAAGTTCCACCGTCTAGAGACAACAATTCCTGACTTTCTTGATTAACTGGATCCTTTCTAAACCAGTGTTACAAAGCACCTTCATTACAAACCAATGTTACAAAGGACCTGACATTACAAACCATAGTTACAAAGGACTGCATTACAAAGTACCTGACAACACAAACCAGGGTTACAAAGTACCTGATATTACAAACCAGCATTACAATGAAACTCGTTACAGACTGGGTTACAAAGTACACGACCTTACAAACCAGCATTACAAAAGACCTTATTACAAACCAGGTTACAACGGACCTCATTACAACCTGGGTTCCAACGGACCTTATTACAACCCGGTTAAAAACGGACCTCATTACAACCCAGCAACAGACCTCATTACAACAGACCTCATTACAAACCAGCATTACAACCTACCTCATTACAACCCGGGTTAAAACGGACCTTATTACAACCCAGCATTACAACGGACATCATTACAATTCAGCATTACAACGGACCTCATTACAATCCAGCAATACAACGGACATCATTACAATCCAGCATTACAACGGACCTCATTACAACAGACCTCATTACAATCCAGCATTACAACGGACCTCATTACAACGGACCTCATTACAATCCAGCATTACAACGGACATCATTACAATCCAACATTACAACGGACCTCATTACAATCCAGCATTACAACGGACCTCATTACAACCCAGCATTACAACGGATCTCATTACAACGCAGCATTACAACGGACCTCATTACAACCCACCATTACAACGGATCTCATTACAACGCAGCATTACAACAGACCTTATTACAACGCAGCATTACAACGGACCTCATTACAAACTAGCATTACAACGGATCTCATTACAACTCAGCATTACAACGGAGCTCATTACAACCCAGCATTACAACGGACCTTATTACAACTCAGCATTACAACGGACATCATTACAACCCAGCATTACAACGGATCTCATTACAACGCAGCATTACAACGGATCTCATTACAACGCAGCATTACAACGGACCTCATTACAACTCAGCATTACAACGAATCTCATTACAACCCAGCGTTACAACGGACCTCATTACAACCCAGCATTACAACGGATCTCATTACAACTCAGCATTACAACGGACCTCATTACAACCCAGCATTACAACCGACCTCATTACAAACCAGCATTACAACGGACCTCATTACAATCCAACATTACAACGGACCTCATTACAACCCAGCATTACAACGGATCTCATTACAACGGACCTCATTACAACCCACCATTACAACGGATCTCATTACAACGCAGCATTACAACAGACCTTATTACAACGCAGCATTACAACGGACCTCATTACAAACTAGCATTACAACGGATCTCATTACAACTCAGCATTACAACGGAGCTCATTACAACCCAGCATTACAACGGACCTTATTACAACTCAGCATTACAACGGACATCATTATAACCCAGCATTACAACGGATCTCATTACAACGCAGCATTACAACGGACCTCATTACAACTCAGCATTACAACGGATCTCATTACAACCCAGCATTACAACGGACCTTATTACAACCCAGCATTACAACGGACCTCATTTTAATTCAGCATTAAAACGGACCTCATTACAACACAGCATTACAACGGACATCATTACAATCCAGCATTACAACGGACATCATTACAACACAGCATTACAACGGACCTCATTACAACTCAGCATTACAACAGACCTTATTACAACCTTGTATTAACGGACATTATTACAAACCAGCATTACAACGAACATCATTACAATCCAGCATTACAACGGACCTCATTACAATCCAGCATTAGAGCGACCTCCTTACAACTCAGGATTACAACGGACCACATTTCAACACAGCATTACAACGGACGTCATTACAACCTTGGTTACAACGGACCTAATTGCAACCTGGGTTACAACGGACCTTATTACAACCTGCGTTACAATGGACCTTATTACAACTCGGTTTACAACAGACCTCATTACACACCAGCATTACAACGGACCTTGTTACAACCTGGGTTACAACGGACATCATTAGAACCCGAGTTACAACAGACCTTATTACAACCTGGGTTACAACAGACCTCATTTATCGTTCTTTTCGTGCCTTTTTCCCGCGTAACAGTTGCTGTAAACTTTCCGTATTACGTGAAAAAAGGAGAAACCATGTCTCAATAAATTCTTTAACGATGAGCTCGATTGTACTGACAGGGAACAATAAAGGGAACGAATTTACGTCACCTAGGAACGGAAGGAACGGGCACGAAAGGCACGTAATCGACCACGACGATGAGATGCTTTTGCGGCGAATAAGAGTGACATTTCATTTGAAATAATTTATCCTTAACTCTTCAATGAATGGAAACAACTGAACACAACCTATGTGCATCGTAATTTAACTATAATATTTGGCGATCTTTCTTTCAGAAGGAAAATAAAGGTTAAAGAGTTGAGCGCGTTCTTCCCTAGAAAGAGGGAAAATTTTGAGTTGATTTTTCTTCGATACCGGATCTTCAATTACCGTCAAGCTAATTAAGAAAAAAACATCGTATGGGATGCACGTGTATACACTATACATTATTTTCTTGTCGGAATTATGCTCTTAAGATTTTTGTAAGTGCCAAAATTAAGAGTTTTGCAGTGTCACCCAAAATGTTACGCGCGTGGTAACCAGCACCGTGCGCAAGGCCTCCACTCATTGGCTTTTCTGTACACACAGACTCATACGAAGGACTTCATAGTGGACTCTGAACTCTTTATATTCTTCCCTTTTATCTCTCCGGATATAGCAAAGTCGAAGGGTATAGCTCCACCATAGTTATAGCAGTTGACTATATAGCTTCCTCACAGTATAGCATCCGTAGCATAAGTTCAATCACAGTCGGCCACGAGGATAAGCCCTCGGGCAAGAGAGTTTTTTCTATTACTTACAAGCCTGCTTTTATACTTTTTCTTCAAGTATCTAGAACGTTCTGTTACTATTTATAGTCTATTACAAGATTAAGGTCTACTATTTGTGGAGACTGCTGAGTCACATCAAAGATATTTCTGGAATATTACAGATTATAAGATAATTCTAGAAAAGTCTGGAATTGCATGACAGAAAACTAAAAGTAATTCTGATCCTCATAACATTATACAGGATGTGGATAAATTCTGCAACAGTCTTGCTGAACTCTATTCCAACGTTAGCAAGGTAGGTTACCTCAAATACACTGAATTTCTTATAAAGAAAAATGTCTAATATGGCATTGTTAAGTTGGTCAAGTTTTTAGGCTAACATGTAGTAGTGTGTTGAGGGCAAGAATTTCAAAGTTATTGAACCAACGAAATAGCAAGCTACAATATTTATTATAGAACTTTGAAGTGTCTCTGTACAATATTAACTACATTTTATTGTACACGACTTGTGTGTATGTGGCATTTTTGAGAGCAAACAGTATAATAAATGGGGACCATTCCTTAGTCAGATTATCTTTTCTTCCTTTTGTTCAAGGCTTTTTCTTTCATCTGATACATTAGTTTACTTTTTGATCTGTTAATTTGCAGCCATTACTTGACATAGCAATTTATGTTCAGAAATTGTCAGGAGCGATTGGTATTCAGGTACTATTTGCAATCATTTTATTTTCAAACATAGACAAGCGACCATTAAGAGTATAATAGAGTATATATAAAAGAGTATTATTAAAAATGTTCTGTCTTATATTACTAATTAGTCCCTAGGATTCAGTTTAGGGGTGAGGTTATTTCTGGAGGACATTTAATGTAAAAGCTTGGGAAGAAGGTAACATACATGTAGAGTTTCTGAAAGTAGTTAGCTTTCAAATGTTTGTAGACCAAGTTGTGTATTGTGCTGGGAAGTACTGTTTGACAAGAATACCATTAGAGTTGCAATAGCAGCAGTCGACAACCATTACTTTTAGGAATACTGTAGCAGCCCTATTAAAAGGGTGGCATCGTCGTAAACACAACCAAGGAATAAGCATAAAATAACCACTTCCCATGACATTGATTCGTAAGCATTCTGTAATAGAACAGTATTATTCCTTTTTGTTTTCTTATATAAACAATATTTACTACAACATTTGCTCTTAGAGCAAAGAGAGCTCATCTAGAGAGTTTCATATGCTGTTTACAATGCATATCAAAAAAAGAAAATACCTTCACACATGATGATCGTACAAAACATATGTACAAAGAAATAGAAGTTAACAAAAACGGTTGGACAAGGATATAAATAGTTGAACATACTAAATACGGTATTATTTTGTACCATCTGCAGTAATTGTAGTGAATCTTCCTCTTTGTAGGGACCAGCCATTATGCTGGGGTACTTAGCTTTTTCAGGACTTCTGTTAACAAGGTACAGTGATGTGTTGTAAACGAAAGGAATTCATAGAGCTTTCGCCGTTAATTGATTTTTTTTCAACTTACAGTACATGTTTGTGTGCTTTAAAATTGGTTTTTGTTACCTGTAATAATGCAGGGCTGTCATAAAGGGCCGGGGGCCGGAGATTGTCTCCTCGTATTTTGAGGTATATCCCCGGCTACTTTGATATAAAACCAGCATGTTGACTTCACTGCAGCAACTCAAATCCCCAGCTGTGTTTTGCATATCCCCACCTACTTTAAGAATTAGTGACAGCCCAGAATAATGGCTATTTGTGCATTGTAGTAAGCATGGGATGCTGTTAAATGATAAACTGAAAGTATTTTTTTTTTTTGGTAAAACAGATTACGGCGGCCAGTTGGAAGAATGACGGCTGAAGAACAGCATCATGAAGGAGAGTTCAGATATGTGAACTCTCGGCTGATAACTAATAGGTATTATTAACACTGTGCATGCGTCACATTCTTATTATTAGTGGCAATCAAAGGGGAATTTTGGATGTTTTCAGGGTCAAAGCAGTACACCCAGAAAATGGATCTTTGCTTGCTACTGCCATTAATTTGAGTGTGTGTGTGGTACAGCACCAAAAGTCATGTGCAGTCAGTCATCATCAAGTCCAGTGCCAGGCGTGAAGTTGGAGATATTCTAAAGCTTGCCTGAGAATTAGTGAAAAACAAGAGAATGCTATTTTTGGCTACCTGCAAAAGAGTTTCTTTGTTGATAGAGGTAATGTCATCTCACAAAATTTCTACAAGAGGACTTGGTGATGGTCAATGACGGTTGCTTTGTGGCCAGCAAAAATTCAGCTTGAAAATTTGGGTAACTTTTCATTTATACATGTACGCCAGGGAGTTGCTACCGTAAATACTAATGAGTTACATGTATTTCAATTCATTTCAGTGAGGAAATAGCTTTTTATCAAGGAGGAAAAAGGGAAAAGTTGACAATTGAGCACACATTTCAGAGACTTGTAAGTGTTCATTACACTTTGCCGAATTTCTTTCTATCTGCTCCTTCCCCTTCCCTGTCCATTTTGGTCAGTTTCAACTTTCCATGGTTTGAAAATTCAAGACGGCGGCCTGAAGATGAACGTCTGTTTTTATGATTGGCACTAAACCACCCTAAAATGCCTAAACTACAATCTAACAGGCTGCATTTCTGACCACGTTTTGGAGGTGCCCGTGGATTCTGTCAGGAGGAAAGCTGCATTTTGAATAAAAGGTGGAAGTCGAGCTTCCAATGTAGCCAAAAGTATAGAAATTGAAATTTGCTTCTGTTCAGTGTTGTTTTTGTTTTTCAGATAAATCATCTTAGAAGTTTCATTCAATTCAAGTTTAGTATGGGAATCATCGACAATGTTATAGCAAAGTGTAAGTGGAACATTTTACAACAAAGTTCATGTTATATTGGGGAGAGGGGGTTATGAATATTTTTTGGACTATAACAAAAGCAGAAGTTACACATTTGGTCAGTGAAAATACTTTTGCCATTTTCTGACATCCTACACTGTACCTTTTGTTGAATTCCAGACATTGCCACTGTTGTTGGTTTCTCTGTGGTCAGTCGACCTTTCCTGAATAAGAGTAGCACAAGACATGTAAACAGTACACACAGTGAGAGAATGGAGGTAAGTTATGTCCCACGATCTGACAACTGTAGGAGCATGCAACAAAGCTGAGTGATGAGTTGAAGTCAAACGTAAAATCTTGGACAAAACTATTGAAAAAAATTGAGCTTTGAAGCCTTTCCGCTTGCTAACTATCATCGACTGCACAGGGTTTGCGGTAACAATTTATAGCACCGGATTCACAGGTTAAAGAAATGGGCATCAGACTGCAGAAAATATTTCGTGCGAACTACCGGAAGTTACTACCGGACCTCACATGCCGAACAACCGGACGTTATGTCCAGCGTCCGACCTCAAACAGAACCCCTGACTGCGTTTGAAAGGCCCCTTTCCCAAATCAATAATTATTGTTTGTACCTTACAAAGAACAGTCGTAAAACACATGCACTGTTGCTAAAAAAAGTGGTTACCATCTTACAGCTTTTGCTCTTTGTTTTTTTTTTAATCTACGCGGTATGTTTCTTCCTTTTCTAACGTTAACTGTTCACCGTTCTCAGGACTACTACAGAAGTGGTCGAATGTTGGTCAAAATGGCAGAAGCCATTGGTCGGCTTGTTTTGGCAGGAAGAGAGCTGACTACATTGGCAGGGTAAGTGGCTGTAAAAATAAGATTGAAGGGATGTGGACCTTAATATTTAGCAAAAGTCATTCTTCTCTAGCGAACAGCAAGGCATTGTGGAAAACAACACAGGGGCAGTAAAGGAAAAAAAAGTTAACTGACTTCTCCTATTTAAACTTGAACTATTTCGTGCGAAGGCTGTAAAGTTGTAGCAAACGTGCAACAGGCTTGGCTGCATTTGGTACCCATTTGCAAAATGGTTTTTGCAGGAATGTTCCTATTTTCTATATCTCCTTGGTCAGTACTTCTCCAAGGGACTCAAAAGTGATTCATTCATTGCACACAAGCGTTATGGGTTGTTCCTGGAAATGACGTATGTCCTGATGTATCGAAAAATGCCACTCACAGGACTAATGTAGGTTGCTTTGTGTCTCCATCAGTTTATATTGATTTATTCAGTTACTCAGATGGGTAGTCTCTCTTTGTTTTTTCTTCAGGTATACCTCTAGGGTGTCGCAGCTAATGAGTGTACTCAAGGATCTCAATAGAGGAAAGTACCAAAGAACCATGTTGTCAACTCCAAACCAAGTGAAAACAGATGATGCAAAACAAGGTACAGCTTCACAGAAACGTGCTGTTTGTATCGCCACACTTTAGGATCTCAGCTGCAAACACTAGGAAAGTATTGCTCAGAAGCTTTCATTTGAATGGTCAAACGTTAGGATGTCTTCCACAGACTCAAAAGTTAGAACCACCTTGTAGAGCATAAGAAACAGCACCACAGGAAAGTACTGCTCAGTAGCTTTCATTTGAATGGTCACACTTTAGGATTTCACCCAGAGACTCAAAAGTTAGAAGGCAGGTAATAAAGATTAAACAACACATGAGGTTTACTTGGTTCACATTATAATTTTATCCCCCGTCTAGAAAGCTAGAATTATCTTATACAGCTGGTGGCTCATTTTCTTACGAAAATCAGATGTATGCTGTATTCTATCCTTTGCAGATAGGATTTCGACAGACTGTTTAGACCCCAGTAAAGGAGAAATCGTAGAAACTGACCATTTGATCAGGCGAGTACAGCACTTACAGTTCATCGTTGAGAAATGGGTGAAGTACGTTTTTAAGGGTACAAGGAAATTGGAGTGCACCAAAGGCCCCTCTCATAGCATCTGTGCGCAATGCTACGTGAAGGTTGATTCTGGTTGGTCATAAGGCTCCTTTAGATTTTAGGACAACTTATTCTTGCTTAAATTATGTATTTTGTTGAAATGTCTGAAACAAGTTAAAACAACCCCTTCTGTTGTTTTATGTTTGAATGATTCTTTTTTACTTTTAGGTTTGAACATGTTCCACTGGTCACTCCAAATGGTGACGTCCTGATAAATGACCTATCGTTCGAGGTAAACATCACGTTATTCCAAACACGGTCAAAAGCTTATTGCATTAGCGTTTTAGGTAAAGGTGGCCAAGTCTTTGTCTTTGAAGAAGCCTACTTTTGGTTTATTTACTGGTAGTTTGAAAACTACTGGTTCTGGTGGCGGCAATGAAATAGTTACAGTGATGAATTCATGAAGTCGGGCTGTTCCCAAAGAAAACTTACGGCTTGAAACATCGGATTTTTTTTGTTATAATTTCTTTCCTGTGTCGTCTTTTTCAGGTTCGCTCTGGGATGAATGTCTTAGTTTGTGGCCCGAATGGTTGTGGAAAGAGTTCACTTTTTAGAATCCTTGGAGAGGTGAGACGTCATACTGAGTAAAAACTAAGACTGCCGTGTTCATTTTGGGAACTTGCATCTCTCAGGGAATTCACGATCAGGGAGGGTATGGGTTACCTCTTCTTTTAACCCTTAAAGACAGCATCAACCAGTCTCCTCATACTTCGCTTGAGAAATATGTATAAATTTGTTATTAAATTGTAAATTGATTTAGCGATATCAGACCCTCGAAGAACTTATCAACTTTGAGCTCTGAAAGTAAAATCCTTATCTTTACAGGACTGTCTTTTTTTAACCTTTCAAACCGCGCGCAACTACTATGCATTCCTTGTCTCGTCACACAACACTTGCTGGAAAGGAGTCTTGCTTAACGTCAAGACGGTCTACGTAAAATATTAGTGAAAGTGCATTCAGTGTTGATTACCGTTTTTGTTTTTGCGATCTAATTGTAGTTGTGGCCACTATTCGGAGGAAAACTGGTCAAACCAGACAAAAGCAAGTTGTTCTATGTTCCACAGGTGAGTGGCGCGATCGTCTTGGAGTAGTAACCTTTACCTTGAAGCCGCGGCTGCACGAGCGATTTTTTGCTTGCGATGGTGATGCTATTTTTTCTGGAAATCGTCGCATCCGCCGGCGCGCAGTGGTGGCTACACCAGTGATAAAGTCTCTGATTTTGTCGCGAAACGTTCAACTCATTGAATTTCTTGCGATTTTTTAGCTGTTGCCAGCGCAGCACTTGCGCGAGGGAGGCTACACAGGTGATTTAGAAAACATCGCATCACATCGCGAGCAAAACATCGCTCGTGTAGCCGCCGCTTAACCCGTAAGTTCTGACATCAAAATGCGTATTCTCTTAACTGGTCTCCTCATGTTTCGTATACTACAAGTTTAGAGAAGTTGGTTAAACATCAAGACTTTTCATGTGTGATGATCACTTCCTTTATTCTCATAAACTGTTTGTCAACTGAAATGGTAAGAACTATAAGGAGTAGGCTTTGGTCGCTGTCAGTGCCTCAACCCCTACCACCCACCCCTCCCCTCCCTGTTTCTTTATATTCACGGGAGTCTTATTTTGACAATGGCGTTCTAACGGAGCCTGCTGTAATCACCTAGTAACCAGGCAAAATGTTGATATTTTACGGTGAAGTGTGATGGAAAAATAACTTTCGTATTATCGCGATGTAAAGTCAGAGTTAACAAAAATGTCAGTACCCTAGTCATGATATTTTGTTATTCGTGTGACGCGTCTCAAATTGTCAGTTTTGCGATTTCTCAAGGCAGAAACGCATTCATTGAAGTACTTATTCATTTATTTTGAGCTTTAATGTAAATTCAATCCGTTCATTGTTTCCGTTCTTCCCTCTTTGCGTGGGTGCTCTGTGAAAAAAATAGGTCCGCAATGCGTACATGTGTGGCTTACTAGACCACGTGACAGGCGCTCGACTCTCGTGGACAAATAAATAAATAAATTTGGTCTCAGCATAATGTGGCTATACACTTCGTGTAAGCCACACAAAAATCCAAAATATTTTACATTGAATACTTATCCAGTAAATTTTTGTCATCGTTGCTTCACTGTATTTATTTTCTGTCCTCTTGTAGCGGCCTTACATGACTCTTGGAACACTCAGGGATCAAGTGATTTATCCCGACACCAAAGAAGATTTGCACAGAAAAGGATTCAGTGATCAAGATCTCGAAGAGTACCTCAACCAGGTAAGTGAAATCATTGTTTTTATTTGAAAATGGGAAACGTTTCACAATCCTGGTGATGATGATAATGATGACGATGACGATGGCGACGGTGTTGATGATGATGATGATGGTGATGGTGATGACGATGACGATGACGATGACGATGACGATGATGATGACGATGATGATGATGATGGTGATGATGGGTGATGATGATGACGATGACGACGATGACGATGATGATGACGATGATGATGATGATGATGGTGATGATGGGTGATGATGATGACGATGACGACGATGATGACGATGATGATGATGATGATGATTATGACGATGACGTTCACGGTGATGGTAATGTTAATAAAGATGATAATGATGACGGTGATGCTTTTGATGATAGCCACGGAGGATTCGATTTGATTTACTCGCTTATTTTTGGCTTGAATAACTCCATTGTCTGTATTTAGGTTCATCTTGGTAATATTCTTGAACGAGAAGGAAGCTGGGACACAATTCAGGTATAATTAATGTAAAGTTTATAATTGTAGCCTCGTAGTAACATTTGACGATGGCTGTTTATCTCCATTTCACTTCATTTATTTTCTTGTGATTTCTTTTAGGATTGGATGGATGTACTCAGCGGTGGCGAAAAGCAAAGAATGGCTGTAAGGTTTTGCTTTCAATACTTTACTAGTTGCTAGGACTTTTTGTTCTTCTTACCGTAACTCAGACAAGGAACTCCTCTTGGTCTTATATTATTAGTAATCGTCCAGAAAAAATGCAGTGTTCTCTGTCAGGCTCCTGCCTCTGTTAGAAACAAACGAACGACCGAAGAAACAAGCAAACAAAACGCGAGCACAAGACAAAAAAATACCAAGAAACAGTTTTTTTGGGGGATTCTAAGGAGAATCTTTTAGCTGCTATTTTCCATCAAAAAGGACATTTGATTTGATTGTAAATTATTTGAAGGCATTTTTTCGTGTTCCTTAGATGGCCCGTCTTTTCTACCACAAGCCTCAGTTTGCTATCCTTGATGAGTGCACAAGTGCTGTTAGCGTGGATGTCGAAGGGTTCATGTACACACGCTGTAGAGAGGTCAGTATGTAATCAAAACCGATGAACTACCGGGAAAATTTGCAAATGTTATTTCGCCTTTTTTTTTATGCGTGATGTCATTTGTGCGTCTATTCTGAAATCGCAAATTCCTCTGGACCAATCAAACCGCGAGGATTACACCGTCCATCGTATAATAATATGTAGAATAAATCTGCTACCGTTCTATCACGAATGCCGGTCTCTAATTGGCTATGCTACTCGCTATCTATTCTGTGATAGATAATGAGAAGCGTTTGTCAATAAAATGGCGGCCGTTCCTTTGCGTCTTCAAATTGTCTGCGGGGAGAACTTGGATAATTTACTTGTTTAGTTTTGAACGACTAGTAGATTTATACTAAAACAATTAGATTATTCACTCTCGATTTCTATGCGCGATAGAAATCTCGAGCTCATAATCTAATTGTTAACTATTTAGCCCTTTGACCCCCAGGAGTGTTTAATATGTAACTTCTTCTCTCAATTTCAATAGATTGTAAAGCAAATAGCTAATGAGAATAGACATATTTATCAGTTGGAGATGTTATCTTGATATGACACCAAATTCTCTTAACTGATTAACAAGGAAATGTATGACAGCTTGAAGGGAGAATTGCTAATCGGATCCTGGGAGTTAAAGGGTTAACAGAGTTCAACTAGGTGTTAATCCTGTTCCTCCTCTATTTCAGGTGGGTATTACACTCTTTACTGTTTCACATCGCAAGTCGCTGTGGAAATACCACGAGGTTAGTGTGTTTCTGTATCTGCTGGTCTTTACGATGTTTGTGAATTGCTGGGTCCCTCCACAAGAGTTTCTTTACGTGATCCTTTATATTATCGCTATGAGGTGTATGTTGATACATAGACTAAAGGCCCTGGCAAACGAGGACACATTGTTGCGGACAACTTGTTGCCGGCACAAATGTTTCCCCGTTTGCGTAGCATGGAAACACACCATTCATTTTGTGTCCCGTTCGTTTGCGCGCCCAAAAAACATTATGAGCAACAATGCGTCCGCAACAATGTGTCCTCGTTTGCCAGGGCCTTTAGATAGATATGTCTTGTAACGTTTGCGTATATTTAGTTCTTGTCGGGCCACGTGCAAAAGTTCAATTTTATCCTTGATTTTAGTTTTATTGTTATTTTGTGTTACACTCAATATCATGCATAACCAAATACACAAAGAAAAAGTAAAACTTAAGAAAAAGGAAAAATTGAACTAAAAGATGAAAATATTAGATCGCCCTAGCATTTGGTGCATCTTGATTTACACCGTCATACCTTTCTGGGAAAATATATTATCTTTCTCCGCCACCTTGACCTTGACGGCCAGGAAAAGCTAAAAGAATGCTCCAAGGAGACACACGTAATATTGTAGATGATATAAATGAAATAAATCATATATGAACTACGGATGTGAAATTAAATGAAGACTGATCCTCGCAGGTATGAACACAATTTAGGCAATTGTATGGGGGGCTGATTAGGGGTTGAGGTCCCGAATTTTTTTCAGGCTTCTTTACGCAATTGCCTAAATTGGGTTCATATGAGAGTCAGTCAGTCTTCATTTGACACATAATATTGGATTTTTTTCATAGTCCGCTACTAATATCAATATCAAGTTGTCTTGTTAAGTAATCGACTATGGCTTTCTCGATAGCTTGGCGTGGGATAGAAAATCTCTGCTGTCCTCTCTAACTTCAATATTTTTCTGTTTTCTTTTATCACCACAGTATGTCCTGTACATGGATGGAAGAGGTTCTTATGAGTACAAAACAATCGACTCCGCTACCACAGAATTTGGATCGTAGCCACAACATCACCGATGATGTTTTAAACGTCTATTTCCTGCTATGAAGCATACTTTTGGTAGATAATTGTAATTGTAAGTTGTATAACGTTGCTAGTCGAATATTATTTCAATCGCAATCCTTGTTCTCGTGTTAAGCCTGGTTCACACGTGCGACATAACGACATAACGACATAACGGGAAGGTCACGCAAACGTAAAAAGTACCTCGTGTTGATGTTTTATGTCTCTAGTGTGAACAACACACCTTGACGACATAGTAGGAACATAATACCATGAACACATCGACATAAGGATAAAACTGATCTTTTAACTATGTCATTATGCCTATGTCGTTATGTCGCTGGTGTGAACCAGGCCTTATCGAAGGATTGCGTCTTACGACTTTTTGGGTCTTATCTTTTGAATTAATTTATTTTGCGCATTGGAGAACTAGAAAGTGAACAGGGTCCTTTGTCTGTCGTTTTTGTGCTTTAGGACACAATAATGATCAGAATGTAGTCCTTAAAATGGTCCTGCTTATACAACAAGAATTGATGAAATTTGCCGATTTTAAACAATTACTCTCAACTAGGACCGTGTAAATACGTTAAAAACAATGAGGAGAAAATATACGTTGACATGGAGCATAAAGGATTTAATAGCAATCCACTTGCTGTATTTGTCGGATGCAAAATGCAGTTCTCACACTCCGCTGGTAGCTATGTCAAGCTGACCGCCGCCGCCGCCTCACCTTTATTGCAAAATCAAAGTTAAGACCAGTAGCATTACGCTAAAGACTGGAATTAACGAAAAAGTGCAAGGCTTGTACATTATACTGATATTGTATAAAAACTTATAATCTTTGCGTGGGTGTGCGGGAAAGTCGGCAATGGCAGACGCCGCAAAAACAACTGCCTGCCCCATAAGTCACATGACCTATACCCAGGCCCCAGCGGTGTGTGAGAAAAGCATTTTTCACTTATTTCATTTCACTCAGCCAATGAAAAATTACTCTTAGTTGCTCGATTGAGGGTTTGTTGGTAAAGGAATGATTCACTCCGCAAAATGGATATTCAAGTTTTTTTTGCATTGAGAAGAGGAACGTTTGGCATTCAGTTTGTAATCTTTCTGTATGATTTAAGTTAAGAGCCAATCAAAACAGACGTTAGGTATGGGGACAGTTGAAAATAAGTTTATCAATCGCAAGCTTTTACTTCTTTGAGCAGCTTAAAAATGTTTATAACTTGCAAATACAGCTATTTCGTGGATTGAGGTAGACCTTAACAAGACTCGTTACAGTGTAATAAGCAGTATAGCATTCAAGTCGAATTGCAACAATTACTCGAGTTTGAAGTTGATCTCCATAAAACGGTGTGGTGAAACCAGTGGTGAACTCAGGTTTTCATTATTTTAATATTACATTTTATGGTAAGCTATTGGAGCACTTAATTTTTTAGCACACTTTAGTTTTTCATCATAATTTATTACCTTTTCCATTTAGCAAATTAGATTATGTACATTATCAGTGAACATTGATGATAATTAAAAATTGTTAAAACGAAAATCTGGAATTGACATTGTTGCCTGGTGCTGGACTGATTTTGATTTGCATACTGATGTCATAACATTAATCATTCATACATGACATTATCAACCACTAACATTTTAATTATTCATACATGACGTCACTACCATTTAAATTCAACCTTAAACCTGAGTAGTGACGTCATGTATGAATAAGTAATATATGTTAATCGATGATGATGTCATGTATGCATAATTAATACGGGTTTCTGAATATAATTATATCATTCATGTATATTAATTCTGTATGGCTGACATATTTTATTTATCTGAATCTTATCAAACAGTTCTAACATATGCATTTCTAACGCCAATAACTCACATCAATGTCAATAAGTAAAACTCACAACACAGCTCTGTTGCTAACTATACAACGTAAATTAAGCTTTTACGAGGAATGTTTTTTTTTTGTAAAATCAATGCCTACGTTTAGTTATCTTAACTTTGAAGAGTTTCTTTGAGTTCATTGGTGTTCATTGCGGTTTGCGGATTTTTCGTTTTACAGTTTTCGTAAAAAAATACTAGTGGTTTTTCGGTTTTGATATCCGATGGGGTTTTTGGTTTTTCCAATTTTGCTATTTTGTCCTTTTGCGGTTTACGGTTTTGGGTGCCCCCCTCCCCCTTGAGTGGCCTCAAACATTGTGGCAACCTTGCAACGCGCTCGTTTTCCCGCGCAAAACTGTGTTTGACCGCGAAGTACGGCTGTGAAGAGGAGCTAGTAACCAATATGGCGCCGAATTTGAAGGTTGTTTTCCAGTGGGGAAAAACTTGGCGCATTTTGCTACAAATGCTCCACTAAAGCGCAAATTTCAGTAACGACTATATTTGTAAGCATTCCCTCTCTCATTCTGTGACATTTCAATTCAAGACAAGTCGTTAATGCAGCTGAGAGTAACCAAAACGGAGGTCACTTTTTGCCGTCCACAGTGGCTTCAAGGTAAGCTCATAAACATTTTTATTCGCCACATTTTGAGCATGCAGATACTTTTTATGTCAGCAAAACCTAAACTAATAGTTTAAAATGGTGTTAAACACCGTAGACGTGAGTTTAGGTCAAAAAGGAACAAGGGTTGTTGAGGTTACGGAGACTAAAGGGTATTTTTTTTTTTGGACCACGTGTGCGGACGGTAATAAGCTTATTGTTATTATAATTAAGCTTTTATCGCGAAAATATTTCCTGTAGTTTGGTCCTGTAATAAAAAAAACCGTTTTCTTTGTGTTAGCACAAACACCTGTAAACACTTGTGTTCCTGCAGCTGTAGACCAGGCGAATTAAAACGTTTTGAGTGTTTTTGTTGATGCTTCAGCAACCTCTTCTTTCCTCTCCTTTTGGTTAGAACCTCTTTGTTTTTGAGGTATTTAGAGGTTGTGTTTGTTTCTTTATTAAAATATCCCGGTTTAAATAACCGCTTTCAAAGTGGCCAAAGCTATGGGGATATGTTTTTGCGGTAGTTTAATGGTTGTCTTTTCCTTTGTCTGTTTTGTTTGATCTTATTTAGTCTCCCCAATAGACCTTTTTACCGATACGGCGGCCATCTTGAATTCTATTGTTTTGAGTGAGAAATTATGGGCTGCCGAGGGGGCAATCGCTGGAAAATTTATGGTATACACAGCTTTCAGGATAAAATTTTACTGCTTGTCTCTCATATTCCAAAACAAATATTACAAGCGTTACATCTTTCTGTCACGGTATTTGGCAGTGGTTTCTATGGTTAGCGAAAAATTATTGTTAAAAGTTATCACGCCACAGTATTCTTTATAATTATTTCTCATCTGCCCCCTGGGTTTCCCATAATTTCCTCGGAATTCAAGATGGCCGCCGTATTGGTAAAAAGGCCTATTAGTACAGCATCCGTGCTCGGCTAAAAATATTTGGGACTTAAATGAAGTGACTATTTAAGAGGTGGCAACGCTGCAATTTAGAGCTGTGAAGGGGGTCAAATTAATGTCCAATTTATATGCCCCCTCCTCTCCTTCCTGCCAGATGGTGAACCAGAAATTCTCTTGGGAAGAGTGGGGGAGGGGGTGGGGGCTTGAGGGCCCTTGAAAAAAAAAAATAACAGGGGCCAAAAGAACAATTAACAATTATTGGATGAGGTTGAGCATGATAGCGATACAGTACTGTGCAAAAGTAATGAGAGCGAATTTCGACGAATTTCGTCTATTGTTCTTGCGAATTTTTGCCGACATATCGTCGAAAATTCGCGCGGTATTTCGCGTCGCTCAATGCGATATTTCGAAGAAAATGCGGTGAAATGATGCGAATTCTTTCGAAATTTCGAAGTATCGAACTTTCGTTGCTGCGAACTCTTTCGAAATTTCGAAGTAACGAACTTTTCTTGCTTTCGAATTTTCGAAGCAGTGAACTGTCGTTAGAAATACACTGTATATTATAATTGCAGTAACATACATAACTCGGAACTAAACGCGCTTTGTTGATTTATTTACACCACGACTGAAGAGCATTTCAAAAATGAGCTAGAGAGATTTAATCCGCACTCTGCTTCAGTAGAGTAACTGTCCGTTTGTTTTTAGACAAGACTAACCGTCAAGGACTGAATCGTAATGGCAACAAGCAGGATTATACTCCATGATCTTGATTACGCATACATATTTCTGGTTGAAATCTAACTCCGACTGAAGGCCAAGCTTGCAATGTTTTGATCCTCTTTATAGACAAAAAGCGCTTTGACTTGCATACCAGTAGTTCGAAAATGTGAATGATTTCAGAGAAACATAGAATTGGTTCAACAATTCACCATTCTATTACTTGCCCCCGCTGTAAAACTAGTAGTCTCCTATGCAGCCGTTATAAGTGTCGTCACGCAACTTGTAACACATGATGCCTTGTTGTCTCAAATAGAATTGTTTATGCAAAGGGTTGATCGAAGGAAGCGAAGGCCTTCTTACACTGTACAATGAACTTACCTCAGCCTCGAAAATTTGCTGCACTCTTCGAAATACGCTTTGAGCATTCTTCGAAATTTCGAAACATTTCCTTCGAAATTTCGCGAATCTTCTCGAATTGTCGTTCGAATTTTCGTTGGAACATTCGCATACAATTTCGAAAGTGCCAAGACAATAGCGCTTTCGAAAATTCGTCGAAAGTTCGGCGATATTTCGTTTCGTTAAAAAAATCGCTGGTTTTCGTCGAAAAGTGACGAAATGTCTCGAAATTCGTCGAAATTCGCTCTCATTACTTTTGCACAGTACTGTAATTATCAAGGCCAAGGTTTGTGTTATCTGCCGAAGCCGAAGGCTGAGGCGGATAACACAAACTGAAGCCTTGATAATTATCGCTATCATGCGAAAACCAAATCCAATAATTGTTTTACTATGCATATTCCTGAGCTGCACTGGCGACTCCGCCATAACAGAACTGATCAAACTGCTGGTTAGTGTATTAGTTGACGTCACTTCTGCATGCATAAAACTATTGTCTGTAGGTATGACGTCAATTCTACATATATAAAAACTATTGTCTGTAGGTATGACGTAAGAGAAACAGAGCTAGCAAGAATTAGCCGCGTGCCTATAGCCAATCAAAATCGAGCTGGTGACACCAATGTATAATAATAATTCTTCATGTGTACCAAGCCAAGAGCCATAATGGGACAGAGAGGGTATAGCCTTTGGGATATCTTAATTTCAAAAACAGACGCAACAGATGCAACAGGAAACAAATTTCCAGTAGACCTCCTCGTGAAAAAACAAAACAACAAAGGCAGACGGGATGCGGACGATTGTTTGGCTGTCATTAACATTTATGAAGTTATCTAGAGTATTAACAGCTGTATTTAAACATTGCAAAAAAATTAAAGAAACTCTTGATGTTTAAATAGCTTAAGGTGGCAGTACTATAGAGAGAGGCTTCATCTTCCTCTTAAGTTCTTATTACACATAACAAAGAAAGTTACAGTTCAACAGCTGACATGGGATACGCAAGTTATGCAATGCAATGACAAAAGAGTGGCTGCATATCATCTGGCACAGTGATAGAATTGAAGTTATCAGTGCCTGAGAGTTAACAAAAGTGACAGACCATGTTCATTTTATCTATAAAAAGAATGATTATTTTCATACCCATAATTATTCTGGGTACCCATCACAGAGCAAAAACTTAAAATTAGTCAAGATAGAAAAAAACACCGTTTCTGTTTTCAAACACATTAATCCCTCACAATAGAAGCTGGTAGAAAACAGGTAAAAGTGTCCAAAGTCAAGTGTGCCATGTCAACGTAACACCGCATTTAAAGTATCTTTTCAAGATAAACCTCCACAAACCTTACAGACTTACAGTGTGCCAAAGTCTAAACATATTATACGAAGCCATAACAAGAGCTCACCCATAAATTTCACCCAAAAAGTCATAAAATAAACAGATATATCACTATAATATGTGTGGCCAATTGGTACAAGTGCAATTTGATGTATACTAGAGTCACTTTGGGGTTGCTACAATAAATGTTCAATGCTAACTGACTATTATTCATATATAATATATCCAAAAAAAGGTTGGACTGCATAAATTATTATTGAAGTCAAAACAGCCAGAGCATTCTACCACCAAATTAAAGAAAGCAATGACATTTTGTGAATTTGTGGAAAATTTAATATTTTTATTGCAAAGCCTAAGTTACATGTATAAAGATTAAACTTCATCAGTAATTATTTTATACCTTCACCATGATATATGTGTAATACAAGATTCAAGTAGCAAATGTGTTCCTGTTTTGCTCGCTTGTAAATAAGAATCCACAACTAACAACCATCTGGCATATACCAAGAAAGTACAAAGCAAAATTTCTTCATACATGCTACTGATGCTCCTCTATTTTTGTCAGATATAGTCAGGCAGGATGTTTCTGAAGACTTATTACAGGTCTAAGAGAAAGATACTTAATATATAGTACAACGATATCATGATATCAATGTTTGTATCATATGACAAACAATATTTGTGGTGCATCGTTGCCAATTCATTGCAGCCCTCTCTTCCATTACAGACAGTTGAAAAAACTCTCGAGAACAGGATTCTCATAAGGTTTAGGGACGCTTTTTTTAACATTTGATTAATGAAGAAGAGGCTTAAATCAAAGTTACAAGTTTAGGTACCAATTCTTTCTGTGACAAAGCTGGTTTCATTCCTGAACATTCACTTTATCATTTTTTTAATATGGACTACACTTCCTCAGTTGAACACAAACAATTATTTTTCAAACACCAGATCATCAGCCATTTATAGAATTGTTTCATGAAGTCAGTGGGATTCAACAGAAAAGCAGTGTATGTGATTCAATTCAATTAAGTTAATCAGTTCTGTCCATAATATCATTTACACTTTTCTCTGCCAAATTTCAAGCCCTGCACTTAAGCTTACATATTATTGAGTTACAGTTTTTCATTAACTTGGCTCAAAGATTAAGATTGTCATTGCTCCTAAAGGCTTACAACATTTGCTGCAGGGCCTTGAAAGTTGATCATTAAATGTCTTCTGATGTAATGTCTTCCCTTTTACAACCAGATCTAGGCAGAATGCGAACAATGCAGTACTTTTTTTGTCCCAACTTAGCACATGGTTGCTACCTTTTCAACGAATGTAAATGCCACTCCCTGTCGCTCAAACATTTGAACACTCCCTTAAACTGAGACAAGGAGTCAACACAAGAATTCCAACTCCACAAAGTTTTGCCATATTTCAACCTTTATTAAAGCCTGAACACACTGCAAATCGAAGTTAACCTGATTCTGCAAAAGGTTTTCAAACTCACATAACTTGCTGCAATTTTCACCTGTGGTCAAAAGGACAGCTTTGTGTACATTTCACAAGCCTGTTGTTAAATAACTTGTTTGTGCATGAAATCCGGCAATCTGCAGTTGTTCTGCCTTACAAAAGACTGAAAAAAGCATTTTGAAAATAAGCTACGTTTACTTCACCATTGCAGCCACCATCTTTGGCATCTTTTCAACAAAGTCCAACTAGCTCCCAAGACTCGCGCACACGGAAATGAGTCTACCAGAAGACCAGAAGTTGCTTGCTTGTTTCTAAAATTAAAAGATATCCCATATCCCATTACAAGTCTCCCTCTCTGTTCCATTATGGCTCTTGACCAAGCCCAAATGCATGTTATGAGGGAAGGGTGTAATGTAATTTAAATTCTTTGGTGCTTAAAGGAGACACAAGCCGGTATTGCATGACAATAACTGTTGAAAATTTGAGAGATTGAATAAGAAATAAAATATTGAGGTTGTGAATTTCAACTTTTTATTTCAATAAAATGAATTAAAGTAGGTTGTTAAAAAAAAAAAACTTTTTAAAACCTTTTTTAGCACTGTGTGATGGTATGGAATGTATTTGACCAGCTATGTACTGTAAACCTTCAGGGGTGCCTGCCAGAAAATCATTCCTGTGTCCATATTGTTTATATACATCACATCATATACTATATATACATCACTAAAACACAAATAAAATATAGAATCTGGAAGTAACTTTAGCTCAAACAATTTTTGTTTTGGTAGGCAAGCACATGCATTCAAACAATTTGACAGTTCAATTAAATTAATAGCTCTTTCATTACTATGAACATACAACAAAACGAACTTCATTCAAGATATAAAAGAGTAACAATGTGTGTGAGGCTTTTGTCATATTCCAATAATTATTGGTTCCCCAGAAAATCCATTGTATAGTGGGCCAGTAGAATTTTTTTCATGTGTGCCACACACTTTGGTACCACAGAAAACAATTTCAAGTACACACAACTTGGTGATTTGGTAGTGTATGAGGAATCTTTTCGCCAAAGTTTGTTAAAGTCTGGTAAATCTAGATTAAGATTAATTTGTTTGACAAAGAGAAACACTAAGCTTTGGCCTCCAAAGATTTTCACAGTTTTATGCACTATTAAAGGGGCTGTGAAAGCAACAACACTGCTAACCAGTAGAGGACTACTGAGGGACCCCTGAAGAGGATACTGGAACATGACAAATTTGCCTCATTCATTGGCACAAAAGTTGATTACACCGTCAGCAAAAGATGGATTATTCATGTTTTTGTTATAAGCGGAAAGATAAATTTGTTGCTGCAAATTCATCTGATAGAAAAACTACCAGCTGGTAATTGTTTTGAATGTAGACATAAACCAAATATGCCAATATGCAAATCAAGACTCCAAATAAAGATTTGCATGAAAAATGACAAAACACTGCTTGATCCCCAATTGGAACTACTACATTTTGAAACATTAACATGTAGCCATTCACTAACAGCCCCCCAAAAACATTTGCTTAGCATTTCTAGCCTCCATTCAGTAATTTTGCAAATTTCTTTAGCAAATTTCTTCACTTAGTTAATTGTCTAACAAAAGAGTTGAAAAAAACTATTGATCCCTGAAGGTTTACAGAAACCTTAAGTAGAGTACACAGGACATTATTCAGAATGTATTTTTTGGTTGAATAATTATTGAACTTTTTGGACTCTTAAGCTTCAGTGGTGACCGTGCAGCATCCAATTTCTCCTTCTAAAGTCACTTCTTCATCAAATGTAAATTTCAGTTTTCCCTATCATGCAGTTGCAGAATATATATATATATACCTCCCCCAAATAGGGTCAATAGAAGTTCTTTTTGAGGGAAGCAATCAGGTAGAGCCTGGAACTATTGAGTGACCTGGAGGGAGAAAGTTTGCCCAAAAAAATAGAAACATAAAAATGTCAGTAAATTACACCGACAAGAATAAAATTAATTTTCACAAAATTTTTGATACACTGTCAATGTCACCTACATAAACCAATATATTTCCTCAATTAAACACCCTGTATTAACAATTGGCAGTTGGTCCTGCCATTAGTTCAATTGGAGTCTGGTGTTTATTAATGGCGAAGTGCAATTAAAACAGATTTGAAGTCACTATTACTTTTCAATGTGCGATTTCTTCCCATAAATGACTTCTCACCAAAAGACGTGAACAATGTAGGGGTGTTGATGTTGTAGGTCAAAATGATTTCAACCTAGTCAGGGGTTTCATTAGAAGCCGGCAACCGGCGAAAATCGTCGCCTAGTTTGTCCGAATTTACCTCTCACCGCCGCCTACTTTGTCTAGATTTCACTAAAATGATTAAAAAAATTTAATCAGGTCGCCGCTTAATTTAGCAAGCTTAGATGGCTATTTCAAAACTTATTGAAACCTTTGCCTAGTTTGACTCTCAATTTCCTTGTCTCATGACCCTAATTATTCATGATCCATGAATAATTAGGGATACAGTATGATGTTGCCATGACTTCTTGTTTTTTATTGATTTACTTGTAGGGATAGGTAATGTTGATTTAAAATACATGTGTGATTTGCAAGAACATGCACTACCTTTCAGTCCACCAAGAGGCTGATTTAATACCAGCACAAATGGATTGCTGTATGTTTATCCTGGATAAACTTGCACCGATCAAAATGATGAAACTACGGGGGCGTTCAAATCCTTATGTCCACGAGGAAATCCAAGAGCTTATGAGTACAAGTGATAAAATTATTGGAAGAAAAGTGACCCCTGGCCAGTAACAGTGGCTACACTAGCCAGGGGTTTCATTAAGTTTTTTGCAGCAGGTCAGTGGGGTTTTTCAGCCGGGCATTTTCGTTTTTGAAGTAAGTAGAGAAAAAGAAAACAACTGGGCAAAGTCATGGCCAAGTCTCATTTACAGCCAGTCAATTTGCCCTGTGCCCGGGCCTTAACAAACCCCCTGACTTGCTACTGTTAGTGGGGTCCATAGACAGAGGACACCTAATTGACGTAGTTCTTTTTGTCTCAGTGTGTATACGGCAAGTCCATCAAGTAGATGAACATTAAGTGGATAAAGAGACTTCAAAGG
Organism: Galaxea fascicularis; assembly: GCA_948470475.1. NCBI lineage: Eukaryota > Metazoa > Cnidaria > Anthozoa > Scleractinia > Euphylliidae > Galaxea > Galaxea fascicularis. The sequence goes on from OX419347.1 coordinate 2,333,447, forward strand.
TGAATTAGTATTCTCTATTAACAACATGTTTTAATGTAAGGGTTTCATTAATGTTTTGAGCATTATGTTACTTTTGACCAGCATGCAAATATGTGTGGATGTGCTCCTGGCAGGTGGGCACAGTTTAGTTAACAGCAAACCAATAATTATTTGAAGCTGCCTTTTTGAATGTCTGACATGCACTTGCAAGTTTTCTGAATATTCTCTTGGTCAATGAGTTGTTGCAAGGTGTCACTATGGTTAGGTTTGGAAATACCCCCTTTCACACTGGTTGATGCCATTGAGAAAAGAACAAAGTTGTTTGCAAGTTTCAGCTGCTCATCAGCATTTTCCGCATACCTGATTAACCTCAGAGATAAAAAAATTGTCTTACTAACCTCGTTTTCTTGGTCTGTACGAGGTATTATGGACCGAGTACCTCCCTATAATTTGTGCTGGGAGTAGAGGCTAGTGAGTTGCATGTAGTTCAATACCAGATACATTTTCAAGTTGTTGCTGTTTTTTTCACTTACAGACATTGCAAATATGGAAATTCATTTTTTATCCTTCCTTTCTTCTTTTTCCAGAATAAAATTAAATAGTTGACAAAATTTTAGTAAGATTTGGCGGGGTAGTCATTAAGAGCCGGGGGCCGGGGACTCTCCCCTCGTATTTTTGTATATCCCCACCTACTTCAAAAATTAGTGACAGCTCTGATTTGGTCTAAGATAAAATTGCCCTTTCAGATAAAACCCCTTCTTTGTTCATAGTTGTGTTTTATTGTTCTGGTAATGAACATTGCACATTTCAAAATTATCATAAAATTGGTTATACAGACATGTGAATGTGTCCTCCAGGGTTTTGATGAATGTATGCAAAAGGAGAAGATGTAGGCTAGGTTGTGATGGCATGCTAGATATACTGTACTGGTTTTAACATTTTCTCTCTTTCATTTTCAGAGCAACATTCCCTTTTTGTCTGGTGGTGGCTACCTGAGTGCTTTGGTTTTCCAGTCGAAGTGGATCTTCAGAATCATGCTATATAGCTACCTTGTGAGTTGTGATCACTATTTAGTAAAGTGACAAGTATCAGTGGCTACAATTAAGCCTATTGACATGATGGCTGTGACACATTGTACTTGGGTGTGAAAATACTTTGACTTCCAAACATAAATTTCCAACTTGAATGGATGTTATACTATAGACTTTGGTGCTCTTATGTAATGATTGGAAACATACAATGTTTCCCAAAGTGTTAAATTTATTAAAATGCTGAAAACGTTACATGATGGCCAGCCAAATTTCAAATATCCACCAATTTTTCATTATGTGATCACGCTCAGATGCAGCCAGTGGCACTTTTCATATCCATGTACACTGTATGCAAACAAATTGCAGACAGTGAGGTGATCATGGTGGTGATGATGATTCATGATGATGATGATGATGATGGCAGAGACCTCATAAAGGTGTAGAAAACTAGGTCCTGAAAAGTAAAGATCAAGATAAGAATACAAACTAAGAACTCTTTACAAGGTTTTGAAGACAAGCCCATGACTAAATTGAGTGTGTCCCTTGTGAGTGTAATTCAGCCTTGGGCTTGAATTGGGTTATTTCAACATGATCCCTGGAACTGAGTGTTGAACGGCAAGTAACCTTGTTAGGAAATCAATATCAAATTGTGTGATGTTCGGAAAAGAAGAAAAGGAATGTGGATGTCACATATATAATGGTTGCCTTGATGAGCATGCTCAGCTACAGTAATTAATGCCTTTTATGCAGGCCACAATCAAAAAATTGCTGAATCAGTCAACATGAAACAGATTAAAAATGTAGCTATAGTAGATTTTATTTTTTGTTTTTCATTATGCCACAAATTCATGCCTCATTTACAAAGCAGGCATTCCCAATATATTGTCTATGCAATGAGTTTTTAGTGTTGCTACTCATTCTGTGTTAAGTCTCAACCAAGAACAAGAGCCAGTCAAGGACTGCATGTGGCCACTGCAGAAGATGTTTAATATTATGGATAAAATATCTTAAAAAGTAACATGAAACAAACAAAGAAGTCCAAAAATAAATTAGGTAGTCTGCAGGGTTCAAAATAGCTGCCAGCAACAGCCGGCACTTTGGTCACACTTGCCGGCGATTTTTCATGGAAGCAATAGAAAATTACATTTATTGATTGGCAAAAAAATCAGCCTTGGGAAAAAAAGCCTATAAATTCAGGCTAAAAGCTCTGATTTTATTTCGAACCCTGGTCTGTAATTACAATCTTTACATGTATCTTTGTGGTATAGATGTCAGGTGATATTCGTAAATGGCTTGTAATTTTTTTGGCTGTTTTAACCCTTTGACTCCTGCATGTTTTGTGTATTATTTCTGAAAATCAAGTTTGAGACCAATAACAATATAATTACAATTTGCAGTATTCTTGGTTTTGACGTGATGTCATTAAAAAACTACAATTCAAAAGTAAAGAGACTTTTCCAATATTGTAGCTTCATTGCGTGAAAGACATTTTAGAAATGTATCTGTTTGCATGTTTTCAGCACAAGTAGCTTGCTTTGTTTTGAAAATAGACCAGTTTGAATTGTAGATTTCTTCAGAGTGCGTGACGAAAACATGTCTGCTCACAAGCATGTCATGTACAAGAAAACATCGATTCAGGGTGTTTTTTGGAGGTTTGAAAAGCCAGCATCACAAGAGAAGCATCTATGTGAATGTTTGCAAGCTCAAAAGAGAGAGGAAAGCCTTTGAGATAGCCAAAGTACATGTAAATTCCAGATGTTGTCACTCGTTTCTAGTTTTTTTGAATCATTTCTATGTGTCTGTCATTGCATTGGGCAGCTAGCTGTTTCTTTCTTGTCAGTTAAATTGTTCTCTGAACACAGAATACAGATTCAGAATGTAGATTCTCAAGGCTAAATTTGCTATAACAAGTAAACAATTCATCACGTCACTTTTGTGATGTCTAGAGTATTTTGCAGTCAAGCAAAATTTAGGAATGAAAACATGTTTTTATGATGTTCTGAAACCAAAAAGCTCCGAGCCAAAAATACTGCTGATTAGCTTAACACACGCTTTGGGCATTCCAAATTCTGAAAATGATGTAACAGGGGTGTCATTAGAAGCTACAACCAGTTGCAAAATTGTTGAGACATTCACAATAAAAAATGTTTCTTCTTTCTCTAAAACGCTGCTGCTAACAAATCTATGACATACAATACTCACCCCCTCCCCCTCCCCCTTTCAAAGTTGTTCCTCAAAGTTTCGAGCATGGTGCTGCACCATTAACAACTTTGATCATTCAAGGCCAAATGGCGCACAGTGTCTCAAGTATTTTTGCAACTGGTTGTAGCAACCAACGAAAACCACGGTCTACTTTGTCAGAATTTACCTCTCACTGCTTCCTGCTTTGTCTAAATTTCACTAAAATAGTTAAACAAATTTATCAGGTCGCCGCTTACTTTAGCTAGCTCAGGCAGCTATTTCAAAAATTATTGAAACCCTTGATGTAATAATATTTTTTTATATTGTTGGGAAGCTGAGCATAGTTTTGACCACTGCATTCATGAGTTGGCTCATAGTACTAAACCCTTTAATTTTTGTGGCTACTGCATTGTGGGAATGCAGTATGCATATTCAAATCTCATCTGATCACACAACTCACAAAAAATGGTGAAAGGTATACACAGTCTTCACCAAGTAAACCGTCAATATTATCACTTAGCTAAAAACATCCCACATCTACACATCATATTTAGAGGTGATTTACCTTTGAAAACTCTTGAAACCATCCAAGTCTCCATGATAAACATCCCTTGCACATAATCTCAGGTTATCTTGTAAATTTGCGCTTTGATCGACTACACTAAAAAAAGCAACATGCTAAACTTTCATCATTTTGACAAAATTAATTCTTGCAACATCATTGTTGACCATCATTTTTGATGTAAGTATTAGTAACTCTATTTTAATTTCATACAGAAAATGTTTCTAGGAAAGGAGTTGCAAATGCCTGAAGAAGCCACGCCGCAATGCCTGCAATTGATTTGTATAGGTAATCACATGATTCCGAGTGCAATTTGGAATAAATAAGCACGAGTAAATTTTTTCAAAGACCAACAAAATTTGTGGTCTTTGAAAAAATTTACAAGTGCTTATTTATTCCAAATTGCACGAGAAAAATCATGTAATTACTTATTAATAATACACTTGAAAAAAGAGACTGCTTATAAAGCTTCAGCCCATACATTGACTACTGAGGTACGCAGAAGGCATTGCCCTCGATCTTCCGAAACTTGGAGAAGCTTCGAAAATATCCGGAGATCACCGGAAGTGTTCAGGTAATCTTCGGGAAATCTTCGGTAGTGTTCGGGCAATCTTCGGAAATCTTCGGTAATTTTCAGGTAATATTTGGTTATCTTTGGAAGTGTTCGGGTGATCGTCGGAAATCTTCGTGTGGTCTTTGGAAATCTTCGGAAGGTTTCGCACGATATTCGGTGGTCTTCGAAATATATCGGTTGGTCTTCGGAAGTCTTCGAGTCTTCGTTTTAACTTCGGAAATCTTCGTTGTAATTCGTGTTACACTTGAACTGCACTGCTCTCAGCCAATCACAATCAAGTAATTTTTTCAAGTGTATTATTAGTTGTATTAGTGTTCTTAAACTTTTGTCCTTTCCTTGCTTTTCTGAAACTTTTCTTGATCCAAAATGCTGTCATTTGGTGTTCCGTTCGGCTTCTTTGGCTCTTGAAATAAAATTGTAGGCAAGATCAGATAAGTGTTATACTGAGCACCTCTGATCAGAAAACACTGGGTTGCAAACAGCTTCTATGACTTTCATAACTCATAGCACATTACAAATAAAGGCTGCATGGTTATTGAGCAGCAACAGCAGTAGCCACATGTAGTCCTTGACTACCTATTTTTTGATTATGTAAAAGATATGCCTAGGAAAGTCAATGCACCCTTCAGTTCAATATTAGTGTCAGTTAATTTTTTGTCAACTATAAATGGCTAACTCTGTATGACAGCCATGTACCAAAGAATAGCATCAAAAATATCATCATGGCATCACATGACATCATCACTGACAGGTGACCACCTTAATTTTATTGTAGAGAACAGAATAGGTTACATCAATGTTAATTTGTATCTCATAAAGAAAATAATTTGTATTTTCTAGGGATGATTGTAAATTCATTGAAGGTTCTCAAGTGGCAGAAGATGTCTGGAAGTGATGAGGAATTACACTGTCTGCATATCAGGAACAGAAAAAATGGATGTGATTACAACACTTGGTTTGGCTATAATTTGTTAATGATAATAACTTTTTTAATGGCAGAAATAACAAGTGTTAGGACTACTTAAGTTCGAGTTAACAGCCTCAGATAAATAGATATTTCGCTTCCAAAGCTTAAGAGGTATTCCAAGATGCAGCATTTTCAGGCCCAGCCCGGGAGGTCTTTGGATGTGGGGTACAGCTGGCCCGGGGTTTTCCTCCTAGGAGCAAGTGGACGTACAGGGAGGTTTTTCACCCAGCTGTTGTTCCACAACCCCCATTCAATTAAGTATTTGTATAAGTTTTTGCTTTGGGAGACAGTTGATTTAGTTATTTTATCTTCTTACAATAATATTGTCGCATTATTAGTTAACTATTTAACCAGCTACCAAATTTCAACAGTAATGCATTTCTTCTGCACAACTGCAAAATTACATGAATCAGTGAATACTAATCAAAGAAAAATTCTTAGTTTGAGATGTAGGTCCTGTTAATCCAAAGTTTTCACCAGTCATTAACTGGTGAGTCATCAAGTAAATCATTTTATTGTGGCTTCCACAGCTGGTTGGGTAGTAATAAGAAAAATCACACTTGCCAACCACTTACACCATTGATAAAGAGAAATTTAGGATTTGCAAGTTCATGTTTCACCAGAATTAACAGAATTTCAATCATTACTTTCAGAACATTTTGCAAAGGAAGGTACTGTGGTTACAGATTTCATCTAAAGTGACTTTACTAATCTAAAAAATAAATGCTAGTTAATTTTGTTCGTGACTGTTGGCAAGTGTGTCTTTCCCTTGTGAGTGTGCTGCCATCAAGTGTACAAACAAGTGTTGCAACCATTTTATTCCAAAATTATTTTTAGGATTCTCTGCCAGCAATAATATTCAAGGTTTTCAATATGGAAATTAAGTGTTTTGTTGCGTATTCCATTCCTACTGTTTTCTCGCAGTGTGGTCATGTGGCTGCATTGTGTGGCAAATACTATAAAAATTCAGAATTTAGCCTACCACAAGGAATGATTGTGGCCTTTTTCCAGAAAGAATCAACTGAGTGAATATTGTGGTTGACAATTTGCTAATGCAAAACAAGTGACAGATCATAATTATTTTAAATCAGGAAGCAAATCCATAGGTCCAAAATGTTTTAATGCTACGTGCACAAAGAGCTGGGAATTATGGTTGGGTTTACTAATACTACAACTTCTTTCAGCTCATTTCTGAGTAGCTTAATGTTGATGGTTGCAACGAGAAGATGAGATCTCTTCTCAGTGACCAAGGAGAAAACTAGTGCAACAAGCCAATCAAAGTTACAGCTTTTTCATAACCCATCATAGGATGTAGTAAACCCAAACCAAATTGAATCAAAATTTCTTTCAGTACTTTATTAAATGTGACCCTATTTGGGAGAACCGGGCTTAATGAAAATTGCGTTGAATCGTTTTTCACCGCAATGCATTTTGAAACGTTAGAATGCATTGAAGAACATTTCAATGCATTTTAGAACATTGGCAATGTTCTTCAACGGAACCGAGAAACATTCGAAACCGTTTGAAAATCATTTCAAAACATTCGGAAAACGTTTTCAAACGTTGACAGTGCGTTTCAATGAAACATGATTTCGCTACGTTGGGAAGCATTCACAAAACATTACCGGTATAAACTCTAAGCCGTCTTTCGACAACTTTATAAGCTTAACAAGCTTACATTGTGGCGTAGATAAAATATGAAACGTTTAACAACTCTCTATTGTAACATGTAAAACTGTTATTGAATTAGATCTGAGAAATAAGAAAACTGTTCGGGTGTACGGTTTGTTTCATTTTGTAAGTCTTAATAAAAAGACGCCAGAGGTGCCCTGAAGAACAAATTCGAAACCACGAGGTCGACGGGACCTTGAGTGTCACCGCAGTATGGTATGCTCTTCTATCAGAGGGTATATATTACGGCCATGTGCGTGTGTGCATGTGTTTGTGACTAAATATCTTACCTTATTTGAAATTAACAGATAGATTGATATAAGCTTAAGACTTCCTTCAGCTTTCTTCCATGTGCAGAGTTTCCCTCGTGTCAACCGGCTTTCCTTCTTCCCAAGTATATTGCGGGGAATTGTTTACTCCGCAATTACCTACAGCGCGACTTTTTAAGGATTTACCGAAAGGATTCCACCCACATGATATTTTGCTTAACACTTGGCCTGATGTCAAAGGCAAAGGCTGACCTAAATTCGCCATCCATTTTCTTCGCCAACTGAGCGCGAAACGCGACGACAATTCAAATGATAGCATCTAGGAAATATTAAGGTTATACCCTGGTCACGTGGAGGTTTTTCTTAGTTTTTCCAGCGATTAAGCGAAAACAGGTCGCAAAGAGGTGAGAACGAAGGTTAATAGAAAGGCCAAAATGCCACATTCTTCTTTCCAAAAAACAACATTTATCGTAATCATGGATTTCATCTGTACGTGTCTGTCATGAGGATGTCAAAGCGTGATGCGTGACGCCCTCCACATCTCGGCCCCGCGGCCAAGGGTTTGTAAGATCAAAAGTTCTTTACAAATTGATTTCAATGATTTTAAAACTAACAAGCAGCTACAACTAGAAACTGAAAAAAAGCTCTTAGCTTGTTCAGCCAGTTTCTTGTAAAAACGGCAGCTCAGTGTGAGCGGTCGAAATCATCTGAACTAATAACTAATCATGATAGCCGATCGAAGAATCCGTTTAATTCCGTGCTGAAACCCAAATGAACTGACACGTCGAGTATGAATTAACGATCGTGATTTACATGTATCTGTTCTCTCTTTTGGATTGGAGATAATTGTTACATTTTAGTTTTCGACTTGCAAATAAAGTGATAGAATCAAACTGTAAAATCAAAGCAATTCCCAGGTAAATTTGAGGCGGGTAAACAATGCTCTCATTATAAGCTGTGTGCGTCTCGACTTTGTTTTCTAACGTATATTTATTTATTCCCGTCCAAGGTCCCTGGTAATATTACTGCTGCAAAGCATCAATATTTTTCAAGACTACTGAACAGAATTTCAAAGTACGATTTTAAACGGATCGGATCGGACGACCTACCCTGGATGCCAGAGGTCTTCTCGTTCGCCAGCGGCGAGGAGCGTCAGAGCGAGTAGTGCTGGTCGGCGAGAGACCTCTGGCTCAGGCCGTTAAGTCTTTTGAGCGCGCCGATCCAATCACGTTGCCATTTATTTCTCCAGAGTCAAAATCTGACCCTGGGAATCTGATTGGTCGATTGAAAAACGTTTCTTAAAAGGGCTGCCATTGGTTAAGTTTAGGATGATCTTGGTCAAACTGGTTTTACCACAGTAATACGAGAAGACGACATGAACGTTGTGCTTTTCGAAATAGCAAGCGCTTTGAAATCAACTGTAGATTCAAAATTTCCGGAATTCGATCACTTGAAACTGGAGCAGGTCCTTTCCATTGTACAGGTTGTCGCGCGAAAAGATGTTTTCGCTGTTGGTTTCGCTGTTCAACTCCCACATACAAGAACTGACGTAAAATGGGATTCGCATGTTTGCCGCTTCTACTTTGGTTCTATTGACCGATTTAGCTTCTTGTTTGTTTTCAGCGGGGCAACACAATGGTTTAGAGGATTAATATGATGATGAAAGTAATTGAAACAGCCATGTGCTAAACTGTCGCACGCTATGTATTTTCATACCAAAGGTTATTTCTGGGTTTAAATTCTGCATTTATCGCCTGTTTACTTTGACCCTTGTTTCAGTTTAGCGACTGCGGTCCTTTGTATGCCCTCTGAAGTATTTTGTCTAGCTTTTGTTTGGCTCGTTTCAGTGCGTTTGATGACAGTACAGCCTCTGTCTTAATAGGAATTTAAGCCGGGTAATAATCTTTATCTTGCAGTGTTGTTTCTATTACACGAAACATGACACGCAATTTTACTCCACGTGGGAAAAACCGGTTCGCTGTGTTTCTAAAATAAGCTCTGACTGCGGATGTCAATCAAAGGAAATTGGCGTCGGCATGGAAGTGAGGTTGTTATCCGTTGGTGCCAGAGGTTTTTTTCTCGCCACTTCGCGACTCGCCTTCGCGGCTTCGCCGCTCAATTCTGTCGCCCCTAAGGAGAAAAAAACCTCTGGCACCCAGGGTACGGACGACCCGTCGCTACTTCAAATTATTTAAAAAGCATAGTAGAATGATAATTGTACGCGGCCGGCGTTGACCTTTAGGCATTGATTTTAACATTAACAAAGAGTTTGGAAACATTGCCAATGCATTGCACAACATTGACAAATCATTCTGAAACATTTGAATTAATTGCCCGCGTTTGGTGGTAAACGTTTTAATGCGTTACGAATCATTGTCGATCGTTGCAATGCATTGTAACGCGTTCAAAATGGGTTGAAATGCATTTTAACGCTATTTTCGTTAAGCCCGGTTTTCCCAAATAGGGTCACAAATGTGTTTTAAATGAAATTTACAACAAAACAGCAGGGTTTTTTATTTGCATTTTTAACATTGCCATACATTTTTTCTGTTTAATGACCAACACTTGTTTGTACTGAGTTGGGGGATTAAATGCCTCATCAATTGATAATTATTTCTTCTCTTAACTATGTTGCTCAGCAATATGGTTTTGCAACTTGGCATCTTTTTGTCATGTGACAACAAATGCGATTCTCTGAACTTAGCTCATAGTAACCGATTGCAATCTGTGTCACATTCTCTCACAGCAGTGATGAAGGAATTGGAATAATATTACCGGTATTTCAATTAAGGGACCAATTTTTGCAATAATTATTGTTTCCCAAAATTCTCATAGTAGAGTTTTGTTGTATTTCAGTACGAATGTATTTTTGGGTAGATACAGCTGTCTTATTTAAAACGTAGTTGAAATCAGGGGATATTCAAACAAACATTTTTCTCAACTATATGCACTGCTTTGACTGAGCATTTCATTTCTGAATTTTTGTTATGATCATGTTGAGCAATCACTTTGTTACACATTAAATCATTGTTAATAACTTAACAATGACACTAAATTTTACCCATTATTTTGTCCTAATTGAACTAGCACTTTTCCTACAGTGTACTCTTAGAATTAAAACAATCCAATCTGAGTTTTGATACAAACAGCTGATTATAACAAGCCACAGAATTATGGATGTGTCTACAGACCTTTTGATTTGTCACTCTGAGGCCTCTTAAATCTCATTATTTTGGACTCTTATTCAGTGAAAGCTCAACATGAGAATGATTGGATTTTTTCACTGCAATTGTTTCAGTTCCAGTTATTTTCTCCACCAGGGAGAAGGAACTTTACTAATTTTGTACAAACCAGTATTTGCTTTAGTTTAAGTTTATCCAAAACAAAGGAAGCAGTTTATATTTAGTAATCAGAAGTGGGGTTTTCCCACCTTTTGTGCAAGCAATATTAGAGGTGTGGCCATTAAGACTTTCTTTCTTTCTTGTTTCATTTTAGTACACTGCTTTCTTTGTTTGGTAAATTGTGATTGTACAATATGTAATAGGTTATTGCATGCTGATTGGTCAGATCAAATCTTTCAGCCCCTTTTCAATCAGTTATTTCAGTTTCAGAAATGGTAGGGAAAAGACAATAGTATTCAAGAATAGTAGTACAGTTGGGGCTTGTGTGGCTGGAGGATTTGTTCTGGCATTATTTTTTCAGTGTTTCTGAACCTTATTTTTTATCAGTTATTTAGTTCATTAAGCAGGTGGCATCAAGTGGCAGCACACTCACAGTCTAGTCAATCACCTCTCTGCTGGGTTGTGGAAACTCTGGCTCTGAGAAGGTCTGTGTTTCTGGCGTCCTCTGCAGAATTCCAATGGAGATTTCCTGGAGAGTTTCTTCTGATCAACCAGTTTCTGAGGGAGTGATGTGGGCACTGAAAGATTCTCTGTTGATTCACAAGTGGATATGGCTGCATGGAGGGAGGTGAGGGTTCGTTTCTTTTGTCTTCTGAGTTCAATTTAACTTTGTTAGAATACCACAATGACAAATTATAGCAAAGAAAAAATTTGATCCTGGACGCTTGTTTCACTTCCACGGTCATGGGCAGGAAAGTGAGTGTTGAAGTGAGAGGATGTCAGGTGCACCTCAGAGGACGGTGTAAGGGGGGACACAATGACACTGGGCAACCCGGACCGCCCGCTCTGTTGTCTCAAAACGTATAGCAAATCAGATTGAGCTTAAGTTCATGTTGAGGGGGTTCATTGCTATTTAGTCATGTAGTCTGTGAGCAGGGGATATGGTCCGGCCTATCCTCTAGCAGGCTACATGCTGTGTTGCTGCCATTTTGCGCTTTAGTAATGCATCATCAGGGTAGGTTTTTCAGTACTCGCAGAATCTTTGTACAACTAAAGCCAAAATTTTATTTTCTTCTAACCGTGTAAACCCTAGACTAAAAAAATAAATTATTGTGAAAAAAAAAATCTTTCAAGAGACCATATTTGTATGCTCATAGTTCAGCCAGGTCTCGCTTGCAATAGAGACTAATGTTGGGAACATTTTGTTTCCTCGTGCAAGTCTCTTTTACAAGTTGCCTCGGGGTTGAAAATGTTCATACAAATCTGGTGTCCAACCAAATTTGATGTTGATATTTTTCGATCATTTACACCAAATTAAAAAATATAAAAAGTAATACAACTATTTACTAGCCAAATTTTCTATCAATATCAGTTCATAAATACAATAACTTGTCTTTCATTTTGGTCTTCAGAATAACTTCAAAAAATTAACCATTAATTAAATAATAACTGGGCCCTTATCGATTGTGCTAGTAAAAGCAACATATTATGCTTCTGTACAGGTAGTTCCCAATTTTTTTTCCAAATTATATGCTCAAAATTATGCTCCTTTTTCATAAAGTATGCTTTAAAAAAAGACACAAGGCAAGGCCAAAATTATATATTTATTGTCAATTAAGTATGATATCTTCTTAATCTTGATTGGCTTTGATCTATAGCAATTTGAGTGGGTTCTCCCCTATTGGGCAGCTGTTCTCGTTCTCGTATTTGTAAATTGCTTGACGCCATTGGCTGGGAAAGCGGAAACTGGAACCAATGCAATTTTTACTTCCGGTGTACCCAGTACTCTAGAAGATGAACGGCGCGTCGACGCAGTATTTCGGCAATCTTCTTCCCCTTCCCCTATCCTCCTACGCAGACATTTGGCTCGTCACGCAGAAAGATTGCGTGACGGGCCAAACGAGTGTCTGCGTAGGAGGCCACTCCCTCTCCCAAACGAATGAAAATAGACTGAACCGTGGACAGAACTTGAAAATAGTCAATGTTAGAGACAAAACAAGTCCTGACTCTTGTAAAGTTCCCTTAAAAAAATTATGCTGATTATGGTAGCAGTGCTACTTTTATTAAAAAATAAAAAAATTATGCTGGTTTTTCCAAATTATGCCAAAAATTATGCTTGCACAATCGATAAGGGCCTAATAATAACTCCAAACAGAAATTGTTCTCTGTAAATTAAATTTGATCACAGGCACACCAAGGTCAAGCCAGGGTAGTAGGCTCAGGAAAAAGATGGGGCGCAAGTGAGAATGCCGCACGCTCGCAGCTCTTACTCGCGCATCAGCTTTCTCTTGTGTCTGCCACACAGGCAAACCAAGGTCTTTTTCCTATCACTTGATTCGCATTCCCAAAACTAACCTTAAGTAATGCAGTAATCCCAATCACATTTTTTCCTCCGTGAAATGTTTCATCAAGGGCACACCAAGGTTTAGCCAGCGTAGCAGGCTATGGAGGATGATGGAACGCAATTTAGAGCGGCGTACGCGCAGCTCTGTTGTGCATCAGTGTTCTCTTTCGCTTGCCACAGGTTAGCCAAGGTTTTTCCCGACCATGTGATCCACCATAGTTACAGTGCGACTACTTCAACCAAGGCCACCCCGGAAAATTTCCTGCAAATTAGCCAATGAGAATCTTACATCGGAACAATGGATTTTGACAAAATTAATAAAGTATGACAAATTACCCACTATCGAAGCACAACAAAATTCAAATTGCGGCTATTATGTTGTTTCATCACTCGAACATTATTGGCCAATTTGTAAAAAAATTTCTTGCGTGGCCTTGGTCGGAGTAGTTGCACTGTAACACACAGCGCGGAAAAAGAAAATATTAGAGCACCAAATTCCAAAACTATTTCAGCATCCAGCAAATTGGAGACAGTTTTATTTTAATTCTCTTTAAAATAGGATTGATGCACAATAATGGGAACAACAACTGAAGAAATTGTCGGTTTTATGAAACATTCTACGTGAACTAATTACGCATGCATGAATGCACAACTCTTCAGACGCCAAGGAATGAAGTCATTATTCATCCAAATTAAGAACGAGGTTACGCAAACTTTCGGCATAAACCTTACTTAAATTCAAAGCATTTTTCTTATTGTAAGTCTAAAAATCGAAGGATTCCATTGCAATAACTTAGTATATAATCTCTCAAACTACTATTTTGGTTTCGTGGCATTATTTCATCGGCAGAAATTAGCATAATGTGGCACGTGCTTTCACTTTCCAACAATGCGAAAATCTTGTAACGTAACCGGGTTTAAATACAATATTTTCCATTTGTTTACTCGTATAACAACCTAGCTTTAACAATATAAACCGTTTTGGCAAAGACTTTGCGAGTAACATGCAAAAGTTAGGAGCAGGTACTATCAGCAATGGCAGCTTCACAGATTGAATTTCTCTCCGTGAGACTTGATGCTCTTTGGTTTGCTTTACGTTAGGCAGCAGGGGTCATGGAAGTCGGCGGGTGTACTGGGGTCGTCCCCCTCCTCCTACGACGAGAAACCTGACTACTTGAACTGAAGCATTTTCACTTTTCAATCCCTGGCTATGGGAGATTCCAAAACCAAACACAAAATATGAATTTTAGCCCAAATTAATTTTGCTAGCGGACTAAATTAAGAAACAAGCGTCTACCAAAAAGTCGTCTTATTGGCTTTCTGAGAATTGTGGTATTTTGACTCAGTTGGATTGGACTCAGCAGATGGAGGAACGAACCCTCACATCCCTTCATGTAGCTATGTTTACTTGTGGATCAACAGGGAATTTCTCAGTGGTCACGTCAGCCCTTCAGGAATTGGAGGATTGGTTGGAACTTGAAAGGATTTCAAAGTTGGAATAACTAATGAGGACAAAAGAACACAACCACCTTGGACCGGAGTGGAAGCAGCCCAAAGGCAGGGTAGGGTGGTTGGCTAGACTTTTTTTTTTTTACCACTTCTTTTATTTTAAAAAAAGTATTGTTACAGCGTCTGTTCTCAAATAAAGCGAACCAAGTAAACTGACAATCCACACGGTTTACAACTATTCTTTACTTAAAATGGTTGCCAATAACAGCCAACCCCAGCACCTCTAAAAGTGTCAAAGTCTAGTTTTAATGGCCATCAATCATTAAAAAAAATGGTAGTTTCACCAACCTCCAGAAGAAAAATGATCAAAATAGATTGTTGAGCAAGATTGAACTAAAGAAAGGTTTCATTTACAGGACACTGAAATTTTGCCATAAAACTTATAAATTTCCAAGCAACGTGATAATTTTTAACTCATGCAAGTTAGAAAATTACCAGTTTCAGTGAAATAAATAAGTTTTATTTTCAAAACACATTACCCTTAAAATGAAAGCATTTCCTTCAGTTATGACTGGCCCTGAAATCAATTTTAACCCTTTCACCTCTTAGGGGTTCTCCATTGATGAGTAAAATCTATAAGTACCATTTGGCACTCGCAGGAGGGAAAAGGTTAATGGGGACATAGTTTTTGGGTGAAGATGTGGTTATTCCTTTCACCCCTAAGGCATTCTCCATTGACAAGTAAAATCATCTGGCGTTTGACAGTGTAAAATCTATAAGTGCCATTTGGCACTCTCAGGAGGGAAAGGGTTAATGAAGCTTAATTCCAACTCAATTGGTATTATCGCCATTTTGGGGGGTTCTGATGGAATAACTAATGAGGACAAAAGAACACAACCACCTCAGACCAGAGTAGAAGCAGCCCAAAGGCAGGGGGGTGGGGGGTGGGTGGGTGGCTAGACTTTTTTTTTATTACCACTTCTTTCATATTATGTAAAAATAAACTATTGTTACAGCAAGCATCTGTTCTGTTCTCAAATAAAGTGAACCAAGTTAACTGACGGTCCACATAGTTTACAACTATTCTTTACTTACAATGGTTGCCAATAACAACCGACCCCAGCACCTTTAAAAGTGACAGAAAGTCTAGTTTTAATGGCCATCAATCATAAAAAAAAATGGCAATTTTACCAACTCCCAGAAGAAAAAAAATTATCAAAATAGATTGTCGAGCAAGATTGAACTAAAGAAAGGTTTCATTTACAGGACACTGAAATTTTGCCATAAAACTTATAAATTCCGAGCAATGTGATAATTTTTTAACTCCAAGTTAAAAAATTACCAGTTTCAGTGAAATAAACAAGTTTTATTTTCAAAACACATAACCCTTAAAATGAAAGCATTCCTTTAGTTATGACTGGCCCTGAAATCAATCTTAATGAAGTTTAATTCCAACTCAATTGGTATTATCGCCATTTTGGGGAGCTCTGTTGCAATAAAATCTTTCAAAATTCAAACCAATTTCAATGCTTCTCTTTCACTGACATGCTGCAAAACGGAACTTTATCTGTCTCTCTTAATGGCAAAGGGCTGCACATTTTTGGTAACCACTGCAATAGTTTCTCCATATGTGTATTGTAAGTGCCCAAAACTTATTCAATATCAATAATACTAATATTATCAGTTTTTGCAAGACTGGTGAAAACAAAGTGAGCTCTGCTCGACCAGAAAAACCTGCCCCTTTTCATAATGGATCCAGCCAATCTCTTCAACTTAGAAAGTTCAAACGTTTGCCACTTGCCCATTACATGAGCAGTTCAACTACAATACAAGTGAAGTGAAAGGGCCAAAACACATTACAATCAAATCATTTGGGCCACTGATAACACAGAGATATGGAGATACCAAGTAAAAGAATAGTCATAAGCCATGCAGACACTTGAAATCCATGGGACTGGTTACATACACTGATGCTGGGTTCCCTGCTGACTTCAGATATTAAGTCAAACCACCAAAATACAGTTTGCTGCACCAATTTCCAAACTTTAAAACCCCCCACCAATATTGTCAAATCTGAAAACAAACCACCAATTGTCAAAAAATACACTTCCACTGGCAGATAATTAATTTCAAGTGTAGACACAAAGTCAATAAAATAATAACACGAAAGTAGTTTAAATTAAAGAAATTCACAATTGCTGGATTGAAATTCTCCACTGTGGACAACCCCACAATGCGTCATTGAGTACAAGTCTGACAGAATCATTATGCCATTATGTCACCATGGTAACATACATGTCTGCATGAAGTTCTGTTTTTGTTTTTACTGTTTCTTTTTCAAAATCCATTCACTTCTTCCCAAATACTGTTAAATTTCCACAGTTTTGATTAAAAATTCTCACTGCCAAAACATGGTCTGCCAAAGAAAGATTTACCTACAACCATGGGTTTGGCCTTCAATTTTAGAATTGCCTGTTATTGAAGGGTGCAGTTATATCTGTTGTCGGCAGAGACCCATCATGAATGCTTATAAAACCAATCATGGCCACACAAAAAGCAGATTGATAAATCTTACCAAGACATAACCTCTCACTGTTTTAAAATAAATTGCAAGATTTCAAAGGTAAGTCAAGGGAAAAAATAACAGCCTCTACATTGCCAATTCCTGTTGTACAGTGTACTGCAAGTATTTTTGGTTAGCACTTCTTCCAATGGGTTGCAAACCATAAGTGACAATATGAACAAAAACCTTTGGCCAAGACAAAATTATTGTTTACATGTATCTTGTCAACTTGAGTGAAATTATCAATCTGCTTTCTATGCAAGAGTTAAGTTCTGCTCATACACAAGTATTTCGAGCCATTGTATTTCCTCTGGAAACACTGTTTAAAAAGGTCAATTTCTAGCACAGACAAAATGAGTATGCAAGTTGTTGGCATGGTGACATCTTTTGCACAACACAAGAACTTTTCAAATTAACTTCATTTTCAATAATTATTGTTGTCTCTGGAAAATATTACTCATGGTCCAATAATTATAAGGGTTGATTACAGTTTTTCCTGGACCAGGAGTGACTGAAATTTAATTGGAAATTGATCAACTCATCTGTGTATTTGCTTAAGCATCACTGGTGAAATCATGCCTGTCAGCACTGTAGCAAGTTATAAAAAATTTGTTGATAAATTTTGTTCCATAAGTTTCAGAAAATCACAGGGTCAGTCTTTGAAAGGCTTAGCTGAGAATCAGCAATGCTACCTGTTTACAAGCAGTGTCTGTGATGTATAGTTTCCCAATATTATATATCCTGCTTTCCCTAACACTGTCTTTTTCCAAGTGTAAATTTATTGCCTACATCTATTAAAAAAAAAATAGACAGTCAAGGACTGCGTGTGACTACTGCTTAATTAAAAGCTTTTTCTTATTCTTGTGAAAGGGATGCAAAACGTTAAGGAAGCAGTGGGTGAAACTCTTTCTTTTTTCCTTAGTGACTTAGTCACACAAGCTGTTTAGAGTTTGCTAACCAGTGTTGAATATCTGACCAGAGGTTTTAATAAGTCGAATTTTCGTTCAGTTAGTGTAACTCATATCCATTTTTTTAATGTAAAGAACAACTACAAGTTGTAGAAACTCATCGTAACCTACGCATCCTAAATCACTACAAATTCACACTTTTAGTCAAGTTTATATTCGAATTGTCTAGGGGACTGATTTTTCAATCCGTTTGAAATAAAAACTCCTTGGTGGAAATTACCGTCATAGCTGTTTTCTTTGTCCTACTATTTATTAAATTTTGGGTTATTGTAAGCTGCAAAACAAAACGAAATGAAAGTGGCTCTGTAATATTAATTGCAAAGTGAACTCAAACTCATGGCTCTGTATTCTGTAGTTTAGCAAGAGGGAGCTCTGTCTTTTGCGACATGAAAATCTGTAATTTGCGAAACGAAAATTCTTAGTTACCTTGCAAAAATCTCCACTAGCAGGAGGCTGAATCGGTTTCATGATAAAAACAAAACTTCAACTGTTTAATGTTGTCTAGCAAATATTAACAGTCCAAACTCAAACGAAACTTCTTTCCGGATTCATTCCATGTAAACAAAGTAGCCGTAGAATCCAAGACTGATTAAGCTGCAATATCCAATATAGAAATTCCATTCTCGGACATGAGAGTGAACAGGGGAAAGAATATTCTTGTTGGTCTTGAAACATTGCTGGAATTGGCATTCGAGAACGCTAATTGTTTACATTGTTCGTTGTCATCACAAGAGATCATGAAAATTTGCAAGCTCAAAAACTCAGAAATTATTATCTAGGGTTCTGCTAAATGTAGAAAGCCGTTCAAAATCGTGCTTGAGGCTAAAAATGACCAGTTTACCAAACTCTTTTGTACATGCAAACTAAAATTGTGGCGGAAAAAGATTATCAGTGCACTCATTGCACAACAAAAATTTTAATAAAACGAGGCAGATCTGGTAAATCCTCGTAAATTATGAACAACTGAGTCGCTCAGTGATTGGTTCCGAAGTTAATTATTCTTCTGTTTCCTGTGGTCTCTCGAAAATTACGAACATCTATGTCCCTCAGTGATTGGTTCCGAAATTTATTTTTCTTCCGACGCCTGGTGTCTCACAATTTCTTGGGTATCCTGTACATAGTTACGTATTTACGGACACAACCCCGATGACTATGATTTTATGGCTTTGCCTCTTCAAGGCAGTAGCCACAAAAAGCCTTCAGCAAAATGTTGTCACATGCCAATACTGCAACTTGTGTGAAGCCAATTAAATCAATTACTGAAGCAATGATGTAAAAACTCTCAGTTTTTGTTTTGGCTCTTGATATTGAAAGCAGAACTTAACCTGGACTTGGCAGCTTATCAGAAATTACGAGCTGATAAATCTTCAAGTTGATCTCCCACCCCACCAAACTTACTTAAAAAGCTCTGCACTAGCCTGTTAGCAGGTGGTAGTTTGTATATGCACGAGAAGCCTGGCAACTCCGGTCGCCATATTGGATGAGTTAGCAGTAGATCTGGGACAAGTGACAAAGCACCAGGAGGGGGGTAAGGGAGAGGTGGGCAAAACCGCCTACCCAAAAACCAGGGTTGTCATTAGAAGCCGGTAGCCAGCGGATTTCCGCCGTCTATAAGACCACTTTACGTCGGCTTCTTTTGCCCAAGAATGCAGGAAATTACCTTTGCAAGCTTCGTGCTCATTATAATCTGTAACCTCCTACTTGAACTAAGTGGAGTGGGACAGTGATATGCTGAAGAAAGTGCCAAACAAGGAAAACTCAAGAGAACAATTGGCAAAGGAGGAATGTAACATTTGAAAACAATATGGGAAAACAAGTTCAAAAATTTTCCACAGCCATTCAGCTGTTTACCATCAGCTGTTCAAAATTAATTTTCTCCACAGCCGTTCACTTTAAGCCATTCAAAAATTTTCTTTAGCCGTTCACTTTGAGCTGTTCAGTCTGTTTGTCAGCCGTTCAGTCATTCATGATGACCATTTCAAATGGCTAGCCGTTAGTGTATGTTTTCGCGTGAGAGGTCACAAATACCTTCTTGTTCTGCAAGTTGGTCTGCAATAACACTTTTGAGAGGTGAAATAACCAGTACTGAAATTTGTCTGTTGGGCTGTCGTGCTAACAGTGCAAACACGGTGGAAATCATAGTTTCCAAAGCCAGTTGCTAAACTTCCAGAACGTCTTCTCCCCTTATAGGACTTATCACTCAACCCAGATCTTTCACTAACTTGTCCAATATGGCAAAAGGATTTGCGTGCTTCAAATTCTCATGCGAATACAAACTAACGCCTGCAAGCAGGCTATTTCTGTACTCAACAGATCCAGACTGGTTTTGATTTAATAAAAAAATTCCCCACCGAAGTTTAGATTTTGAAAATTCTTTTGATAATTTCTGAACAGCTGCATGCTAAAAAGGAGAGGTGTCAAAAGTGTAGTTTTGAAATGCACTACAAAACTGGCAAAGAAAACGAATGCTTCAATCCTGTTGTTTCACTTTGTTTTCATAGAAGTACATATCAAAATGGTGAACTATAGTTGTGTTAACATAACTCAAGACACTTCTCCTTTTAAATACTTGGTTCACTTAAGACAGAACAAACATTTCCACATCGTCCTGCTGTCCTCGACTTGAAAATGCTTGATTTTCATCCACTTCATCTCTGTGTTAGACCTGTAAAATGAACCCACAGAATTTTACAAATCAATTATTTTTGGCTTAATGCAACCAAAATAATAAAATAATATTCCCACAACAATTATTAATCCAGAGTGTAGTACCCAGATCTCTTGTAGACACAGACAAAGGCAAAATCTAGTCAAGTAAAAAGTACAATTTTTTGATTGGCTGTTAAAACTGTGTTGTGAACAATCCCTTCCTTGAACATTTGTGCATCAGCAGGACTGTCACTAATATTATTTTTTCAGTAGGAGGGGATATACAAAAAATAGCCAGGGATTCCAGTCACTGTAGTGAAGTTGACATGCTGGTTTTATATCAAAGTTGCCGGGGATATACCTCAAAATAAACGGGGAAATACCCGGTCCTGGCCCTTAATATACAGCCCTAAACAAGCTTCAATATTTACAAACATGTGACCTCTCACACGAAAACGTACACTAACGGCTATCCGTTCAAACAGCATATTTGCCGTTCACTTGCCACTCAATAAAATTTGCATCCATTTGCACAGCTTGTGTAGTTTGTTCAAAAAAAAAAAATGCATCCAATTGCATGGCCAGAGTTATCCGTTCCAAAAAAGTTTGAATCCGTTTGGCGGCTTGTGTTATCTGTTAAAAAAAATTGTATCAGTTTGCACAGCTTGTGTTATCCATTCAAAAAAATCCATTTGTACTGCTGGTGTTATCTGTTCCAAAAACTAACTTCAGCCGGTTACCCATTCAGTAATTCAACAGTTCGCACGGCTAGCGTTATCCGTCATAAGAAAAACTCTCAACTGTTGTTCATCAGTTCAGAAAAATACTTAGCCATATATGTAAACAAGTTTGGTTATACCCATTCAAAGCAAATGAAAGATTACACAACCTTTCAAACGGCTACGAATCCAGTCTCGTCAAAACAAAGATGATTGTCAGTTATCAATCCCTGATAATTTATTAAGTTGAATTTCACACACAAGAATTTCGCAAAATTATTGCACTGGTTACCATGAATGCTCGTGAATGCTTGGATGTTGGCCAGTATGACCAAGTTGAGTTCGCCATGTGACAGTTTCATACAGTTATTCAAAATTTACAAGTGCAGCTGCTTCCGAGAATTATTGAGAACAATGACCACCTTTGATGTCCCAAGAACATCCACATCCAGCTTGAAGAAACTGTTTCACTTTCTCCACGACTTCCTTTTGTCAATTAATAACTTAACTTGATCGCACTCAGCCATTTTGGTGTTTTGATGAAGAGTTGTAGCAAGTTTTAAGTTCCATGTAGTTACCAAGACAACACACTCTAGAGTGGAAGTTGATTGGCTGAACTGAGCATTGCGCTACCGAATGTAAATATCAAACAATGCAGTGCGTATGCAAATTGTAGTGTGTGACAAATGTTATGCTTTGTTAAAGCTAAACACTGCTTGCCGTTCTTGTTGGCACAAAGAGATGGTTTCCTCCGCCTAAAATAAAGTTAGTTCTCTGTACCTGTTACTGGTAGATATTTAACGAGAAATGTGCTCAGAGATGTTTGATTTTGAACTTTAAAACAGGTTCGGAAACGTGAACACAAAGTCAATATTCAGCTGAATATTGAATGTTTTGTTTTCTTTACTTGTGTCAAAGTAGTCCAGTCGTCGATTTGAAATAATAAAATTATCATCTTTACCTGTTCAACCCTTCACAGCGATCCATTTGAAAATATTATGTAGCCGTTTAGCCATTTACCGTCAGCCATTCAAAAATTTTCTACAGCCGTTCACTTTGAGCCGTTCAAAAGTTTTCTTCAGCTGTTCATGTGAGCCGTTTCAAACAGCTTGGCCATCCATTTGTCATTCGTTCACTAACTGTGTGTTTTACCATTCAAACAGATAGCCATTAATGTATGTTTTCGCATGAGAGGTCACACATGGCAGAACTGTTACAGGACTTAAAGTGGGTGCGTGAATTTCAAACAGTCAGTAATATCAGAAAATTCTTACATCTTTGTGGGAACACAACAAATCCCAATCAGAGATGCCTAATTTTTTTGATTATGGAAAGTGTGTCACATTGCAATAACTGATAAGTGATTTCAATTTGCAAAAAAAACTTAGAATTACATGTACATCCTAAAAATATATGATTATTAATACATGTATAATGCAAGCTACCGGTAACTTTGAAGGAATTCACCATTTAACAACTAGTTTAAAAGCTGCTTCAAAACTATAAGAAGAGGCGGCTTCTCTACACGAAAAAGGATAGATCAAGAGAGTTCCATTCATTTGCAGCATGGTTAATACTCAGGTCTAATAACCTGATCTTCTTTTTGCTGTAGTTTTCCTACAAATGTTCCAGGATCATGTGTAATCATGGAAACCATGATAAAATCTGTATCTAGAGGCACTGCAAAAATTGATTTATTAGCAATGATGGTGTGGCATTTGGCTTTTCTACATACAGTGTAGAAGTGGTTTCCAAGGTACAGGTTTGCAAGAGCATTACTAGCAAAATGCACATGAAGGGAGATCTAAAATAATGCGTGCAAGAACTTGCAAGTCAGCTACCAAAGCTGAGTTCCCCCGATCGCCCAAACCAATTCATTAGGAAGAGAATTTTGAGAATAGCCTTGCTTGTTAATTATTTTTTAGCTTTGATCCAATATTGATGGACAAGGCTTCAACACCTTTCATAGAATCTTCCCAGCTATGTTTTACCCAGTGAGAACCTCAAACTCTTTATTAGACAACATTCATCTTTGTTAATGTTTTCGTTTGTTTGTTTTTTCTTTTAGTAATTTGGTGAGTCCTCTGGAACACCAAACAACATTTCCCAGTGAAAATGAACAATGCGAAGTAAAAGCCACAAGCCCAAGTTTGTGTTTTATTTTTCCAGAAAATGACGGCTTTCAAAGTAGTGACTCGTTAGAGCTAGCGAACTTTAAGTTTCTTCGCTGGCTGGCACCTATATATAAGTATAGTTTGCTTCTCTCCTTTGAACGTTAGTTTTTGCTTTTTATGTTAATTAGCACCCTCGAGACGCGCTCCCGCAAAAGCCCGCCAAATTCAAACGATTCTTCAAATTTCGTTTAACAGATGCAAACGGTGACAAACTATTCAAAAACTTGTTCTCGGGTTTTTCTTTCGTTTTTCTTACAACATTCTGTCACTAAAGGACCCTTTAACGCTATGCATGGTTAAAATATCCGTTTGATTTACGAAAGTTCACATAAGACTTTTCAGCTTACCTCAAACTTCCTCGTCACTTCATTTACACCAAACGCAGGGGAACACCCATCAAAAACCTACGAAAAAAGAGAATTTCACTTCTCTTATCGCATTTGTCAAAAGACCTATCGTAGTTTTCGCGACAGAACAAGGACTTAAAACAAAAAGCAGTTTTCCAGCGCAGCAAAATCCTTTCACGCGGCCCGCCAGGGTGAGTTATGTTTACCGTAGAGCATCTTGGGTCAAAGCTCAGTTTATGTCACGTGATACACCACGTGAAACGAGCAAATGGCCGAGGGTGGATGGGATGGGTGGGGGGAGGTGCATAAGTAGCTAGGCTGTTTTGATTATTCCTAAGCATTGACTGTTTCAAGTTAAATGGCTTGTTTTCCATCTCGGAAAATACCATTTCCGATGTGTAGTTGTAAGGTCGATTTCACTCCTCCGTTCGATCTTTCGTTAAACATTTTCAGTACATCCGCTGACCAATGCATAAGGCTGAGTTCGAGTTGCTCGAAACATACACCTTATTCCAAAATAGCTCCCATTCTAATATCCTCTTGTTTTTATTCAAATTGGCCCTTGTTGCCTCGTTCAAGGTAAAATGTTCTTTTGAATTTTGCTCTTGAGAACGAGGCAAAAGGGCTAATTTGAATAAAAACAAAAGAATCTTAGAATGGGAGCCATTTTGGAATAAGGTGTATGGTTAGCGCCAACTATTGGTTAAGTTATATTAAAACCTATTGGCTGTCATGGTATTTAACCCGGGTTTGCACAAACCTCGCTTCGAGCATTTGTACGCTCTTAAGGCCCCCGCAAACGAGGAAATATTGTTGCGGAAACAATGTTTCCCGAAATGCTTCCTGGGTCCGTAAACGAGCTGGAAGCAAAAAATGCGATGAAAAGAAAGTTGCTGTTTGTGTAATGATCGTGTTATTGACGGAAAGAGACGATGAAATACCCACAAGAGCCCCGGACAGAGAATGGGTAAAAAGTAGAAGAGAGTAAGGGGCCTTTACAAATATTTTTAAAGAATTAGCAGCTAAAGAATTGCCACCATTCAAGAACTTCATGCGAATGGACTACGTTACTTTTCAAGCGCTAGTTGACAAAATTAGTCAAAAGATCAGTAAGAACACTACTGCTATGAGCAAGCCCAATATCCGCATCAGAAACAGTCGCATTGACACTCAATTCAATTCCGCATCGGCAATCGTGCAATTTTAAGGTATGAAAGTTTGCGCTTGCTCAAGATTGGAAAGTGCAGCCCGCCAGTCACTGGAATCTAGCCATCATTGTTTCCTCGGCGCGCAAACGAGGAAACAATTACCGAGGAAGCAAATTTTGCTTCCGCAACAACTGTTGCACCTGCCGGCAAATTTTCGAGTCTTTGCTTTCACGTATATGCACTACCTTTACTTATAACCGCTTACCTTCACTAGTACGCACTTGCGTTCACTTATAGGCACTAACCGAGTTCACTAATACGCAGTTACATGCACTACCCTTCAGTCAGTCAGTCAGTGAGCCAATCGGCCAGTCAATCGGTCAGCGAGCCACAAGGTTCGACGCAGGTCAGTAGGCCTATCAGCAGTCAGTTGGTCAGTCAGGCAGTGTAGGTACTCAAAGAGTCAACGATTCAGTAAATCAGCCAGTCGGTCAGGCAGCCACAATTAAGAAATAAGTCAGTTACTCAGTGTGGCAACGCAAGCGCTCTACCAACCATTCTGTCAATCATTCATTCAGTCAGTCAGCCTGTCAGGAAGTCATTCCTGAGTCTGTCCGTCCGTTCGTCCGTCGGTCAGTCAGTCAGCCAGTCAATCATTCTTAAATAACACAATACTGATTTAATTAACCTGACTTTATTCAGCACGTCAGAGTGCACATTCCTGTCAATTTCTTATCCATTCTTATAAAAAAAAAGTTTCATATTTCTCAAGAATTAACAATTAAACAATTTATATTTCGATTGATTAAGAATACTCATGATCACTTTGATTTCGTCCTTTTCCTTGTTGGTCATCAAGGATACGCAATCACGCTCGCGTTGTTTGCGTCCTCTTCAATGCTGCGACACCGGCGAGCATTTAACTGTTTTTCTTTAAGATATTAGAGAGATTAAGCATGGCGTTTACGCCAAACGGCAAACGTCGGAGTGAAATTAGGGTTTTGCCAAAAATGTAAGAACCCTGCTAGATATTGGCTCATCTCTGTCCTGTTAGCTCCAGATATCAAGCAACTTCTCAAAGGAATGAGACAAGTTAAAATGAGAGAATTTTCACGCTTTTATGATGAGCAGGAGCCTGCCGTTTCCCGTTGGCCGTAAACGCCATGCTTAATCTCTCTAATCATCCAAGACCATCATAGGATTTTGAGGTTTCACAAAATAAAAGACATCGCCGCTGGAAGTTGACAATTCCAGCAGCAGAAACCGTGGTTTTCGCACCTTCAGCCGCAGGTATAATTCCTTAATGTTGCTGTTTACCTCCACTTCAGCCATATGCAATTCCTCTACTGCACCCCCAGAGTTTTTGAGGAGAGATTGCAATAGTGCGCACGCGCCGTCTGAAGTAATTGGATTGTAGCCTATCTTCAGTACTCTGAGGGTGTAATTCAGTTCCAGACTCCTGGCAATCTTTTGCATTCCCCGGTCGGTGATGCGGTGGTTATTCAAGATGAGCTCCAGAAGCTAGCCCGCAAACAGGCTCTCCATATGGGTTATTTCGAGATATGCTGTTGAATGGCGCGCGGTCAAAAGCTAGGGGATTGGGGCGGGTGAGAGAGAGAAGATTCGTTGATTGATTATTATTGACTGATGCCACCGGGTAAACTCCCATCCTGCTACTGACATAAGTCTTTAATTTATAGAGTAAGCTGAATGTTGAAGCATATAGGAAACAGTTTCAACAAGTTGTACAAACTTACCGGTTCCCGATCGGCTCACTGATCAAGAGTGGTGACGCTGAACGTACTGTATATCACTTCTCGATCGTTCACTGTAAAATACCCTATGACATAACAGATGTAGAAAGTTCACCTGTTTGCAAAAGTGTCTGCGCTAAACGATCCCAAAAAGTGAACACGATGGACGATCTTTCACTAAACTACAGAGGACGTCTGGGAAATTACATCCACTACGCGCGCGTTATCCGCACGAGTATGAGAAAACAAACAAAGCTATGCCAGTTAAAATAGAATGCAGAAACGCAAAGAAACACGAAAACGGGGCTTCTCCTTCCTCGATATGTACTAGTAACAAACATTAGTCGATAATTCAATCCTAATGCTAATTAAAGCAACATTCATTGATTTCAAGAAAGTTCTCGCCTACCAGGTCGAACGGGTAGCGTGTTCGCTGGAACAACAAAAACTCACGCGGGTTTGTGTGTTCGCTGGAGTGGTTTTCAATTGAGTAACAAAAGTAATTCGCGTTTCTTTTCGCTGTGCTTTACTTTGCTTTGTGAATGGTTTTCAAAATTCTTGCCATTTTCTCATCCAATCAGAAGCAAAACCCGAAGCTATCGCAAGATTCAAGGGGATGCGCACATTTTCCCGAGCTTCTCGCCGGTTGCATGTAATTACTTCAAATTCTGATTGGTTCACTGAGCTACCTGCGTCTCCTTAAATTGGTCAGCAAAAGTGACAGATTTAGTTTTAGTTTTTTTACTAAACCAATCAGACTGATTTTACCCCTACGGTTGTGGTTCGCGCATAATCATTTCGACGCCCGAACGAAGATCGTGTTCTTCTCGGTAAATTCAGCCGTCCTATTGCTTTGCCTTGTCTATAGCCACTTTAAAAAAGAAACTTAAAAAAATCTTTTTGTAATCATTTTTAACCCTAGTTTTATATTCTAGTTAGTTACATCCTTTAGTCAGTTAGATTTTCAAGTCAGTTTTCACACTTAGTTATTCAAGCACGTTGGGAATCTTAAATGTGGAAATGAGAACCTCTTTTATTATTACTTTATTGTTATGACTATGTTCCCTGCAAACAAAAGCAGTGCAAACTAACCGGAATTCCTAGAATATGAAATATCCTGAACGATGTTTCATCTCGAGGCAAGAGGGCCCACACATGCCTTGATTCCTTGAAAACAGATCAAGGTACAAAAATTAAAAAAAAATCATTGAACATTTTAAAAAGCACGTCATAGAAAATGGTCGTACGGTGCTAATCATATCTGACAGCCTAACTCTTAAAATCAGAAAGAGTCCCGTACCTTGAAGATTAGAGCTCAGTAGTAGCTTTTACAATGGAACTCTCCTCCGTATGCTACCCATTTGGCCATCAATGTAACTGAATGAAAGTAAACTGGTCAGAGAACACAGAACACCTGTCAACAGACAAAAGAGGTTCAAACAATGATAAGCGTTCAAGTTAAGAGGCGAAACAACAGAAACAGAAACCAGAGACAAAATTAGTACTTTTAAAGATTATCCTGCAAAATCGCAGAGAATATCTTAGCCTACTAGGTCTACTAGGCGGTAGGCTAAGAGGAACTATTATCCAAGATTAAGCAGGGTAATTGTTTTATTATTTTAACACACTGATAACAAAGCGCAATTTACTGAGTTTATTGCAGAGAGGCTAGAAAAGTCGCTATTTTTGTCCGCGACACACAAAATTATTTATCGCGCAGGATATTTGTTGAGTACGCATAACGAATATTGAAAGCGCCAAGACCATATTTGGACATTGTCTCTATGTGTTGAATGATATTATATAGCCTGGTGATATAATGTGGACATGGGCTCGAGACGAACTCTCTACTACTGCCGTTTCAGTCCAGCCTAGCCCAGGCCCAACCCCTCCCGCAAATATTAATTGAATAATGACAAACTGTCTGCTGTTGCGGTTCATAAGTCCATCGAGGAATTCCCTATAAAAGAGGAAAAAAAAAGAGTAAATATCACTTTATCAAAAACGTAAGAAAATTGATCCATCTAAAAATGGTTGTCAGCTGAAAATGTTTGTTAACGAATTGCGTTTGAATGAGGGATACAGAATTATCAAAGAAACATTTTCCGGTGCTGTTGAATCAAAGAAAAGATAAGGGTTATCCTGGTGAGGAAGAGATTATCTGTAGGCCAACACCTTGATATACAACTGAAGATACGAGATTAACCAGCACTAATAGTGTCCCTACAAAAGAAAAAGTATTTATAATAACAATAGGTATTGAAGAATCGAGAATGTAAAAAGTCAATGGATCAAAAGAAATAAACAAATCAAAGGTAAGTTACTCCCTAAATAATGGCCAAAATTCAAACCGACTATGAAAATCATTGTCAGATGTGCTTCGCAATAAATCTTTGTTTTGAGACTCATCAGTGGTAAATACTTAAGTGAAAGCAGAATTATATATTTACGGACCCAAAATTCAAAGCTTTCAGCAGATCAGTAAAAGCTAAAAATTAGGGCCCCATAAACTTGTTCTAATCGTTTACTGACTTGAATTCAAAACATTTGTTTGAATTCAAACCCCCAGGATTGGAAATATACAGTCAAGGTCCATGAATAGACCTTGAAGTACATTTTGTCGTCGTGTGTGACGAAGCCTTGGTTCCATGCTTTTATGAAGTAAAAGCTTGAATTCACAATGACTCTTCGTAGTGAAACTTCTCTGTTGAAATGAACAAGCAATTGTAGCTTGCAATTTCAACACAGCAAATTTTATTTTCAGTACTCTAACGGGCCCGGAACAGCTTGCACTGCGAACAATTTGTGTTGCAATTTGCCAGTTTATTGTACATTTCAATGCAAGTCTTACGGGAGGAGAAAATGAGGCCATGATTTCTCCGCACAAATGTCAGAAAACATGACTAACAATTTTTAGTATCACCCAACTAGTGGACTAACGCAAATTCTGCATTTTGATTGGCTACGCTACTAGAGGACTATTAGTAATAGTCCGCGAGTAGCAATCGAGAGTGACGCTTTCTTTCGTTTTATTCCCAAATAAATATTTCTTCAACTTGCATTTGCTAACTTTATTAAATTGCCTTTCTGTCCGACTAGTTGGGTGATACTAAAACAATTAGACGCTTCGCCATCAAGGGCCATGGGTCTAGTTGTTAAGTATTGGATTTTAATTTTCCAGATTATGTAAGTATAGCGATTGCAAAATTTCTACCAGCTAATCAGTGGCTACTTTAGACTGATAATCCCGATTCTTGTGCGAAGATGGACACTGGGTAAGAAGGTGTAAAATGTCACCTTTCAAATTTTCAAGTTTTCAAAGTTGAAGATTCTGCGCATGCGACGAAATGACGATAATCGTGTTATGCTAGCGCCCACGATGACACCATCATCATCATCAACAACAACAAACACACATGCAAATGCTGGGAAGGTGGGAGTTCCACAGCCACACACAGGGTGGATTAATCTAACTGTCATGCTATAATAACGTGCATCTGATGAAAGACTGAGGATATCTCCTTTAGCTCTCACTTTGCCTACCATAAACATATTAGGGACCTTTAGATTTGAGTACGAGTACGAGATCGAGTACGAGTACGAATTTCTAATTTCAAACCAATAACCTCCCCTGAACCCTCACTCTTCCTCGTTACTTACCAGTGGATCCGGATAGAAACAAGATTGGTGTCACTAGTGATCATCTAAAGCACGCGAATAGGATTTGAAAGGTCGTACTCCTACTCGATCTCGTACTCGTACTCAAATCTAAAAGTTCCTAATGCTTCAGGAACATCACCACTAGCAGAATTAAGACATCGTTTTTCAACCAGCAAGTCAGACAGCACCTAGTGCTCTCTAAAAGTAAGTAAGTAAATAAATAAATAAACGAATAAATAGCGCTTGTATACAGGCGCGGATCCAGGATTTTTTAATGGGGGGTGGCTGATACAGTCGGCCACCAAACGATACTATATTTTTTGGGACCCATGCCTGTATTTCCTATTTTGCACGTATTAGATTTTTATGGTGGGCTTCTCGGAAGGGGGGTGACTAGCCACCCAATCCACCCCCCCCGGATCCGCCCCTGGTATAGCGCATATACAAAATGCTCTATGCGCTTTACAATAAACTGGAATCTATTAACTAGATCACAATCTTCATTACTCAAAAACTGGAACTAATGCAAATGTTAAATTAAGTACATCAACTAATTACTTTAACTGAATCAAACACTATCCAAAGTAAGACTTAAAAAGGTGAGTTTTTAGCCTGGATTTAAAAACTGCAACACTTCCTGCTAAGCGCACATGCAAGGGCAAATTGTTCCACATGATGGGCGCATGGACAACAAAAGCCCTAGGACCATAAGTATAGGAAATCGCATGAACGCGAGTGCATTTCATGATTTATGGGCACGAGTAATGTTTTGAAACTTGCTTTTCGTTAATGCTTTTCGTTTATGCCACAGAACGAGTTCCTACTTTTGACTGTTACCAAAAGTTTAGAGCTTTTAAGAGATACTTTTCGTTACACAATTGATGCTGCAAACCTCGCAATTTGATTAATCAAGTTCACGTCATGAGCCGAAGAAAGTGAGAGGACAACAAATAAAACAATTACAATCTGCCAGTGCGTGTGCACTCTGAAAAAGCACGGGTAACTTTAAAATGCGGGAGAAACGTCAGGTTACTGGGTTGCGATTTGTGGCTTACAAAAGATACTTACCAAGGACAGAAAGGTTGGCTGCTTTGGATGTCGTACCGGCCGAGTTGTTGGCGTGGCAAACGTATACACCTGTATCGCTCGGCTTTGCTTGAATAATTGTCAAGGAAGTAAAACTTTCGAGTTTGTCTGAATCTTCCTGTTTTAGGATCTTAATTCCATTTGAACCATCCAAGTTAATGTTGTCTTTGGTCCAAAGCAGCGTAGGCAAAGGGAATCCTCTTACGGTACAGCTGAATGAAACTCGGAGTCCAAGTTTCCCGTTTACAGACGTTGGAGGAATTGTAATATTCGATGGAACTGCAAGCAAAATACAGGACAGGTTCATCATTACGTTTGCTTTGGTTCTGCATTGCTTCTCATTGTGATTGGCCAGTAAAATACGCGCCACTTTTCTAACCAATGAGAAGCGACATCAAAACCAATCACGACTTGCCCGCGCGGATTTTCGCGCGCATTTTCACGCTTTACGTCGGTTACATGTAATTGCTTCGAATTCTGATTGATTCATTGCACTGTTTCAGCCTGTTTGTGATTGGCTGAAGAAATTGCTTCGGTTTTGGTTTTACGAAGCTCAATTCGGAAAAATTTCCCATTGCTAAACATTTGAATTACGTCCTAAGGATTTATCATGAATCCAGTGCATTAGGGTTTAGACAGTCTACTTACCAAGCACAATTAAACTCCCAGTCTTGTTAACACTTCCTCTGTAATTGGCAAAGGAACAAGTGTAATCTCCACGGTCTTCATACTTAACTCTCCGTATACTCAAGGTGGTAATTCTTCTTAACTTTCCACTTGTTGTTATCTGAATGTGTTGACCGCTGATGACTGGCTTATTGTGTTTATACCACGTTACGTCGGGTGCTGGAATGGACACTCCAGTACACGACAAGTTCAAGACGCGATGCTCAATTATTACAGTATTGGAAAATCTGTCAAGGATCGAGGGGTGCGCTGCAAAAGTAAAAGATAAGGAATAACTCAACACGCTTTCAACATTTCACTTTCGGAGTGTGGTTTGAATTATACATTTCTAACCTCTAATATACACCCCTGATGCAGTAACAACTTAGCAGATAGATTCCCATATAAATTCTTCATTAACAATTTGAAATTTATGCCTCCAATATCCCGGGGGGGGGGGTACTCCCTTATAAGAGGCTAACGGGGATATGCCGCTGGATGGGGTCGCATTTTCACGACTGGAGTGACTATAATGGGGTTACATTTTTTGTAGAGTTACTAGAATGGGGTCGCACATTTTCGGGATTTCTGGGATAAGAAAATTCTGGCATGCAGGGATTTAAAAGTAGGAAGATTCGCGGTTAAAAAATGGTTCGTGCTGTTGTTTTAGTATTTAACAGTTGGCTCGCATTGACTTCCGTTCGTGAATCACAACTTAAACATTAACGACTTGCACAATAATGCAGAACCCCTGGGTCCAGAACAAAGTCCAACAAATCATCCGTACTACAGTGACTAAGCTGGGATCGGGAAAATTACATTTTCCCAAAAATGACTAAGATGGGGTCTATAATTGGCCACAGAATAGACTATAATGGGGTAGGGGTTCTGAGAGGCCAGCGGCACATACCCAGCAAAAATTGAATCAAGTACCCCCCCCCCCCCGGTCCAATATCTTTCCCATGACACTTGAAAGCGCGCTCATTGGTATAACGTTGTTGAAAAATTACCTGCAATTCGAGAAAGCTGCATTCCATAAGGGAGAACGAAGTTGAAAAATCATTGTTATCTAACAGTGTCAATGTCACTTCAAACAGTCCTTTTCAGGACTACACTCACCGGGGCGATTGTACTTCACTTAGTTATAACGGTATTATGTAATCTAAATTGAAGATATCCTTGTACAGACAAGGTATAGAACCAATGGAACTTGCAAGCATAATTTCCTTGTGAACTGCACCAATTGTAGGAAGAAAACGCATGGAAGCTACAGAAAGAAGCTGGCATTTAAATGGAAATGGCAAATTTTTTACCATGAACCGTAACATTGCTTGATGTTGAGACATCACCAGCGTCTTTCACGGCGAAAAAGGTTTAAATTATAAATGCCGTCATTTGTAGATTCAACATTTGTCATTGGTAACGTTTTATTATTATTCTCCAGAGCTGCATTTGGAAAAACAGCGGAATCATCGTCGGCCCATTGATAGCGAGGCGTTTGATCTCCGACAGCAAGACCCGGTTGTTCGAGAGCCGATTAACTTAATTTTACTTTTGGATGAAAGTCATTTCCGCTGCTTTTTGGTTTTCCCTTAATCTAAAATATTGCAAAATATCAGCAATGAACAACGTTTGGGGAACGGGAAAAATAGGAAAACATGTCTTTTAAACAAGGGGACTTGATGCTAAATAGAAACGTTTCGCGTTTATAAGCTCAGTTATTTTCGCGGAGTAGGACAGAATATTCCACCAAGATTCCAATCTAGAAAGAACTATCCTATGGCCACGTGGTAGCGAGCATACCTTAAAATCTACCACATTTATTGCTCGCAACCACATGAAAGAACAGGTGCGGCCTCTATCAAAGGACATAAATTTGCGTGGTATTCTTAAGCACTATTAAAGAATGAAGTTAACCATACTTACACAAATTTTCCCCTAAACTGACAGAGGCTGCTGACGAGGATCCAAGAAGTGTTCCAAAGTAATTGGCATTACATGTCACACTTAGTTTCTTACAACGAAGTATCCCCGTCTCTTGTGACACTCTTGTGCACTGAAACAGAGTCTTCGCATAACTTGCATTTCTGTAACTTATAGTCAGGTTGGACTCTGTTTTCTCCCAGTTATTTCCAAGAACAATATCTGAAGTAATGTCCGAGGAACTGATCAGTTCTTGGCCATTTATCATCCACGTTACAGACACGTGAGCTCTCCCATAGACGACACAAGACAGGATCACGGAATACCCTACTGTCTTCTTTAGTGTTTTATCGATCAATGGTGGACGTATTATGGGAGCATTTACTGGAAAGACAAAAATAATGGTTAAACCCGGGAAAATAAGAGGAGGGAATCAATGCGCAAAGAGGAAACACACTAAACCAAGAAACCGTCATATCAAAACATTTCGTACTGCAGATTATGAGATTGCGATCAGTGAAAAGATTAGCTTTTGCTCTATAGTTGACATCCTGGAATGATGGCCACACATAAGATTATTGTAAAGCGGCCTTTTTTGCCTACTTCTAATTTCTGTTGTTGATTTTGAGAAGAATTTTGGTTTCGGATGATTGGACGTGCATTAACTTAATCGCTTAACTATGTAGTCCACGATAAAATACACAGTCTTTGGCAGTAAATGGGACTAAAGGTTGTTGGGTGCACCCTGGGGTAAAACAAGGGTGGCAGCAACACACCCCATAAAGTGCATGCAATAAGGGTGGCAGCAACACACCCAAAACTGAGTAGAGCAGCGACACACCCTAGTAATAATGGAATGAGGGTGGCAGCGACACACCCTAGTAATATACGTAATGGAATGAGGGTGGCAGCAACACACCCTAGCAATGAGCAGTGCAGTGAGGGTGGCAGCGACACACCCTGCACGGTAACGGACGAGGCAATGAGTGGAGCGCATCCCCACCCAGGAGTGAATAGACTAAGGTGGGGTGGGGGTCCCACCCGGCCTGCTACGCGGGGTAAAAGTAGCAGGTGTGCACCCAAGCCAGTCGTCCAGCTTTATTGAATTGAGGGGGGTGTGGCAGGGGAAAAAATAAGAAACTAAAGCGTAGTAAACTACTATTGCAAAATACAACGTGTGCAGGCAAAGTGAACGGAACAAAGGAGCACTCAGCTAGCATTGATGGATATAGGCATAACATAGTATTGATTACAGCTACAAACAATGAGAACTTGTATAGCAGAAATTTGTAGAAACAACTGAAGGACAGTTTTGATGTAATCTAAGATAAACAAGGGACTCTTGAACCAGAGCTGAGTCACGCAATGTTCTTTTATGTGCGATAATGAGATATATGCCACCCAGGTCAAAGTAAATCATAATGAAGCAACGGCTGAAGTACGCTCTAATTAGTTAACTCTATTTTACGAGTAAAATGTTCAAAAATGAATCAAGGATCGAGTTTTCAAAAATCTGTCAAACATCTTTCAAACTGTTTGAACATGCCATAAAACTAATGACCCAGAAAATTAAGTTAACTTTAAAGATCCAATTAGTATTCCCTAATAAGAGTTGAATGCAGCAGGCACTTACACAAAAAAAGGCTACTTAGACAAAAATCTGTCAAACATCTTTCAAACTGTTTGAACATGCCATAAAACTAATGACCCAGAAAATTAAGTTAACTTTAAAGATCCAATTAGTATTCCCTAATAAAGAGTTGAATGCAGCAGGCACAAATCCAAAGTCGTTCGCTCGCTACTGTTATTGATCAAGTGATCTCGGAGTTGCTGAACTATTCGGATTTAGTATTTACTAAAACAGTACATAACGTTTTTCGCCCTCTCTGATTGGCTACTCAAACTCGGGATAGCAAGTGCTATTCAACTCTGGGCAACTTGCGCAGGAAAAAATGGGTTCGCGATCGATCATCATTTTTGAGCTCTTTTATTTCACTGTTTTAGTATGTACTAAAACGATTATTCGTCTCAGTGTCGGTGGCCGGTGGTGGATAATTGTGCAATATTGCAGGGAAGAAGGAATAGGCAGTTAAAGAGACTGGACATACCGAAGGCGCTTCCATAACCATCGATTCTTAAACAAATCCCAGAGTTCCACGTCTGAGCGAAAATCCTCAAATATCTTGCTACAAATGGTTGCTTCATCCAGTTTGCTTGGACACCGTTACGATTATCATTTCCTTTGAAAAGCTTAATGAAACAAGTGGGAAGTAAAAAAATGCAACAACAATCACAGCACAGCACAGTTACAAGTGATTATCAAACGATTTAAATCGCAATCCACACCATACGGAGACTATGTCATATTACATTCTAGACAGAAATGATAGCTAAATTTCCCTATCTTGACCTTAGAAGAAGGTGTTGGCACGTGCACAAGATGTGTTGATGGTTTGAGGTCGTTCTTCAAAAATCAGAACAAAAAGGTGACGGTTTTGAAATGAGAGACATATGGAAGTCATGACCAAATAACGTCACTACTTGTGACCAGTTTTTTAATTAATTATTTAACCGCAAATGTTCTTTCTAGGAGTTATAGAAGGGACGCAAACTCCTTATGCCTCACCTCTACCCCAAACCGAAGAGATCTCTCTGTCTCTCTCTCTCTCTCTCTCTCTCTCTCTCTCTCTCTCTCTCTCTCTCTCTCTCTTGAGTACCAAAAACAATCAGTCTAGGTAGCGCTACTCAATTTTAAGAGAGGTGAAGAACAAATCTCACCTCAGGCTGTTGCGAAAGACCTTTATATTGTGTCCAGTGCTGCCCAGTATAACTGTAACTCACTGTGTATGTCTTCACCCATTTGTCACTGGAAGGATCTCCCTGAGTGGCCACGCCTGTTATTGTTTTCACATTGCCAAGGTCAATCTGCCAAAAGCAATTGGCAATTTACGATAAACACAACGAGCAAAGATGTTGAATCATTCGGCCAAAAAAATATAATATTAATAACAACAACAACGAGGGGTCAATTGAATTGGGACTTGGTTCGACACCATTCTCGAGATTTGGTAATCCGAAAGTCTCACGTCAGGATTTCGTAACGTCCACAATAGAAGAAAGATGGATTGCTGGTTTAAAGAGGTTTATTAGAGAAAGAAAAACATAGTTTATTCTTACGTAGCAAATGTGGCCCCAAAACAAGGTATTCTTTATGAAATACTAAGTTTCTAATCGCTCCATAAGGGAAGTTCTAACGAAGATAGAAGAATGTTTTATAGCAAGCAAGCAATTTCCTCACACTTGCAAGTCAAAAGTACATCAGTTTAATGTGCAAACCAAACCTGAAAGTACTCTGTAGGTGATGCTGTGGAACTACACCATGCAGATTGATTATACAGACGGCCATTTTTGACTGCAGCTAGGTTGGAAGAGGCTGTCAGTTCTGAGTCTCTCAGGTCGCCATTTTCCAGACCTAACGGCGTTTTGCTCCCTACAATCAAATGGACCAGATGTTGAGACCAACACTCAAATGGTCACCCAGTCACAAGAACTACAAACAAGACCCACGAAGAATTTCAAGCAAATTGTGTGTGAACAGGTCGCATTAAGTTCTTCCCAACATGGCCCGGGCTTTTTTCCAACTTATCAAAACTTTTGTCAAACCTCTATCATTGCATCATTATCAGTCATGCTACTCGCCAGTGGGTCGTAGCGTACTGCTCTGTTCATACCGTACGTTTTGACGTCAATAGGAAGCTTAAAGCAACGACGACGACGATGGTAACAAGAACTATACCTTCTCGTTTTTGTAACGCTTTCGCGATTATTCCAATTTGTTTAACGTGAAAAATGGTGGCGAGCTATCCAGGGTCTAAATTACTGTGAACAGTGTAAAAGCAAAGAAAAAGAAAGAAAACGTGCCGTTATACGCTCACGTTATCGAGAAAACCTAAAATTTGGTCATTTCACGTTTTTGTTTTGCAGAGGACGGAAAAGAAATGTACCAAAATGTAAAGCGCACGTGCAAAGTATTGTTTTGGCTCATTAAGTCTATTGTTTTGTGACACGTGTATTGATGCTAAGACAAATTCTCCTTGCTAGTGCCCTAACAAATGTATACAGGACAGTAAGAAGCGTAGAAATGATAATACCTTGAGCATATCCGTAAATTTGAACTCTGAGTGCTTTAGACGCACTGTAAGTGACAGGGTAGAAGCGGATGAATTTGGCGAGAGGAGCTCTGGTAAGGGAATTCCTTCTGAGGGAGCTGCGGTCAGTGTTAC
Organism: Galaxea fascicularis; assembly: GCA_948470475.1. NCBI lineage: Eukaryota > Metazoa > Cnidaria > Anthozoa > Scleractinia > Euphylliidae > Galaxea > Galaxea fascicularis. The sequence goes on from OX419347.1 coordinate 2,371,755, forward strand.
CAGCGAACACCTAAGTCAGATTAAATGACGGTTTTAGTTTGGTTTACGAACAATTTCCTTAATTTATTTTATGTCTATATCTCCATTATAAAGTAAAGATTTTCAACTTAAGATATACTCACAAAAAGAAAGTCATTTGTAGAAATATCAGAAGTAAGAGAATTCTTGCAATAAATCCCTGCACAGCAATACAGAGGTTTTCAATTGAGTGTCATAATACCAACTCTGACCAATCACAGGATATGACGACAGTTCAATGAACCAATGAGAGTTTTAAATAATACAACCCACGGCGCCAAGCGCGAGAAAATGCGCGCGTGCAACTCGCAATTGGTTTTGGTTTTGATTGGCTGAGAGAGTGGCGCGAGTTTTGTCAACCAATCACAGAGCGAAGTAAAGCAAAACCTAAGCAAACACAAATTACATGAGTATGTTGTACATAATTCACATAAACAAAACAGTTCCCTGATACCTTACTACTACATTACAACTATTTTAACAATTCAAAGGATTGCAACAGAGAAACAAACCGGCCTTTGTTTTGCTCCTTTTTGACTTCCCCCATAAATAGCAAATGGTATGAAACTGATTGACTCTTAAGTAGTAATCTAACAAACAGTAAAATATTTTGCATTATATTCGAAAATTCATGTGATCGACAGCGTCACAATTCATTCAGTACCTTTTCAACGCCATTTTCTCCGTACGCGGTCCAATTCTTATTGTTTAGAGAAGTCTTTATTTTGAACTCGGTGGTCCACTTATTAGCACTAGGATTTCCCTGAGTGACCACTCCACAAATAAAGTACACAGATCCCAGGTCAACTTCCAAGAAGTCACTGTTATTGCTGTTAGTGCTGGGAATCCATGCACTACCTCCATTTAAACGCCCGTTATAAGGCTCGTTTCCGGCCTTAAAACTCGAAGCTGAAAATCTGTGATCAGGAATTTTGAAGCTGTCTTCTGTCCCAACTGGCTGAGTATCACAAACCGCTGTAGAAGAAAAGCGCTCTTGATGATGAAAACTGAAAACCAGGAGAAACTTAAATATACAAAACAAAAATCACAGTCGACTACAAATATTAACCCTTTAAGCCTTAACAGTGACCAGGGCCTACCTTCTCCTTACAGTACAACCATTTTAGCTTACACACAGGTTATGGGAATAAAGGAAACGATCATTAAAACAAGTCTTGATGTCTAACCAAATTCTCTGAACTAGTAGTATATGAAATATGAAAAGACCAGTTAAGAGAATATGCATGTTGATGCCAGGGCTTAAAGGGTTAACCTGAACCCAACGCCAGCAGCATGAAAGGCATAAAGCTCTTGCCCCACCCCTATGGGTGAAGAGCCATGGCTGAAAACTTTACCTTCCCTCTTACATTCTGTTGTATTAACTTAACTAGTGTCATGATGAGACCTACAGATCAGCAGATAGACAATGTGCTACTAAAATTTACTTCTCTGCGAAAAACATAGCGGCTCACAAGGACCCACCGCCCTTCTGGTCCAAACCTATACGCCTTCTAGCTTTCTTGGACTATCAACACACAGCTATACTTACTTAGAATTATGTAAAAGAATAGTCACGGTGTTTGGGCTGATTTGCATTGCCGGCTACTTTATACTACTTATGCTGCTTACTGGATCATACCACTCGATTTCTTTAACTCCAACACAGCGAAATTTGGAACAATTTAATAGAATGTCGTTTGGGCTGATTTCAACAGCTTCCTTTTACAATTTATTTTACTCCAATACAAAGGAAAAAAGCTTTTACCTACTATCATTTTAAAAAGACAACAACAACAATACAGAGAGCATGGGTTGTACGAACCATTGACGTCGAGCCTTCTCCTGGAGAAAACTTCCACTTCGCATAATGTCAGGACTTTGTTGTCACCAGGAATGTAAATGTAAACATACCGACCCACAATACGAGGCACACAATATATTGACTTGCGCTCTCCCCTGTTTAGACTGTGAAGAATTCCACATTTAGTGTTGGATGTACCACCATTGAGGTCGTCAACATTACCTGTTGATAAACCATTTAATCTTGTGAGTAGATTGAACAAACAATCGCTTCCTGTTTTTCTGTTCATATTTTCCAGGTGAGAAAGTTCCCTCAATTTCGAGGAAACGAATTCTTAAGTAACTGAGTTTAACTCAACGACATTGATCCGGCTATGGGGTCTTTCTACTGTCGTTGTCCTCGTGAAAATAAGTGTTTAGTAAACGCTTTGCAGCGTTACCCTGGCTAGAATTTTATGGTCGTTCAATCATCGCCATGGTGAAAGTGGATGCTGAAGAGACATTTATTTAGGATATGGTTTGAATCAAGCAGTGACACCAAAGAAAAAACGAAAACTCACCGATCCATACTTCAAATCCTTTCAAACGATCTCCACAGGTACCAGCGCAATCTCTGTTAACAACAAAGACTTCGCCCACAACAAGAGAGGATCTCAGATCCACTCTCCACCAAGGATTAGTTTCTATATTAGTGTGAGTACAGCTGCTATGGTCCCAGTCCGTTGAAGGGTTTCCATCCACTGCTCGTGACGATACCCCACCAGAAATTGTAGTAGACTGTCTGGTCTGCTTGTTGAGAGCTAGGTTCTTTCTCAGCAATGAGAAATACACTATTTACGCAAAAAATTGCGAAGTAGGTTGAGTGAGAGCAAGAATTTGGTACTATCAAGAGAGTTGATAAATGTAAATTGCTTTTGAGTGAGAGCAAAATCACTAATCCTAATCCTAATCCTAGCGTTCAAAGGTGCCTTATCAAAGGGTGTCAAAAGACTAGAACCAACAGCAAATCAAACACATCACCAAATCACATTAACAAACCACTCTTTCAGTGGTTTGTTCATTGTAAACGTTAAGCCAACGTTACGCCAAGGAAAAGGAAATGACGCTTTTGAGAATTTCCGAGATATCGACCGTTACATTATTTGCTTTTGGAAGTTGAACTCAACTTGATTCATTTTATGTTAAATTGTATCAGGAGCAGCAGAAAGTTTATCTTTGTTGTTGACTTCCGTCACTCTCAGAATCTGAGGGTTTGATCCTGTTTCGATAGTAGTAGATGGAGAAAATAAATATTAATCGCCATCAGGTGTTACGTTCATCGAACAAAATGCAACTGTTCTCCTAGAACGGTTATCCTTCCGTTGCAAAATTCTTATTTTAAGCCAAATATGGTACATTTGAATAAACCAACAAGACTTACCAGAGTAAACTTCAACCTCACAAAGTGTCAATACTTTGCTATTTCCGGGTATTCTGATGTACACATATCTGCCGTATATTGATGGATCGCAATTAAACGACATTGTTTGCCCTGAAGGAACTTGCAGGTTATTTCGGCAAAGTTGGTTTGATGAACCTCCTCCACTTGTTGAATTACCTAAAGAAATTTTACTTTCAAATCAGGTTTCAAACTCTGAGTAGCTTAGAAAATTAAAGGAGCTCTGTCATTCTATTTCGGTCCGCTTTAAATAAGGGAAACCCAAAATAATGAAGCAGTTTATTCACTCAGGGCGGTATTTCCTGCACTGAGACTAAATACTATCTTCTACTTTTACGGACGGTAAGGCTGGAAATGGACTGCATATTGAAAAATTTCAGGCCAATTAAATTTTTCAAATTCTCGCACGTCACCTTGAGGCCGTGGCCAAAAATGTACTGTGGATGACTTTTCCTAAAAATAATCGATTGTTATCTTTCTCCAACATTTCAAGGAATCTTTCAGCATGAGTACAGGTAACAGCATTTCTGTGTAGTTTCCCTGGAAAACACCAAAACCCCCATGACAGAGCCCCTAATTTAAAGCAAAATAAGCAAATTTAGTTTAGGTATATCATTGCCTAAACATCAGTGCATGACAACGAGGAATACCTGTAGTCTAAAACGTCTTCCATGTCTAGAAGCCATACGAAAATTTACGATAATATGATTTAGAGCTGGAAGGTAAAATACGGGTCCCTTGTACTTAGGGGCGTACAGAATCGGCCGTTAATAACGAGGCAAACGTTAACTGCCCTTCGATTCCCTCGTAGTTCTTAGGTGCGGAATAAATGACGCGTTAATAAATGACGCTTATGCCGATAAGAGGTTAAATTCAGTTCAACGTCTTGTGTTATAATGGAAAGTATAAGGATTCATCAGATAGATTTTTGTACGCCTTTATTTTTGTTTCCAAGTCAATATTTCTATATTTTGATTTTAGTGAACCCAGAACTAACGCACAATCGCCACCACAAAGCCTGATAACAATAACGACTTTAGTGTGCTTTTATTGCTACACACTGTAACACCAACTTACCTATCCTGATTTCAAATGCACTCAAACGCGATCCACAGCCACCACTACAAGCTCTGTTAACAATACGGACTTCACCTACAGCAACAGGTGACCCCAGGTCCACTCTCCACCAAGGATCAGTTGTTGTTGCAGTAAGTGTGCAGCTATTTTGTATCCAGTCTGTTGAGGTTCCCCCATCCACCGCTCGTGACGCCACTCCACCAGCACTAGTACTAACCTGATCAGTAGGCTGATTGAGAGCTAGATTTCCTACAAATAAGCCGATACAAACTATTTAAACTAACACCACAAAATGCCAAAGCATCTGTGATCAAATGCTGTGAGCAGCAACAAAGGAAAGGCAGGAGCAGGAGGAGGAGAATAGCAATAAGAAGCGAGACTTACGACAAAGCGCAAGACCCGTTGGCCCCCCTCCCAGACTACAATACGCCATGCTAATAGTAATTAGTACTAACAAATAAGCTTGCCGACGGGATACCTACCATGTGATTGTTTAACGCCAAACAGCTGAAGTTTTAAGCAAGGGAGCCCGTGGTACGTTTTCACGCGCAATCGAACCTTTTGACAAACCATACCGGAGTACAATTCTTCTTTGACGACGGTGGCGCTGTCGTAGTTCCCGAGAAAAGTCTGATGATATAATAACAAACGTATCCTCATTCAACAGACACAACATTCATTCCGCATTTGCTGCTTTATTACAAGACACCTTACCTATTTTTTTGGTTTTACACTGAAAAGTTGAAAACATACTTTTATAGTTGGAAACGTTGGGACAATGGTCCCGTTTCGTTGGGAATTTTGTTTTAGTGTTAGTGAACGAAAAGTAGTGTAAAATCACTCTTGGTTGTAGTGAGACTTTCACGGAAATGGCCTGATCAAGAAACATATAGCCAAAATCTTCCTACTTGTTTTATAAAACGGAGCAAAACCATGTTCATGAATTGTTCTTTTTAGACAAATGACTTGGAAAATTGCTGTTTGAACAAGGTACTTTGATAACTAGTTTGGAAGGTTTTGACTAAACCAGAATCATTCCAGGTCGGGATGATTTCCTTTATCTTCTTGGTGACTTCTTTCCTGCCTGTGTGACTGAACAAAACCCAAGATACAGCAAAACCAACTTCAGTGATTAATGTATTTATATGTATTTATCACTTACCCGTTGTTGGTCTTCCTCTTTATAGTCCGTCCAGGTTGTTCCATCCAAAGATGCCTCCAAAGTGTACCATTCTACCCAGTACTCACCATGGGGGCCCCCCCGAGTTGACAAAGCACAGATCACAAACACGTCTCCTAAGTCGATTTCCAAATAAGGTGAGGTGTCATTAAGGGAGGCGCACCATGGAAAGTCTACCGCGTAGGACATGACGCTGTGAGAGGACGAAGTACTGCTGTTGTACTGGGAGGATGACCTGACCATGTCGGGAGTCAATCCAGTTTCAGGGCCCAGAATCTTCTCCTCGCAAGTCACTGACAAAAAAGAAAACAATACAACATTCAGCATGAATTTTCAGTTCGCTAAGCAAAATTATGTGTATCTTTTACTCAGTAACTCTCGGATGTATCCACATGGTTTCTGAGAAAACGAAAAATCCTGATGGGCTGAGAACTTTTCCTTGCCTTAACCCTTTGAACCCTAAGAGTGATCAGCATTTCATTTCTCCTTGTAAAATCAGCGCTTCATAAAACAAAGTGGTCACGAGAATTAAGACAAGGATCACACGAGATGAATTTCCTTGATATTTTAACAACTTCTCCTTACTACTTCTTTAGATTATGTATAGGGGCAGCTAGTGAGAATTCTTATTTTGATATTAGAATTTTAAGTGTTAATATGGAAAATAACATCAACATTATTTACCAAAAACACCTTAAAGGAATAATCGGGCACTTGGAGAATTAGATAAACTGCTGTGAAGCTGTATTTTGACTTGTGTGAGCACAATACTAAAATGTCGAAGTCAAAGCTCGCACGCAAGGCAACTTGTGGCTTAGCAGTTCTGTCAATGTATTTTAACTCAGTAACCACTATTTGGGGATTATGGAGTTTGCTTGGTCATCCACACTAAGAACTATATTGATGGGCGCCTTGTTCAATGATCTCGGCTAGAACCAAATCACATACGCTGTTTCATTCAACCTGGCCCTGTTTAATCTGAGCATGATCAATAACTACCTACCAGTTCTCGCTGTTCTGAAGTTTACAGTAGAGCTCCAAAGACCAAATCCAAGCACACTAATCGCTCGAACTTTGACCATGTACCTTGTATTCCGTGTCAGGTTATCAAGGACAAGTGTATCATTTTTAGTAGCATTGACAAAGTTGGCAGAGTTAGGGTTGCTTTCATTGACGTACCAGAGCTGATACCCAGCTATGACAACCTCATCAGCCCCTCCCGCCAGCAGCTTCTGCCATCTTATAACAGCAGATGTGCCAAGAATGGAGTCCACTGTTATTTTTTTAACTGCGTCTGGAACACCTACAGCCAGTGAAAACCAAAGTTAACAATAAACGTTATAAATTATACTCGCACACTTGCAGAGAAATTGTTAACTGAATTACATTCAATACAGTGGTCCTCTACAATGATGGCCGTTCATTATACCATCCTTTCGATCATGGTCTATGAGGTGGATATATGGTTCTTTGTTAAGTAAACCTGGCCAAATAAAAGCTTCTGAGAACAGTTCTTTCACGTGATTACTTTCACATTATTGTTACGCAACGGTTTGCTGTTGCTGTTGCTATCACGATAACTATTTTGAGATCCGCCATCTTTAATTTTCTTATTTCTAGAAATTAGAATAACTTCAACTTAGAAAAAGGCAAGGGAAATCGATGAAAGAACAGTAAAAATATTCAACAGAGCCATAACAGAGCCGCCGCAAGGCAAACATAACCGGGAAGGGGGGAGCGCTCAGAAAGTTGGCCAAGTGAAGCTACCCTCCCCTCTCCCCTCTGGTTGTAGACATTAGAGAGTTTAAGGTGCCACGGCGACTGTAACGGCAAAAAAAAAAGATGCAAGTGAAGAGTGATCATCGCAGTAAATTTTCCAATTTAAGCAACTGGAAAGAAGAAGCCTGAAAAAATCAGGGCTTCAACGGGATTCGAACCCGTGACCTTCACAAAAAAAAAAGAACAAATCAATAGGTTTATTGAGCAAAACATCAACTCTACACGTTCATCGCACTTTTTGGCTTAATTTCTTCATAATTTCACATTTCATCGAGTAAACACTCCACGACAAATTTTTCTTCTGTTCTTTAAACTTGGCACCGGTCCTTAGGATCTGACTGCAGGAGAATTCACCTACAATTTAGCGAGTTTGAAGAATCGCGGTGAAGTTTTAAAAAGCGCGAATTCACTTCACAGATTATGTTTTTGAAAATGTTTGGTAAAACGATTTTTCTACTTCCAAAAATTCTTGGCAGGGGGGGGGGGGGCTTGAGCTCCTCCCTGCCCCTCACCTTGCTACGGGCCTGCATAACAACCTTACACCTACCACATCACTTCATAAAAGAAATTTACGTCAAAGAGTGAAGAAAACAATGAGGTGGTACTTTCGCATAGGCCGGGATTGATTTGCACTTCATGCTTGGTTAATTTGCAAGATAAGTCTTAAATTTTGAGAACTAACATAAACTTACGAAGCTTTACAGTAACAACAGCTGTTTGGTAGGTCGGTTCTAGGCGCAGAGCCAGTGACGAGTAAAACGCAAGGCAGACGAATGTTTTCTGGCAGTCTACTGTCCGTGACGCTTCACTTTCTCTGGTGCAGTTATATGATGACACGATGTCTTCAGCTTTTGTGAAGTTGACTCTCAGTGTGGACAAAAAGAACTTTCCCTGTGTTGATACAGCAGAGAACAACGTGCTGATATCGTTCGCATCTTTTGCCCAACGAAAAGCTACCGTCATTCCTTCAACCCCGGACGACGCATTACACTGCAGATTTACAGAGCTTCCTTTTGCCGGCTGGAGATTCACGTCTTGGATATTATTGATTGTTGGCTTGGGAACTGAAAATAGATGAGAAAAAAAAGGCAAGGGGTTTGAAACATATGTCCGCTGACTAAAGGTGAAAAACAAACACACTGGGTGAAAAGAATCTTCCTGCTACCTAACACTAATGATGTACATACCCAGTAAATATTGAGTGCACTCTTTCTTAACTTGTCAATCAAAATATTGTATTCTACAGTTCACCTTTTAAAAGCAGGCTGCATCCGTATAGTTCAAGACGCAGACAAACAGAGGTTTTCCATGACAAGGGGACGATCCGCACAACGCTGGTTTCCACAGGCTCGCTAAACCAGTTAACATATGGTAGATTCCGATTATGATTTCCTTGGAAACTCTAAAACAAACAAGATGGCATGCGGTTTTATAAACTTCCAACTTAGAGACAAGTGATGTGCCTAAAACTCAAAGTCCGCCATAAAAACTTGAGCTGAGTTTCATCATTCAAATAAAAGCTACTAAGTGGTACATTTACTTCTTGCTGTTTCAATTGCCTCTCCCATTTGTAACTGTGACCCCTGAAATCAAAGCTACTGAGTTGTGCCTTGTGTGGACTAGCTTGGTGTTGTTTGTCATTCGTCAAACGGTGACCTTGAGGGTAAAATGCTTAAGGCATTAAAAGATATGAAGCTTCACAAACATAAAACTGCGAGGATGAAACTCGGCATTATATAGCACCTCTGGAACTGTTTCCTTTGATTCCCGAAAAATAAAACTATTACGAAACCATTTTGTAACTCAATAACGTGAAAATGAAATCATTTTCTCCATTCGGCTATTCCATCACTCACCAGGTATCTAAACAATCTGGTGTAAGAGTTCGCTCCAAATTGTACCATGTATCTGGTGACCCACTTATCAACTGAAGAATCTCCCTGAGTGGCTATCCCGGTGATAGCCGTTGTTTCTCCAAGATCAACTTGTAAATATTCTGAGGAGGAAGCTACAGAGCTGCACCATGATGAACTAGAATAAAGGCGACTAAAGTTTGCGGCGTGGTTGGGATCGACTTTAGATGATGCACTTATCTGAGAGTATTGAACACGCCTGTCTTCTAATCCCAGCGGTGACTGGCATCCTTAGGAAAGGTAATAACGTGAATAAATGAGAAAACTGCGTTCACTTTACGGCAAGTATGGACACAAAAGCTTTAAGTACCGTTGAAATTTTGAAGTGATTTCTATCAAAAATAAAAGTTACAGAACCGGTAAAAAAAGTGCCGAACCTACCTTCAGGGGATCCGTAGACTTCAACTCTTAAGGCTTTGTGAGCGTTGAATGCCATCGGGTAAAAACGAATAAATTTAGCAAGCGTTGCATGGAGGAGGTCGTTTCTTATGATGCTTATCCCATCATTATTACCATCGAAAACCTAAAAGAAAAAATATCGTTACTAAGAGAAAAAATATTCTTCATCGCAACCGTAGTTAATAAGTTTTAGTTAGCCAAAACTGTTATTTAATGCGCTGCACAGGGTCATTATCGAGAGGGATTACCAAAAAAGTAGATAAATATTGTAGTTTGACCATACCAATAAAACCTACTTTCCCGAGCGGACGTCTCTGTCAAAACTTCTTATAAATTGTTTATCTCAGCTCAAGTAATTTTTATTTTTAAAAATGTAATTTTTTAAATAAGAGGACGTTACAGGAGAGCTCAATATCGGCTTAAAAATATCAATACCAAAGTGCCGTGATATCACCTTGTCAGCGTTATTTTCAGCATAAGTAGTCCAGTTTGAATTGTCCAGTGAGGTCTTTATCTTGTACGTTGTTATCCACTCATTAGCATTAGGAGAGCCTTGTGTTGCTACACTGCAGACGGCATACACAGATCCCAGGTCGATTTGCAGAAAGTCATCAGCGTTTGTAGTGCTGGGAACCCAAGAAACGCTTCCTTTCAGTCGTCCTGAAGACGGAGATGTGTTCACTCCGTTTGAAGAAGCTGTAAATCTGTAATCAGGAATTTTGGAGCTGTCTTCTAATCCTACTGGCTGATTATTGCACGCTAAAAAACATGAAAGAAAGCATTTGAATGAATAATCAAAAGGCAATTGCAAATCAAGCCATTTCTAGTATAAAGTTTAAGAAAATGAAAATTTGAATACTCGTCCCCCCCCCCCGCCCCCCACTGCAATTGCTTGAGCGCGAATTCAATATTTGGGGAGAGGGGGGTTACTTCTCTTTACATCCTGTCCAACACTGTAGGGACGCCACTCGATTTGTTTGACTACAAACACGTACAGCTTTATTTAGAATAATTCAATAGATGCCGTTTGGACTGATTTCATGTCTAGTTACCTTATGCAATTCGTTTTACTTAAATAGATCATATAAAAAAGAACATCTAACTACCATAGTTTTAAAAAGACAACAACAGCAATGCACAGAGCATGAGTTGTACGAACCATTGCCGTCGACCCTCCTCCTGGAGTAAACTTCCACTTCGCATAATGATAAAACTTTGTTGGCACCAGGAATGCGAATGTAGACATACCGACCCACAATACGAGGCACACAATATATTGACTTGCGCTCTCCACTGTTTAGACTGTGAAGATTTCCACAGCGACTGTTAGAGATTCCACCATTGTTTTCGCTTATGTTTCCTGTTCAAAGACAGCATTTTAATAACGCAAATTATTATGAGCTAACGTATAAAGAAGAGACCGACCACAATATTCTAATGGGTAGGACGTATTGACGTAGAGATTCCTTAAAGTAAAAACCAATAACTGTGTATGGTACATTCGACTGTGTAGCTATTGATGACGATGTTGATGACGATTATGATGGTGGTAGTGGTGATGGGGATAGTTATGATGATGGATACGCCAATGACGACGATGATGTTGTAGTGGTAGTGATGGCAGTGGTCGTGTGATATTAGTGATCTCGATTTCAAATAAATTCGTACACAATGCACACTCCACATTTCCAGGAATTCTCTTAACAATAATGGCTTCAGCTACGCGATCAGACGCAGCATTTTTCACTACTTGTATTTGATTGTTTTCATGGTGACGCTGTAACACCAACTTACCTATCCTGATTTCGAATGAACTCAAACGCGATCCACAGGGATCAATACAAGCTCTGTTAACAATACGGACTTCAGCTACAGCAACAGATGATCCCAGGTCCACTCTCCACCAAGGATTATTTGTTAATGTAGTATGTGTACAGCTGAGCTGAATGAAGTCTGTTGAGGTTCCCCCATCCACCGCTCGTGATGCCACTCCACCAGCATTATTACTAATCTGGTCAGCAGGCTGATTGAGGGCCAGATCTAAAAAGACACGTAAGAACATAATTAAAGGCTTTTGTGTTCACTGATCTTTCAGTAACCCATGCAGTGGACACTTAAGTAACCTTTGTAACGCAGAAAATATTCCACATGCAATGACAGCAGAGCACTTACACTATGCAGTCTTCTACTACTCAAGATAATACTACCACAGTTACTTTACTTAATGTAAAATCAAATCAATTAAAGCAATGGTAGTAACTGTGAACTCATTAAATTTTTATACTACACATGTATTTTTTAGTATTTCTTTGTCAAGAATGGCTCACACTCCAAACTTCAGGTATTAAATCGATCAAGGATTCTTTAGATACTAATCCACCCGCCTGTGCTATTCTATAATTTGAGAAAGACACCGAAAGGAGAACAAGAGGTGCTGTTATAAGGACAGAAGTATACAGTGGCTAATGGCTAAGTGTCGCAAGGTTTTGCATTAGTAAGACGTGTCGATAGGGTGGGGGGACATTTCTTGCAAGTTTATAGGTATTTATATGTAATCTGCTGTTCATCGTATGCACATGTTAATTTGCGCAATACAAGCATAAAACTATCATGATCATAATCATGTTCCTTGCTTCTCAGTTTTTTACAACCCAAAGTGCCGGGAAGCTTCCAGTCTCCTTAGGAACGATAGGTTGCGGAAGTCCTACTTCTCTCCAACGCTTGTGCATCGAGGCAAGGATGTCTACGTAATGAAAAGTGCTTTTCTTAGGATGTGGGTAGTTCCTAGAAAACTGATCTTCTGAAGATCCTCTATGTTGATGTTTCCAGGGATTCTTTCAAAGTATTTCTTCATGCCTGTTTTGATAAGTCCAAGTGTTCTGAAAATCGCACAGCTTAAGATGTTGAAGCTGGTGAAACATTGGAGCCGAGCAACAACAAGTTGTCAAAGGAAGCCGAGAAACACATTATTATTCATCTCATTTCTAGCTTTACATCTCTAACACCCTCCTTAGTATTCTTGCCGACCCCAACAGTGCTGATTTCTATATAAGTGAGATTGATGTGTCGCATATTATTATTATTATTATTACTACTATTATTATTATTAATCAGAAGCAATTTGCTTTTTTAAGGCATAACATGCAAAAAAATAAATGTAAAAAGTCGTCATGTAAATATTTGTAAATCGCACATTAATTTGTCTTGATAATGTTATGTTATTATTATTATTATTATTATTATTATTATTATTATTATTATTATTATCATTATTATTGTTATTACCATTATCATTGCGTAATTACACACATGCTGAAACTGGTGTTGAGCCACTTGAGGACTGTCCTTGAGTTTTAACTAAGATGTTAAGGTCTGGAGAGTAAAACCATAGACCGCTTTCATAATGGCGGTTAACAACTTGTCGCTAAACATAATAGTAATAAATACACACAACACAATCTTTGGCAGTAAATGGGACTAAAGACATTGGGTGCTCCCTAGCATAAATGGAGGGTGGCAGCAACACACCCTGCAAATGGAGGCAATAAGGGTGGCAGCGACACACCCTAGTGATAATGAGTAACGCAACAAGGGTGGCAGCGACACACCCTAGCAATAATAAGTAACGCAACAAGGGTGGCAGCGACACACCCTGCAAAGTATGGATGAGCCAACGAGTGAGGTGCGTCCCCACCCGGGTGTAATGAAAGCTA